>CM045073.1:9376996-9458637 GCA_024542945.1 allo-octoploid hybrid of Carassius auratus x Cyprinus carpio | reverse complement strand
CCAGAGCCTACTTAAACACACCAAAATTCCAACACTGATTATTAAACCCCTTACGGTGGCCTACACAAAGGTTCAATTCGGTTTTTGAGCCTTTCCGAAAGTGTGTTTAACTTTTAAATTGAGCCATTAAAATCCTCTTTTTTTCCACAACCACTCCAAAACATAAATGAAAACGGCGTGTAAATTGGGCGGCTTGGAAACAACACTAAAAATGAACAATGATCAAATAAACCAGCTTACACCAAGCATTGTTGAATTATTCATTTTCAACAACCCTCCTCTTGGCTTTCCCGCACCTCCGTTATTTGTCAATGCGTTTGCTAAAGATGTAAATATTTTGCTGCTTTATTAAAATGACGATCACTTTCGTCCGGGTTGCTCTATAGCGGTTTTGGTTTTCTGGTTTTGGCTGTGCCAGTTCATGCAACATGCGGTTTTATGGTTTTGCAAATTGGGTTCAAAGGAAAGAGATGACCAAGGCAGAGGTGAGGCTTTAATAGCAGCTCTTGTCCACTATATAGATTTCTGCAATCCCGTTTACCTTTTTTCAGTTTTGGGTGCACCTTCATATTAAATCATAAAATTATTATGCTTTTTGGGATTGGTCATAAAAGACTTTGTTTTTTTGCTTACCTTTTTTTTAAAGGAATGCCCCAAAAAAAAAAAAAAACAAATCCATCTTAGAGTTTTTTTTTTTTTTAAATATGTTATTTAAATATTTTATGTTTGTTTGCTTTTTGGTTTGAAATTGCGATCGGCGATTTCTCCTGATTCAGACCAGAACACTTTTCTCTGGAGCAAAACTTTATTATGGATTATGCTGCTTTTTAAGTTGGTCCATCATAAAAAAAAGTTGATTTGTTTTCTTGTCAAGTTTCTTTGGACGGAGATCGGGTTTTGTGATGTTTTTTCAGCTGTTTGGACTTTCATTCTGGGCCCCAATCCAATCCATAGCCTTTATTTTGAAGGAAGAAGCTCGGTTTTAAGTGGGACCAGTCGTTTCACATTTATCCTAAAGTGCTCAAAAAATGATGTCTACATAGACTCACTTTGTAAAACTGGTAAAGTGGGAAAAGGTTCTCGAATCCCAAACGGCTTAAAAGGGGACCATTTTCAGTTTCTTCCTTTTTTAATCCAACGGTGACATTGGGATGTGAAAAATAGCTCGTTTGGTAAAGCGTTGTGGATTTACCATTTTTTAAGTACCTTTGTATGGGAACCCCTTATCTGTTGCTTATTCATCATATTATTAATTTTCTGTTTAAATACCTATAAAAAAACATGACCCGTAATCTATATCCCTAATCCCCAGTACTTAAACTTCAATCCTTTCTTTAATAACAAAATTGTAGTTTCTGAGGCGGCTGTGTGAATTTTTTTTTTTTGCAAAATTGGACCTTAAAATAATGTGGGGTTCCTTTATTTAAATAAAAGGTTATTTAAATTCAAAAGCACAAATTAAATTTAATGTTCAAAGGGTTGTTCCAGTACTACCCAGACTTTATTTCAAACAAGGCACAATTGTTTTACCCGGAATTCAATTGGAAGCCATTATCTGAAACTCAACATTTCGGGGTGCTCTAAGTTAAGTCTGTGGAAAGCAAGTCCTCACCAATTTTTCGGGACTAATTAAAGGGTTTTCCCCTTCTTGACCGGGGTATTTTTGGTGTGTGGGGTAATTGGGTTGTGACCCAGGCCTGGAGGTGGCATCCCCGTTTACAGAAGCGTATCCAGTGTTGCTTCATGGCAGCCGCGGTTGGGATTCAGTCAATCACCTCGACAGTACCGTCGGGGATGGCTGGCCATTCTGTTGGGACTACTGATCAGACACCATGGACAACACCTGCCATCCCAAAGCTCGGACACCTGGGTAAAGACCATGACCGTACGGTGTGCGGCCCTGAACAATAGAGCATGTTACATTTCAAATTAAGAACATGCTCTATTCCTCGGTATTTCATCGCTTTCCTAACCCGTTTTTTTTATTATTTTAAGCATTTTTTTTGCGGCTCGGCAAAATTCAAACAACTAGGTTACATAATGTATAGATTTTTTTTTCGATGCCGGGTGGGGTTGTCCAGGCTGTTTTTGGGCCGCTGATTTATTTTTCTTTAACTATATTTGTTTCAGTCCGTGGCTCCTCGGGGATTTTCCCTTAGGCAGCCCTTCCTCTCCTCAGTCTTTCTTTCTGTGTCGCCTCCCAGGTAAATGTCTCACTTCCTGGCGAAAGAAAAAAAATTTCTCGTCGTCCTCATTCGTTAATCCTGCTCTGTTCAGCATGTTGCATTCTATCCATTGTTTCAAAAATTTCAGTTTCATTTCAACCTATTTTTTTTTTTTTACCCACACACACACACACACACACAAAAACCCATTATATATAAATTATTTAAAATTTTATTGGGAGTGTGGTTTAATATTAATTTTTGTTTTTGCATTTTTTTTGTAAAATTTGTAAACTTTGGGGCTCTGCGGTTAATAAAAGAACTCTTGTTTGCGGGAAAACATCTGCAAAACTACTTCTCTCGATTCAAAGAATCACAAAATTGGGTTCTCTGCCGGGTACCCTAACAAATCTAAAATACTCAATATAAACCAAAGGTACCCGTGATTCGGAAAGCTAAAAACGGTTTTGGAAAATGGATTCATGTGTCAACTTATTATATATATTTTTTTCCTTTTTGGGCCAAAACAAAGTCCACGGACCCGGCTCTGTTGGTTGCTTCTTAGGGGGAGGATTTCTGCAAATGGCAATGGACACTGGGAGGAAACCGAGGAGCGATTTTTCCGTTATTTTCTCATATTCTCGTCGGAATAATGAAGGTTTAAAAAATTAAACTTTTTTTTTTCAAAAAGTTCCCCCCTTTAATGTAACAGTTCCAGTTTGTTCCATCTTTTTGTCTTTGGAAGAAGACCTTTTTGGGCTTTAAAATAATAAAAGTTTCAAAAAAATAGTAAAAGTTTAAGACCTGGAAGGCCTTGAAATTTTTTACCACAATTTTTTTTAATTTAAAAAACCCGAAATAGTCCTGGACAATCTGAAAATTAATGGTTGAAAGTCCATGTCTCTGGCGTCACAGGGAGTGCCAAATTCAAATAAACAATCTTTGCCTATCTTTCCTTTTTTTTGGTCGTCTATTCTGTTTTACCTTCCTTCAAAACCATGCTCTGCTGAAGAACTGAAAATTTAAAATTTATGATCCATTACGTTAATTCTTTGTTTTGATAAGCGTGCTTCTGAGATGTCCTCAGGGACCCACCTTTCTAACTAAAGGGATTTGGCTGTGGATGTTTTATGACTCGTTTTCGGCCAATCGGTATGGGTTTTTCCATTCTTCATGTTTTGTATGCTGCCCAAATGAAATGCAGTGTTTATAAGCTCTCCATTTAAAACACAATCTGTTTGATCGGGCTTAGTCTTAAGTGATATATATTTTTCAAGATAAAAATTTTTTTTGTATCTATTTGTAAATATTGACGGTTAGCGGTTAATATGGGGTAAAACATGGGTTTGATTTTTGTCAGAAAGGCAGGATGAATTCCTGCCAGAGAAATTTGTGACACCCTGGATGAAGGCATGAGTGGAGGGCGTGACTAGGAAAACTGTGGCTGATAACCTTCACCTCAAATGGGGAGAGGCCCATGGATGAACTGGTAGGGTTATCATTCTCAACCATAGAATTTGTTTGCTCCAGGATGAAGGATTCTTGGATACAAACTTTGCCAAATTTCTCTCTAAATTTGGTTGGTCTATTCAATAATTTAAAACTTTAGAATTTAGCTGGGGAACCCCTGTCAGGAAACGTCCTTGGGAGCCATGTAATCAAAAAGGGCGTGATCTCCTTGGCGAAAGGTAAAGACAAAGGAATGAAATGTGCTTTGAGAATGGGTAACTTTGGTCAAAACCCTCATGCCTTGGGGGTAACAAAATCTAGGCGATGTGGGACCAGGGTCTCCGAGAAGGGATGCAGTTGGAGTAACCCATCAGGAGGTGGTACCACTGGCACAAACTGAGCAAGCCAAAACAAAATCATGAACATGCTGAGCATTAATGGCCACCAGAATCATGCTTTACAAAGCACTAGTACGACTTACTCCTGGATGACAAGCCCGTTGGAGCAATGACCCCATCGAATACGATGGACCTTAACCCCTCCAGAACAAACAATGATTCGGTGGGCAACCGGTGAGGAGCGTTAACCCTTCTAAGGCCATCTTGACCTTCAACCTCCCATATGAGTGTGAAGATAACTACTTTCTTAGGTAAAATGCACTCGTGAGTAACGGGCATTCAGATGGATCAAAAATGAGAGATAATGAACAGGTTTGATGTTTTTGGAACCCTGAAAAGTGCCCAATGATCCTGTCTGGAGTTGAGTCTTTTAGCAGATCTAATATATTCAAGAATCTTATGGACAGTCCAAGCGATAAAGGTACCCCGACCCTTCTAACCAATGGCGACATTCCTCCAATGACTAACTTGACATGACCATATGCAATTCTGTTACCAATGTGCATAGTTACGTTCAGCGAGTGATAGGCGATGGGACAAAAAGCAAGGATGCATCTTGTCATCAGAGGAGTGCGTTGGGGAAAGAACGCACCTACCCACCTCTGATGCATCAGACCTCCACCATGAACTGACCTGTGGGATCAGGGAGGCGATAAGATGGGGAGGCAGAAGAAGCGTTCTTTAGGTTGGTAAAATGCAGCCTCGACTTGATCGGACCACCCTGAACATAGTTCTGGAGAGTTCAGGTGGTCAGGATGGCGACTAGTTGGCTGAATTGCAGAATTAAACTACTGATAAAGTTGGCGAATCCCAGAAGACCTCTGTGGGGCCTTATGGGAAGTCTAGACTTGGCCAATCTATCACAGCCTTAAGCCTTGTCAGGATCCATGCGCATCCCTCAGAGAAGCGATGCAAGCGAATTTCTCTGCCTTGACAAAATCCCATTCTCTAGCAACCTCTGGAAGCACTCACCTGACATGTTGAACATTATTCCTGCGAGGCGAGAGATAAGATCAATATGTCATCCAGGTAAAAATATGAATTGAGCACTGTCCATGATCTCTCTTAACAGTCATTAGCTAGAGGGAGTTGAAAGAAGGCTGAATAGCATGAACCAAATATTCAAAATGCCCTCTGGGGTGTTGAAAAGTGATTTCCATTCATCCCCCTTCCTGATGCGAACCAAATGACATGCCTTACTTAAATCCAATTTTGTGAAAATGGATGCTCACTTGCAACCTCCCGAAGGCTAGAAGACCATCCTTCTTATCAACAAAAAGAACCCCGCCCTGCAGGAGAGAGGAAGTTCGAATGAACCCAGTTGCTAGAGAATCAGAAATATATTTCTCCATGGCCTCCCTCTCAGGAATAGAAAGAGTAAAGTTTGCTCTTAGGCGGGAGACTTACCTGGTAATGAAATCTATAGCACAGTCATAGGGATGGCAGGGAGGGAAGAGAAGCAGCTGTGAGACTTACTGAACACCTCCTTCAGGTCCAGGTACTCTGCGGGCATGTTTGACAGAACCACTGCCTTCTCCTGAAACACAGTACCAGACATGAGCGGACAAGCAGACACCAGACAGGAATTGTGACAATGCTTCTCCACATAGTTATAGAGTTTGAGCCCCAATCACCCGAGGATTATGCTTAGCCAGCCAAGGGTGGCCTAAAACAGCGGGTGCAACAGGGGAGTCCAGGAGGAGGGAATGGAATAGTCTGGTGTGATTGCTGGAGGAGATGAGGGCAATAGGACCAGTGTAAGTGTGATGTCGGGGAGTTCTTGACCATTGAGAGCTTTGATGGAGATCTGATAGGACAGAGGCAGTGATGGGGAGTTTTAACTGGTGATGCCAGATGAATGTCCATAAATACCCTCAGCTCCATAGTCCAGGAGTGCCTGACTGTGTAGGTGTGAGTTGGCCCATGTCAGACTCACGGGAAGAAAAGTAGATGGTGAGGACTTTCGGTGAGTCCCACCGATAGTAGCCTCAACCTTACTACCGGGCTTGCTTTTACCTGGCAAGGTGTAGAAATGTCCAGAGCCACCACAGTAAGGCAGAGTCCACGAGACCTCCGCCTCTCTCGTCTCCCAGGACAGCGAGCTCTCTCCACCTGCATTTGCTCGTGATTGACAGCGGGACCGACTGTGTTCTCCGTGCTGCTGCTATGAACTCCAGTGCTTCGGTGTGCGTGTAGGTCGAGCATGTTGTTCCAGTCGATCAATGCGCGGGCATCAGCATGGAGAGCCAAGTCATTTAATTAGTTGGTCTAGGAGGTAAATCCAGCATATAAGCGTGCAAATGTGTAGTCCGCAGCAGAATAGTCACCCTGCCTAAGATCCGTGAGTCTTCTGGCAGCCTCCTTCATAGCACTGCTCTGTCAAAGACCCTTTCATCTCTGCAGCGAGCATGGATAGAGGTGCAGCATGGGTCCCGTTCTCCCACACTGCCATTCCCACAAGGCTGCCCATCGTAAGGTAGTAAGCGCAGGGCAAAGCCACTTTGAGCTCCTCCATCTCGAACATTGGGCTGCAATAGAAATGCATTGAACATCTGATAGGAATGCTCTACAGAAGTTCGCTCACTGGCATACTCTCGGGAATGGGTAGGCGAGGCTCGGTCGATGCTCGTCTCTGAATACGCTGGGGAACAGGTGGTGTGAATTCGGCACTAGCGAAAATGCTAAGTTATTGGATCGGCTGGGTGAGCTGGGACACCTGCATCATGAGTGCTTGAACCTGCGCGTCCGGTGTTGGTTATGCTCTCCTGCTGCTGATCCATCTGGAGATGCTGTAATGGATGAAATCTGCCAGCGAGGTTGAGCTTGCTGCTTCCATGAATGGTCAGATATCTCTGTAATGGCAAAGTAGGAGAGGAAGCAAATGCAAGTGTAATGAAGATCTAATAATCACAAACGTCATAGCTTGCAGGGATCAGGTCCTAGAACCAGAGCGCTGGGGACTGAGACAGGCAATCCTGAGGTGAGAGAGCATGGTGAAGAACCCACGGTGAGTGCAGTGTGAGATGATCTGTCATGAGTGAAACAGGGAAAGTATCAAGGCTGAAAACACCAGAGCACCGAACACGGGAGACTTCAAAGCAACAATCTGACAAACAAAGAGCGAAAGAGCAGGGCAATAAATAGGGAAGCAGGAAATGAGTGGCAGCTGCAGCTGATGGAACAATTGGTGGTCACACCCACATGAAACAATCAATGATACTTGAGACACACACCTAACACTTACCCACATAGATCAATGTGCCTCTTAGGGAAATTGAATGAAAAAATACAAATGGGATTGTATGAATTAATGCAAATTAACCACAAATTCACTCAAATTTAATATAGTTAGGACTTGCTGTAATTGCTTTATATTTATAAAACTATGAACATGATAGGCAGCATCACATAGTGATTGAAGAACTAAAAGCAGGAATAATTCAAGCTGTGTGTTTGTCTGTGTGTTGTTATCAGGGTGGAAGAGGTGGACAGCTTGTGACTACACAACTAACCGGCATGACAAGTCCCAAGTATTTAGGTAAGCTGGCTTCAAATGTAAAAGTATATACTCTGTGTTGTCATCTCAAGACCGTCACGTAGAGTCATACAAGCTAAAGCATTATGTCTTCTAATTTCACCTTTTGTGTGCTGATTATAGGCCTATGCTGATTGTTGATGTCTAGAGCTGGATGGCAAACAGGTGATATCATGCAGGTTTATGTATCACATTCAATGATGCTAAAGCACACATATTGTACATTGACAACTATTGAAACTGGAAGTTAAGACAGAAAATGGCTGTAAAAGAAAGTTACACTCAATAATAACCAATAAATGCCAAATTATGGGTCTATGGATGTGTAGTTCAGTGGTGAAATAAGTTTTGATGTTACATTTAGTCATTAAGCAGATGCTTTTATCCAAAAGACTTAAAATAGGGACAATGGAGCAATCAAAATCAACAAAAGAACAATGATATACAAGTCTCAGTTAGCTTTACACTTAGCACACTTAACATACACAAGTAACACGTCGTCTTTTTTAAATTTATATAATAAATAAAAGAAAACAGAATAGAAAAGGAATAGAGCACACTTGTGTTAGAGGCCTATAATAAAATGAAAGAAAAGGAACAGATAGGGTTACAAAAGACAAAAGGAAAGCAAAAAAAAGAATAGAGAGGCAAGTGTTAGGTTTTTTTAAACAAGCAGAAAATGAATGTGAGTGCAAGTCTAAAAGGGGCAATTTTTTAAAGAATAGAATTAGAATGAGAGTGCTATAGAGTTAGAAGGTCAAATAAAGATGGGCGAGATGTATTTTAGTCGTTTCTTGAAGATGGCTAAGGTCTCAGCTCCCTCTGACTGAGTTGGGCGAGTCACTCCACCAGGAGGGAATCCTAAAAGTGATTTTGTGCCTCTTTGAGATGAACACTAAAGTAACGTTCACTTGCAAGATCTTCTAGAGGCACATGATAATAATGTTACTGTGTGTAGCTAGGCGTGTTGAGTGTGTGTTGTGTGTTTTGCATGTTAGTGCAGTGAGGGTGATGTATGTTCTGGGGGTCTGATATTGAGATGCGGATGGTGGAGGATGTGTGTTGGTCCTGCATCACTGTCACACTGCTATCGCACTCTGACTGTACCAGGAGGCCAGAGACTGATCTGGTCAGATCAGTTTGATCATAACTCGACCCTCTCCTTTTAAAGGAACATTATGAATCAAATCAAACAATGCTGTCCATGTTGTCAACAAGCACAGAAAAAGCACATTCTCTCATCCCACAGTTTGTGAAAGGCGAGCAGAAATCATGTTTTATGGAAATGTCCTTGCAATGGAAGACTGTGGAGCCAGTTTACTCATAAAAGAGTTGCATATGAGTCAGTTGTTCCTGGGGTTGGGTAACATTTCAACTTTTAATAAAAAAATTTTTTTAAACAACATATGATTCATATTCTAAATTTTCTACATCATTAGACACATATCTGACCTCAAAATAAAGCAATAATCCCAGTGAAGCCATGATTTACAGTGGATTTATTACGCTAAGGAGCGTTGTTAAGCTGAGCGACTAAAACCCCCCTAGCTGTTATAAATTCACTGTAAACTACAAGCTTTTGTGGCTTATTGCTTTTATAAAACAGATTATTCCATATACGCTTGTAAGGTTGCACAGAATTAAACAGAGCACATAAAGTGTAATGACATTAATAAAAACAGTATTCTTCCACGAACAATGTAGTTCCTCAGAAACAGGTGTGCTTCCAACAAACTTGTTGCTGAGCAAAACACAGAAGTAAACAAGGTGTGTGTTTGTAGAGTAAATTACAACAAGCGCAGCGGCTCAGCCAATCAGAATCAAGGACCAGAACTATATCGTTTTATAAATCTTATTTTCCCACCTTAGGTATTAAATACCTTTTATTATATACAGTACAGACCAAAAGTTTGGACACAACTTCTCATTCAAAGAGTTTTCTTTATTTTCTTGACTATGAAAATTGTAGAGTCACACTGAAGGCATCAAGGTTTATTTGAGCAAGAAGGAGAGTGATGGGGTGCTGCTCCAGATGACCTGGCCTCCCACAGTCACCGGACCTGAACCCAATCCAGATGGTTTAGGGGTGAGCTGGAGCCAGACAGAAGACAAAAGGACCAACAAGTGCTGAGCATCTCTGGGAACTCCTTCAAGACTGTTGAAGACCATTTCAGGTGACTACCTCTTGAAGCTCATCAAGAGAATGCCAAGAGTGTGCAAAGCAGTAATCAAAGCAAAAAGGTGGCTACTTTGAAGAACCTACAATATGACATATTTTCAGTTGTTTCACACTTTTTTTGTTATGTATACAATTCCACATGTGTTAATTCATAGTGTTTGATGCCTTCAGTGTGACTCTACAATTTTCATAGGCATGAAAATAAAGAAAACTTTGAATGAGAAGGTGTGTCAAAACTTTTCAGGCTTACTTATATATATTTTCTCAGCACCGTAACAGACAAAATGGGATTGGTTTAAACATTTTTTTTCCCACAGAATTTGTTATAAAACAAACATCTAACTACTGCTCATGTCTCCCTCATAATCATAACAAATGCAATATTTATATAGGACTGAAGCTATATATATATATATATAAATTTGGAACAGTTTAGAAAATTTATTTTTAAGCCTTAACATGTCAGATAGTAATCAGCAAGAAAATGCTTTCATGTCCTTCTGTGTAAAATATGTTTAATAGAAGGGTTGCTCACCAACAAGGCTGATATAATGAATCTTGCCTCTGTCCAAAATCTGTAAGAAGTTGAAGAATTAGCTTCATGTTATTGTGAGTCAGGCACAGAAAACTAAAGAACAATGAGAGGCAATATCGCTCTGTCTGCTGGGCGGTGCATAAAACTAACGATTAAAATATACTATAAATTAAATACAAGAACATGTCCTGTTGAACAAGTCCACTTTGGACAGATTAAATGGATTGCTGTGCTGTGATAGTCATGACAGGCAAAAATGTGACCAAATATACTTTGGTTCCTACAGACATTTTTTTTTTTCTATATTTTATTTGCATGGTGTAATGATGCAGGTGTAACAGACACGGCAGGTTCCATCACCAACCAATCACAGCGCTCCATCACCTGAGTACTAATCACTCCCACCTGCTCCTCATCCACCTGCAATCATCAGCTCACTTCAAATACCACACACACACACACACACCCACCGTCACCCAGTCACCGTCCGATCTCCTTTGCAACAAGGTCTAACCTGTGTGCTCACTCTGAGGACTATCTCTCTACTTCCCTCTCTCAGTCTCCTACCCTTCGAGAGAGAGAGAGAGAGAAAAGAGAGAGAGAGAGAGAGGTGTGTGTGTGTGTGTGTGTGTGTGTTTACCTCAGCGTCTTGAACCCTTCACCAACGGATCCCCTTCATCACTGCCTCCAGCACCATTGCCTCATCCTACACTACCTGCTCTTCTGCTTGTGCCTCAATAAACTGAGTTTCTTATACTTTCAGCCTCCTGTCCTGGTTATCCGTAACAGTAGGCACATGTCTGAATGATTGACTGGTGATTTATTGCAGTTAATTTGATCTTTAAAATTTGTTTAGAAGACTTTTATCTGGTCTTAGATATTTGTATTGCATGTACATTGCATTGACTGATATGCTTGTGTTTGTGATTTAAATGTTTTGTAAAATTGCCTTTTTTTTCTTTTTTTTAAGTACATGAGGACTTTTGAACCTGTTTTACTGTGATTTTGGTTTCAGTTACGGCTGATTTTTTCCCTCGACAGAGCACTAGTGGATTACTCGGTAAGTTCTGTTTTAGAAACTTTTTTTCACTGAAACATTTGTCATTTTAACCTATGTCATATAGTTTGTCATACACTATTTGAGTCATGACCACGGTTTTGAGTAGTAACTTTCAAAGATGCAGCGATCTGGGCAATCAAGACTCGTTCTGTAGAGTTGTGGCTGAAGTCCACAGTGTTATTAAATGTAGCTAGTGTTATGTTGAAGTAATTAATAATTTGAACTCAATAAATTCACAAAATCCGTCTTCCCTTTAGGAGTTTAAGATGGGTCTGAGGCTATCCTAACTTCTCCATGATCACTTTTCAAGGATTTGAATGCAGTGTGTTGGAGCTCCAGAAGCAGGATTGGGCGTCCTGTGAGAAAGGTCAAAGGGCAGGTTTTCTTCTGATCATTTAGAGCGAGCTCTCATCTAGTATTAAACACATGCTCAGTGCATCACAGACTGGTGATAATGTAATGCTGAAGGTCTCTTGCAGGCTCAGGGTTGTTGATGATGCTCTTTGGCGGGCAGCTCCTGGCTCACAGACTCTTCAGAAGTAATCTTGTGCATCCGGCAGATCTTCAGATTCTCTGACACACTGTGGAACATGTGCAGCGATGATGTAAAAAAAAAAAAAACTGAGAAAAGTCAGTTTTGTTATTCCTACACGGTATTTTGCTGTGAAAGTGTGCTCGTGCTGATGAAATAATTCCAGTAAACCATGTTATTTTGGTGGCCTTTTGTGACATCCTATGGTGAAATCTCACAAGAGCCTGATGGATTTTGACTCAGATGCAAATTTATTACATGCAAATTTACATCTGCTTCACTTACTGTATGCAGCTATGTCTTACATGTTAAATTGTTTGAATTTAGAAGATTTTGGACTGTTTAAATCTGGTGCACTCTGTATTATTTTGGCCATTTGAGACATTTTGTGAATCCTAAATGATCCTATTGACATAGGCCAAAATCTGTAGTCTTCAGTTGCTAGATTGACATGTTAGCCACTGCTGATTAATGACCATTGAATTTGAGCGAAGTTTTGAGCAGTCCTGTAGTGTGGCATAATTTATGACAACATTAAATCCAGGCCAATCATGTTGACCCTTTCTGTAGTGTGACAGTGTCAAATCTAAATCTGTTTTCTCAAATGTATTATCATTTTCCAAATCATAAGCGTTGACTGCATTCCTCAGTCTCAACCATCAACCCTCTTAACAAAGTTATGAAGAAAAATTATTGATCATAATTAATGGCAAATATAAGTTCATCAATAACTACAAACAAACATTTGTGCAATTGCTTCATTAAATGAAAACTGCAAGCATTATTAAATGTTTTATTTTATTGGACCTGCAACTGTTTCCTTCAGGTGAAAATTGAGACATATTTCATTTCAAAATTATTTTCATGAGACAAGAATATGAGAGAATAATGATATATTAACTGTCTCATGACAGTAATTCTCCTGATTTGAATTTGAGGAGACTCTAAAGACCTCCTGTATACTATCACAGAGAAGCAAAAGCAGTTCAAGTTCTGTCTCAATACCAGAGATCTCCAGGCAATGAAACCGTATCGTCTCGCTCTTGATTTTGTGGTGATATGAGACCTGGATGTGTTTTAGAAGAGGAACTATGGAAGTAGCACAGTTAATCTGAACAGATGCTGTCCTCTAATCGCTTTGGATTAAGTGCATGAAGTAATACATGATTCCTCAGGCACACGTTAGATCGGTCGAAAGCATTGCGAACTCAAAGTGTGTCCATTTTCTGGGTTTATTTCGTGATCACGTTGCTTACTGAGCAACTAGCAATAGCTGTTTTTAAAATGCATGCATCTGGTCACTTTTAGCAACTTAAAAAAAAGTGACTCAATTAATATTTAACAAAGACTATTAAAATGCAATGTGTGATTTAAAAAACAAACAAACAGGTAAAATGCTGTTGAAAAATTAATGCAGAAAATTCCTTCATGTTAACACAATACATGTGCCTTAATTTTAAAGACTTTAAAGAGCCAGTAAGATGAAAATTAAGCTTCCTATCACTGTTTATAAGTCCTGTACAATAGGGTTTAAATCCATCCAAGGTTAAAAAAACATTGTCATTTTGTCAAAATATCATTTTAAAATTACCTCAATTCTCAGAGATCCCCAAGCGGTTCACGCAAAGCTGTTCAAAGATTCAGTTTCCTTAAACCCCACCTTCGGTAGCATACTGTGTTCTGATTGGTCAACTAACATAGTCAGGTTTGATTGGTTGTTCCATCACAACTTCATGGTAAACAATGCGTTGGCATCTGTTTGGGGTGAATTATGTCTTATTCCTCTCATCGCTGAAGCAAACAGTAAAATAAAAACTTGAACAGTCTGCGCTTTTTCTTCGAGTGTGTGTATTCAAGCTGCCTCAGTTTGAGTCTGAATAGCGTGTTCAGCGCTGGGCGTGGTCACAGATATAATGAAGGAGACGTGAAAACGGACATCATGTTGTTTTCTATATGGATTACTTTATCACAGAATATTTTCGCAGCACTTGTTTAGTTTTAAAGAAGACATGTCAAGCTTTCTATAGATATCTCTCTCATGTCTCTTCGTTGAGTATTCACGGAGTTACACTTCATTTTAATGCGTGTTTGTACATGACGATCAGCGAGCAGGTCAGAGGTCAGTTTCTCTCTCAAGACGGTAGGCTGGAGATTATTATGCAAAGTGTTCTAGTGATGTACATAGAGATGGGCAAAAGATTTGAAATCTATACACTCGTTCAGCGATTCAGAGTCGACTCTTACTTTAGAAGCCAATAACTTTATAAATAGTGTACTCTTTGGTTTTATTACTTTGCACATTGTTTACACTGATGTACAGCTACATCATACACTGTAATACAGGTAATTTTGATTTCCCATCTGTGTGGCTCTTTAATTATAGTCTATGGCATTTAAATTACTGCCAATACACTGCTTTTAACTATAATTGTTAATAATGTGTAATTACTCCAAAATGAGTAACTTTTCAGAAAAAAAAAAAAATTAATAATGTGTTTAGGACTATTGCTTTTAAAAATATTTTATATTCAATGTTTATTTATTTATTTTTACAAAATGAACAAATTATATTCTTTGCTGGGATTTTAGTAATTTCATAAAATTCACATAATGTTTGCATAATGACATCACCATCCAATGATTTAGAAGAAAACCAGCTGCCTTTAACAACCTTACCTGAAAATAAGGTGGCAGCACTGGACTGATTCAGCACAAACATGGAGAGAAGTGCATTAGCTGAGAAGTGCGGTCTGTGTCAGGTTTTCTGGAGGCTGTATCTGGGGATTTTCTCCTGGTGTCAAACCTTCATCAATGATTTATGAGATGATGATGATGCGAGGAGGAGGGAGCACTCAGTGCTGCTGCTGACCCGCCTGAGGTCATGGTGACCAAACTCATGTGTTACCTGCAGCCCCAGGAGTGCATGGCCCTTCTCTCTTCTCCTCTCCCTCCCCTCTCCTCCTCTCTCCTCTCTCTCCTCTCTCTCCTCTCCTCCCTCTCCTCTTCTCCTCTCTCCTCTTCTCTCCTCCTCCTCTCTCCTCTCCCTCTCCTTGTCACGGAAGAAGACTGGATGCAAGTGCAAGTTATATCTCTTTAATGAGCTGTATTCCACAGAAGAGTCAGATATGCAGGAGAAGACAAGACAAACTAGCAGCAGGAGAGATGGCAACACAGGGACCTTGATGGCGCTGGTGGTCGTGGTGGAGTCCGTGAAGTGACCGTGGCTGAAGTGATGACGATCCAGAACAAATATACAAGGAACAAACAGGCAACAGGAAACTGCGACGAGATCCAGAGCAGGAACAACTACACGGGGACAACACAACACCAGGACTCAAACAACAATCGACAAACATGAGCGAAAGACAATAGTAGACAATAGTTAATATAGGCCAGATGTAATAGCCGCAGCTGCCGCTGATCAGTAATCAGCGGCGACTCACAGAACAATCAGGTGATACACCCCCAACCTACACACAGACAACAAGATGACACTATGTATCAATGAACGCGTGAAGTACCCCTCCTCTAGACGCATTACCTGTCGATTGTAATCATCGATAAGGGAGTGATCCAGAATGTCCTCCTGATGCTGGAGGCAATTTGAGGCGGACTGCCACTGGACTAATGACTTTGGTGACAGTAAACGGGCCAATGAATTTGGGAGCAAGTTTATTAGCAACGGAGCGGAGCGGAATATTCTTAGTAGAAAGCCACACTTTTGACCGGACGGCGATAATGGGTGGCTTTGACCGTGTGATCGGTCCAGGTGTGGCGCACCTCTGGACAAAGGCGTGGGCAGAGGGACCGCGACTTGGATTCCAGACTGGGAAAAACAGGTGGCTGGTAACCTAAGCTAGATTCAAACAGAGAGAGGCCCGTAGAAGACACTGGTAATGAAATTATGTGCGTCTCAATCATAGAGAGTTGTTGACTCCAGGAGGAAGGATTCTTGGAGCCAAACATCCAACATGCGTTCTAAATCCTGGTTGGCTCTCTCGGTCTGACCATTGGTCTGGGGAAGGAACCAGAGGAAAGACTAACCGCTTGCCCCAGCAACTTACAAAACTCCTGCCAGAATTTGGACACAAACTGGGGCCCCTGTCAGAAACCACATCCACCGGGAGGCCATGTATCCGGAAGATGTGGTCAATGACAGCGACCGCTGTCTCCTTGGCAGAAGGTAATTTGGCCAAGGGTCTGAAATGGGTAGCCTTGAGAACCGGTCCACAACAGTCAAAACAACCGTGATACCCTTGGGAGGGTGGGAGGGTGGTGACAAAATCTAGCGCATGTGGGACCCGGGTCTTGAAGGGACAGACAGCGTTGGAGTAACCCATCTGGAGGACGGTTGGAAGTCTTACCAGTGGCAAACCGAGCAAGCCAAAACAAAATCGCGGATGTATGAGCCATACCTGCCACCAGAACCGTTGCTTGACCAAACATCTGGTTCGATTAACCCTGGATGGCAAGCTATATAAGAGCAATGACCCCACTAATGACGCAGGACTTTAACTCATCCGGCACAAATAAACGGTTCGGTGGGCATGCGGCGGAGGTGTTACTCCTTCTAAGGCGCTAGGACCTTCGACTTGACCTCCCATGTCAGAGTGGAGACCACTAATGTCTCAGGAAAAATACACTCGGAGTGGACCGGCGTGGACGGACCAAAAATACAGAAAGTGCATCGGGCTTGATGTTCTTGGAGCCCAGGCGTATGATAAAGTAAAATCAAATGACCAAAAAAAGTGCCCACCGAGCCTGCCTGGAATTGAGCCTTTAGCTGATCTATATACTCTAAGTGATCAGCCCAAACGATAAAGGGTACCCGAACCCTCTAACCAGTGACCCCACTCCTCTAATGCTAATTTGACCGCAACAACTCTCTGTTACCAATATCATAATTACTTTCCACGGGAGATAAACGGTGAGAGTAAAACGCAGCAAGGGTGCATATGGATAATCTTTTTTCTTTAAGAGATGTTGTTGATCTGAGTTTTAAAGAGAATATTAATATGGGTTTTTGTCTATAGACCAAGAAAAAGCCTTTGATAGGGTCGAATCATGGATATCTTTTAGTGCTTTGAGTTATTTTGGTTTTGGTGAAAAGTTTATTTCTTGGGTAAAATTGTTATATCGAGATGTTTCTGTTCTAGTGAAAGTGGGAGGTGGGTTGAGTGCGTCCAGTCCCTGTAAAAGGGGAATTAGGCAAGGATGTCCACTCTCTGGCCAATTATATAGCATTGCAATCAAACCACTATTAAGATGAATTAGAAGAGATCTTAAAGGTTTTCAATACCGAATGATTTAAATTGTAATAAAATTGTATTGTCTGCTTATGCAGACGATGTTACTGTTTTAATAAATGGACAGGATGATGTCACCAATCTTACAAAAGTCTAGAGGTATATGAAAAGGCATCTACTGCAAAAGTTATTGGAGTAAGTGCTGAAGGATATGCAATAGGTCAATGGCTTAATCAAAGGTTTCCAGATTTACCGGGAGGGAAGGTTTTAAAGCTTTGGGTGTTTTTTAGGCTCTTTTAAGTTTCAAGGAAAAATTGGGAGGGAATGCTGAGAAGGTGGTACCCTTACTAAAGGAAAATATTTTACCAATATATTTCTTAAAATATATTTTGATATATTGTAATTGTATTGTATTTTTGTTTCATATGGGTGGCTGATCTATCTAGGTGGCATGGCTATTACACACACATGTCTTATAAAGGGAGAGTTTTGGTCATAAATAATTTGGCTCGTCCACACTATGGCACAAGTTAATGGTGGTTGAACCACCAGAAGATTTGGTGACTTCCGTCAAAAGAGATTCGTGGATTTTTTCTGGGACGGCAAACACTGGATTCGTGCTGCACAATCTATTTGCCTCCCTGTGAAGGAGGACAGGGATTGATAGATATCAAGTGCAGAATTCAAGCATTCAGATTGCTTTCAGCTCAAAAACTTTTGTGTAGGAAAGACTTGGTCTGGACTCTACTGCTGGTGCAATCTTGGATGAATAGAAGGTTTGAATTATGATCTGCATCTTTTGGATAAAAATTCAAGAGATGGACTTATCAGAGATCACATCTTTTTATAAATCTGTGTTGGAAGCATGGGCAAAACGCTCAAGATTAAAAGAGTATTTGAAATCCCGAAATACTGGGTGTTGGAGGAGCCACTGTTCCATAATCCAGTAGTTCATGGAATACTAATGTTTTCAAAGAGTGTACAAGAGAACATGCTGAGAGCAAACTGTACAAAATTAAAAGATTTGGTCGCTGGAGGGATGGAAGACTCGGAGGAGATAATGCTTTCCAGGTCTGCAATCAGACGCCTGGCTATCGTTTTTGGAGGAAATATCGTTGTTTTTGCCAGGACATTATAGAGAACTTATACAAAGAGAGGATCTGAACGAACAGACTGATGTTCCACCTCAGAAACTGCTTATTTAGTCAACTTGTGACACCAGTGTGTTGGAAGAACATCCATCCATTGAGGGCTCTGGAATTTTGAGACATGGACAGTTGATGAAATGTCTAAAAGGTTTTATATAACCTATGTGTTAAGACTGTTCATAAAGAGGCACTGAAAAGAGGCAGCCGTTGAAATGGATAAGGTTTTTGGGCCTAACTTTCCTTGAGAGATCAGTGGAAGTCCCTGTATAAGTCTCCAATAGAGAGCGGACTGGGATTTGCAGTGGAGGCTTATACGGGGCAATAGCTCTGAACAGATATGTGTCTCACCTGAATCCAGCAGTTAGAGCGAGTGTGAGTTTGTGGTGATGAAGAGACTGTGGAACATCTGTTTTAAATTGTAAACGATTGGATGAGCTTTTAAAGTTTTGTGAATGGTTTAGAGGTTTTGGTGAAACCTTTCAGAATGTTTTGTGTTTTTGAGGGGTAAAATATAGAATGTCAAAAAAGATCATCTTTGGTCTTTTAAACTATGTTTTAGGACACACAAAACTGTCCATTTGGAAGACTAGGAAAAATAATGACTTAGTATTGGTGGTTTGGACCAAGAATATAATGTTGAAGGGTTTAATTGCAAATAGTTGAAATTTTAATTTCCTTTATGTTTGGTGGATAATTTCAGAGAAATTTTAGTGTGTGAAAGAAGTTTTTTGTATTTATGAAGAACAGCAAACTGTTCTTAACTTTTAAAAATTTGTAAGCATGGTTTGGTTTTAACATTTGACTAAAATGAGGCAAGATGTCATGAATGAGGATTTATTGTGAGTTATATTTGAAGGAAATGATTAATAGTTGTGTTAACCTCTCCTCTCTCCTCTCCTCTCCTCTCCCTCCTCTCCTCTCCTCTCCTCTCTCTCCTCTCCTCTCTTCTCTTCTCTTACTCTTCTCTTCTCTTCTCTTCTTCCTCTCTCTCTCTCACTCTCTCTCCTCTCTCTCCTCTTCTCGTTCTTCTCTTCTCTTCTCTTCTCTTCTCTTTAGCTTACTCTTCTTTCTATCTCTTCTCTCTCTCTCTCTCTCTCCTCTCTCTCCTCTAAATAGTTGATGCTGAGTATCTCCAAAATCTGAACATGCTTCCTAGGTAGCTCATCTGCTTCTCTGTTGTCTGCTGCAGAATGATAAAAGATAAGAAGACTTAGTGAGATGGAGAAGTAGGTGAAGTGAGCTGTAAGTTCTGTTTTTTTCTTTTGTGAAGTCCTGGTCAAACAAAGGGGCTGATGAGTCTGAACACTAGAGGGCAGTGATCAGACTGCAAACAGATGCTTGCCTTCTGTTCGATCTGCTTGCCTTACTGTAGATTGATGCATAATGATAGATAGATAGATAGATGATAGATGAGATAGATAGATAGATAGATAGAAGATAGATAATAGATAGATAGATAGATAGATGTGATTTTAGACAAAAAAGTGAAAGACACTGGTTTCACATTGCAACACCCTTCAAACCAGCCTAGCACCACAGCTTCAGTGCTCTTTAACTTCTTTCAACTTGCTTAAATATTTGCATCAGTATGGCTGTCTTCATAACTGCTCTTATAAAAACATTATTTATGTTTCAAAAATAGCTATTAACTTTGAAACACACAACACGACGAAGCCATTATGAGACAATACGCCATGTTTGTGTTTTTGTCCTGAATGTGTCTGATAACGGGACAGGACATACAGCTATCGAAACACCGGCACTTTTCCTTCAGTGTGTGCTGTGGAGAACAGCTGTCGAGCTCATAGAGACAGATGCTGAACTAATATCTGTGATGGAGCAGGCCTGTTCTGAAGAGTGCTGAGGAACTAAAGTAAATAAATAATGGTTTCCAGTCAGGGTACTCTCGGCTGAACCTCATATTTCCCTTCCCTTCACTCTCAGCTCGACCTCACTTTTTCAGAGAAGAGGATGTCATTTAATCTGGACCGTAGGCACACTGTTGACACACAAGAGGCAGATGGAGCTAACCTCATGCTTGCTACACAATGCTGTCATCTTAAAGTTTCAGCTTTAGGTTTTCAGTGTTTGGTATGCATGCATGTTAATGAACCAAATCTTCTGATACACTTGCATCAGTGCTTTTGTTGAGTGCTGCTGCCTCTTACTGTTCTGTAGCTGATCACATTAGCAGAAGAATATTTTGGACTGGAAAATCTCTAAACAGGTGTTTCTGAGATCCATTTACGTAACTATTTGATCTTTAACGCCAGGCAGAGATAGAGCGTGCCTTATTTTCTGTTTTATCTCATTTATAATTATGAAACAAGTGCACTGAAATTCAGCCTTGCAGTATTTTGCTTTATTTCAAAGTTATTTTTCACATCAGCTTGACTGTTAGACGTGAGGTGCCATAATTAATTAACGGAGGTTGTTAAATTAGTACACATCAGTAAGTAACTGAGGTTCAGCACTTAGGGGTTAATGGGTGCTATGTGCAACAGTGTCAAAATATAACATAATCTCTGAAGGTCTGACTGAAGTTTACTAAATTACATTTCAAAACGTTTTTAAGGAAGCACAACTGGTTAAAGTTTACTTTAAAAAATATATAATTAAGTATAAGTCTCCGTCCGCGTCATTCTCTGATATAAATTCTGTTTCTAAAGAATATCTAATGTATATTAATTACGTTACTTAGTAACCTTTCCGGAGCGTTGGGTTGCGTAATGTTATTAATATTCATTAGTCAAACGTGCTTTTAACAGCGTCTACATTTCAGCCAATTAGCAAGGCTTGTTGGGTCAGCGTGACATAACGTCATTAATATTCATAAGCCGACTCTTCCCGCGCTAGGATTGGTCATCATGACGCCGCGGGGCGGAGATGTATCGCTCTGGTTATTCGTGTTGTTAGGAGAGTCGAGCGGTAGTTCGTCCGAAGTTACACCGAGACTTATAATGTCACAATAATGCTGCGCTAAAGATGAGTCGACAGCAGGACGAGCAGGGCGTCGTGTTAACCGCGTACACCAGCAACAGCGAAGCCTTATCGACTGTCAGCTGCAGAGAGCCGACGGAGTTCCCCGGAGCGAGGTGAGGATCGCATCAGCGCGTTTCTTTATTACTAGTGTGCACTATTTATTATGGCAACTGAATCCTAGGGCTGTGTTCGAAACCTCTTAAGCTCCCTCACTAGACTGCTTGGCAGTGTTCTTCTCACAGTCTTTCATCATGGACAGATCTTGTCCTTCTGGAGATGCTGTTTATCAGTTTGTGAAGATGATAACCGAATAATGTAGTTTTTGGCTGTTTTAGATGTAGTGATGGATTAGTTGGATTAGGCTTAATATGTGGTTGGCTAGATGTAGTTACTAGTTCGTCTTTGATGATCTTGTAGTATATTCGTTTGTTTTAGGTAGCGACAGACCGATATATCACTGCGGTCAAGCCAGCCGCGGTTTGAAAGTACACGGTCAAGCCAGCCGCACTTTTTTTTTTGTTTGTGCGTCTAATCGTGCACTGACGGTACAGGGTGCAGGGAGCGGTCAAAATAGATGTAAAGAAGCTGTCTAACGGCGTTTCCTTTATACTTTTTCTGATATTTTCAAAAGTTCACGGGTGCCCACCTCCAAAAAAAAATAAATTAAATAAAATCTGCATAAAACGTCATTTAACCCATAAAAAAGAACTTAAAGGGACATCAGAATATTTATGTATTGCTATTTCATGTCATGATATAAATAATGCATTTTTTTAAATGACTTGAACATTGAATTAATGTTTCTGAATACATTATTTTGTACATTAACATTTTTATTTTACATTAATATATATAATTTATCAACGTAGTATATATATATATATATATATATATATATATATATATATTATATATATATATTTATACTATATATTGTATATAATTACTTTTATATATATATATTTAATTAAATATTATATATTATATTATTATTATATATTATATATGTATATATATATATTATTATTATGGCAGTGGTGCATATATTAATATACTATATATATTATTATATATTATATATATATATTTATTAATATATATACATTATAACTATATATTTTATATATAATATATATATATATATATATTATTATATATATATATGCTACTATATTAATATATTCATTATTACTTATTATATATACATATATATATATTAATATTATATATATATAATATATTATATAATATATGTATATATAATCATCTTTGATAAATGGTACACTTTATATGATGGTTATTATACATGATATATATTATATGATATGGCATGACTGATATTATGGTATAGTTATACTATTATATATTATTCACATTTGGAACAAATAATGCAATGTCGTGTGCTGTTTGCTGACGTACCCTTTCACACTCAATGCTCAAGTGATCCTGAACTACTCATGTATTATGATATTATTTTCAAGTTAATTTACTGTATAAGTTTTGGATGACAATTAAAGGCAAATCAACTCTAAAAGTCAATTGCATTTTCACTCTTTCCATTAAAGTCACTACTCATAAAATGCTTTGCCTTATGGTTTGTCTTTTTTCCAGATTGATAACTATTAACAGTGACCCAGAATACTATTGTAATTAATTTTCAAGTTATTTCTACTGTATAGTTTGGAGAAAATTAATGGCAAAATAACTCCAGAAAAGTGCATTATTAGCACCTGAACTAGCACCATTCCCATTTTCAACACTCATAAAAATCTTTGCTTATGGGTTTGCTCATTTTCTTTCAGTGTGATTCTATTCACAGTCACTCTGACCATTGACTGATTAATTTTCAAATATTTCTTACTGTATAGTTTTGGAGAAAACTAAGCCAAATTCAACTCCAAGAATCTAATCACATAAGCTTCTTAACACCATGTCCCATTTTCAAACACTTTACAAAAATCTTTGCTTTATAGGTTTGCTCATTTTTTCAGTTTGATTCTCTATTCACAGTCACATCTGATCATTACTGTCATTAAGTTTCAATATTTCTACTGTATAGTTTTGGAAAAAATCATTATAAAATCATGCTCTAATCAAGTATTATTCTAGTCTGTTAGCATCCATTCCCATTTTTCAAACACTCATAAAAAATCTTTCTCTATAGGTTTGCTCGCTCTTTCAGTTTATTTCTGTTCTACAGTCAATCTGATCCATTACTGTATTAAGTTTCAAATATTTCTACTGTATAGTTTTGGAGAAAACTAAAGCCAAAGTCAACCCAAGCATCTAAGTGCATAAGCACTTAACATCATGTCCCAAATTCAAGCACTCATAAAATCTTTGCTTTATAGGTTTGCTTCACTCTTTCAGTTTATTTCTGTTTACAGTCAATCTGACCATTACTGTTATTATTTCAAATAATTCTACTGTATAGTTTTGGAGAAAACTAAAGCCAAAATCAACCTCAAGCATATAAGTGCATAAGCACTTTTACATCATGTCCCATTTTCAAGCACTCATAAAAACTCTTTGCTTTATAGGTTTGCTTCGTTCTTTCAGTTTATTTCTGTTTACAGACAATCTGACCATTACTGTTTTCATTTTAAATAATTCTACTGTATAGCTTTTGGAGAAAACTAAAGCCAAAATCAACCTACTATAAGTGCATAAGCACTTTACATCATGTCCCATTTTCAAGCACTCATAAAATCTTTGCTTTATAGGTTTGCTTTGTTTTATCAGTTTATTTCGTTTTACAGATCAATCTGACCATTACTGTATTAGTTTTCAAATATTTCTACTGTATAGTTTTGAGAAAAATAAAGACAAATCAACCCTAAGCATCTAAGTGCATAAGCACTTTAACATCATGTCCAATTTTCAAGCACTCATAAAATCCTTTGCTTTATAGGTTTGCTCGTTCTTTCAGTTTATTTCTGTTTACAGTCAATCTGACCATTACTGTATTAGTTTCAAATATTTCTACTGTATAGTTTTGGAGAAAACTAAAGCCCAAAATCAACCCTCTACATCTAAGTGCATAAGCACTTAACATCATGTCCCAAATTCAAGCACTCATAAAAATCTTTGCTTTTATAGGTTTGCTCGTTCTTTCAGTTTATTTCTGTTTACAGTCAATCTGACCATTACTGTATTAAGTTTCAAATATTTCTACTGTATAGTTTTGAGAAAACTAAAGCCAAAAATCAACCCTAAGCATCTAAGTGCATAAGCACTTTAACATCATGTCCCATTTCAAGCACTCATAAAAAATCTTTGCTTTTATAGGGTTTGCTCGTTCTTTCATTATTTCTGTTTACAGTCAATCTGTACCATACTGTATTAAGTTTCAAATATTTCTACTGTATAGTTTTGGAGAAAATAAAGCCAAATCAACCCTAAGCATCTAAGTGCATAAGCACTTTACATGCATTTCCTATTATCAAACACTCATAAAAATCTTTTGCTTTTATAGGTTTGCTCTGTTCTTTCTGTTTATTTCTGTTTACAGTCAATCTGACCATTACTGTATTAATGCTTCAAATATTTCTACTGTATAGTTTTGGAGAAAATAGCCAAAATCAACCCTCAAGCATCTAAGTGCATAAGCACTTTACATCATTTCCTATTTTCAAACACTCATAAAAATCTTTGCTTTATAGGTTTGCTCATCTTTCTGTTTATTTCTGTTTACAGTCAATCTGACCATTACTGTATTCAGTTTCAAATATTTCTACCTGTATAGTTTTGAGAAAATAAAGCCAAAATCAACCTCAAGCATCTAAGTGCATAAGCACTTTACATAATTTCTATATTCAAAGCACTCATAAAAATCTTTGCTTTATAGGTTTGCTCATTCTTTCAGTTTATTTTGTTTACAGTCAATCTGACCATTACTGTATTAGTTTCCAAATATTTCTACTGTATAGTTTTGGAGAAAACTGAAGCCAAAATCAACCCTAAGCATCTAAGTGCATAAGCACTTTACATCATGTGCCATTTTCAAGCACTCATAAAATCTTTGCTTTATAGGTTTGCTCACTCTTTCAGTTTATTTTTGTTTTACAGTCAATCTGACCATTACTGTATTAGGTTCCAAATATTTTCTACTGTATAGTTTTGGAGAAAACTAAAGCCAAAGTCAACTAAGCATCTAAGTGCATAAGCATCTTAACATCATGGCCATTTTCAAGCACTCATAAAATCTTTGCTTTTATAGGGTTTGTGCTCACTCTTTCGTTTAGTTTTGTTTTACAGTCAATCTGACCATTACTGTATTAAGTTTCAAATATTTCTACTGTATAGTTTTGGAGAAAACTAAAGCCAAAATCAACTCCAAGCATATAAGTGCATAAGTACTTTACATCATGTGCCATTTTCAAGCACTCTATAAAATCTTTGTCTTTATAGGTTTGCTCACTCTTTCAGTTTATTTCTGTTTACAGTCAATCTGACCATTACTGTATTAAGTTTCAAATATTTCTACTGTATAGTTTTGGAGAAAACTAAAGCCAAAGTCAACCCTAAAGCATCTAAGTGCATAAGCACTTTACATCATGTGCCATTTTCAAGCACTCATAAAAATCTTTGCTTTTATAGGGTTTGCTCACTCTTTCAGTTTATTTCTGTTTACAGTCAATCTGACCATTACTGTATTAGTTTCAAATATTTCTACTGTATAGTTTTGGAGAAAACTAAAGCCAAAATCAACCTAAGCATATAAGTGCATAAGCACTTTACATCATTGCCATTTTCAAGCACTCATAAAAATCTTTTGCTTTATAGGTTTGTCATTCTTTCAGTTTATTTCTGTTTACAGTCAATCTGACCATTACTGTATTACGTTTCAAATATTTCTACTGTATAGTTTTGGAGAAAAATAAAGCCAAAGTCAACCCTAAGCATCTAGTGCATAAGCACTTTACATCATTTCCTATTTTCAAACACTCATAAAAATCTTTGCTTTATAGGTTTGATCGTCTTTCTGTTTATTTCTGTTAACAGTCAATCTGACCATTACTCTATAATGTTTCAAATATTTCTACTGTATAGTTTTGAGAAAACTAAAGCCAAAATCAACCTCAAGCATCTAAGTGCATACACACTTTACATAATTTCCTATTTTCAAACACTCATAAAAATCTTTGCTTTTATAGGTTTGCTCATTCTTTCAGTTTATTTCTGTTTACAGTCAATCTGACCATTACTGTATTAAGTTTCAAATATTTCTACTGTATAGTTTTGGAGAAAACTGAAGCCAAAATCAACCCCAAGCATCTAAGTGCATAAGCACTTTACATCATGTGCCATTTTCAACACTCATAAAAATCTTTGCTTTATAGGTTTGCTCACCTTTCAGTTTATTTTTGTTTACAGTCAATCTGACCATTACTGTATTAAGTTTCAAATATTTCTACTGTATAGTTTTGAGAAAACTAGCCAAAATCAACCCTTAAGCATCTAAGTGCATAAGCACTTTACATCATGTGCCATTTTCAAGCACTCATAAAATCTTTGCTTTATAGGTTTGTTCACTCTTTCAGTTTATTTTGTTTACAGTCAATCTGACCATTACTGTATTAGGTTCTCAAATATTTCTACTGTATAGTTTTGAGAAAACTAAAGCCAAAGTCAACCCAAGCATCTAATGCATAAGCACTTATACATCATGTGCCATTTTCAAGCACTCATAAAAATCTTTGCTTTATAGGTTTGTCTCACTCTTTCAGTTTATTTCTTGTTTACAGTCAATCTGACCATTACTGTATTAAGTTTCAAATATTCTACTGTATAGTTTTGGAGAAAACTAAAGCCAAAATCAACTCCAAGCATATAAGTGCATAAGTACTTTACATCATGTGCCATTTTCAAGCACTCATAAAATCTTGTTTTATAGGTTTGCTCACTCTTTCAGTTTATTTCGTGTTTACAGTACAATCTGACCATTACTGTATTAAGTTTCAAATATTTCTACTGTATAGTTTTGAGAAAAACTAAAGCCAAAGTCAACCCCTAAGCATCTAAGTGCATAAGCACTTTACATCATGTGCCATTTTCAAGCACTCATAAAAATCTTTGTCTTTATAGGTTTGCTCACTCTTTCAGTTTATTTCTGTTTACAGTCAATCTGACCATTACTGTATTAAGTTTCAAATATTTCTACTGTATAGTTTTGAGAAAACTAAACCAAAATCAACCTCAAGCATATAAGTGCATAAGCACTTTACATCATGTCCTATTTTCAAGACCTCATAAAAATCTTTTGCTTTATAGGGTTTGCTCACTCTTTCAGTTTATTTCTGTTTACAGTCAATCTGACCATTACTGTATTAAGCTTTCAAATATTTCTACTGTATAGTTTTGAGAAAACTAAAGCCAAAGTCAACCCTAAGCATCTAAGTGCATAAGCACTTTACATCATTTCCTATTTTCAAACACTCATAAAAATCTTTGCTTTATAGGTTTGCATCGTTTCTGTTTATTTCTGTTAATAAGTCAATCTGACCATTACTGTATCAAGTTTCAAATATTTCTACTGTATAGTTTTGGAGAAAACTGAAGCCAAAATCAACCTCAAGCATCTAAGTGCATAACACTTTACATCATGTGCCATTTTCAAACACTCATAAAAATCTTTGCTTTATAGGTTTGCTCATCTCTTTCAGTTTATTTCTTGTTTACAGTCAATCTGTCCATTACTGTATTAAGTTTCCAAATATTTCTACTGTATAGTTTTGAGAAAACTGAAGCCAAAATCAACCCTAAGCATCTAAGTGCATAAGCACTTTACATCATGTGCCATTTTCAAGCACTCATAAAAATCTTTGCTTTATAGGTTTGCTCACTCTTTCAGTTTATTTTTGTTTACAGTCAATCTGACCATTACTGTATTAAGTTTCAAATATTCTACTGTATAGTTTTGGAGAAAACTAAGCCAAAATCAACCCTAAGCATCTAAGTGCATAAGCACTTACATCATGTGCCATTTTCAAGCACTCATAAAAATCTTTGCTTTATAGGTTTTGCTCACTCTTTCAGTTTATTTTGTTTACAGTCAATCCTGACCATTACTGTATTAGTTTCAAATATTTCTACTGTATAGTTTTGAGAAAACTAAAGCCAAAGTCAACCCTAAGCATCTAAGTGCATAAGCACTTTAACATCATGTGCCATTTTCAAGCACTCATAAAATCTTTGCTTTATAGGTTTGCTCACTCCTTTCAGTTTATTTTGTTTACAGTCAATCTGACCATTACTGTATTAGTTTCAAATAATTCTACTAGTATAGTTTTGGAGAAAACTAAAGCCAAAATCAACTCAAGCATATAAGTGCATAAGCACTTTTACATCATATGCCATTTTCAAGCTACTCATAAAATCTTTGCTTTATAGGGTTTGCTCACTCTTTCAGTTTATTTCTGTTTACAGATCAATCTGACCATTACTGTATTAAGTTTCAAATATTTCTACTGTATAGTTTTGGAGAAAACTAAAGCCAAAAGTCAACTCCTAAGCATCTAAGTGCATAAGCACTTTACATCATGTCCATTTTCAAGCACTCATAAAAATCTTTGCTTTATAGGTTTGCTCACTCTTTCAGTTTATTTCTGTTTACAGTCAATCTGACCATTACTGTATTAAGTTTCAAATATTTCTACTGTATAGTTTTGGAGAAAACTAAAGACAAAATCAACCCAAATATAGTGCATAAGCACTTTACATCATGTCCTATTTTCAAGCACTCATAAAAATCTTTGTCTTTATAGGTTTGCTCACTTCTTTCAGTTTATTTCTGTTTACAGTCAATCTGACCATTACTGTATTACGCTTTCAAATATTTCTACTGTATAGTTTTGGAGAAAACTGAAGCCAAAATCAACCCAAGCATCTAAGTGCATAAGCACTTTACATCATTTCCTATTTTCAAGCACTCATAAAACTCTTTGCTTTATAGGTTTGCTCACTTCTTTCAGTTTATTTCTGTTTACAGTCAATCTGACCATTACTGTATTAGGTTTCAAATATTTCTACTGTATAGTTTTGAGAAAACTAAAGCCAAAATCAACCTATAGCATCTAAGTGCATAAGACTTTACATCAATTCCTATTTTCAAGACACTCATAAAAAATCTTTGCTTTATAGGTTTGCTCACTTCTTTCAGTTTATTTCTGTTTACAGTCAATCTGACCATTACTGTATTAAGTTTCAAATATTTACTGTATAGTTTTGAGAAAACTGAAAGCCAAAATCAATCCCTAAAGCATCTAAGTGCATAAGCACTTTACATCATAGCCATTTTCAAGCACTCATAAAATCTTTGCTTTTATAGGTTTGCTCACTCTTTCAGTTTATTTCTGTTTACAGACAATCTGACCATTACTGTATTAAGTTTCAAATATTTCTACTGTATAGTTTTGAGAAAACTAAAGCCAAAGTCAACCCTCAAGCATCTAAGTGCATAAGCACTTTACATCATTGCCATTTTCAAGCACTCATAAAAATCTTTGCTTTTATAGGTTTGCTCTACTCTTTTCAGTTTATTTCTGTTTACAGTCAATCTGACCATTACTGTATTAGGTTCTCAAATATTTCTACTGTATAGTTTTGGGAAAACTAAAACCAAATTCACCCCAAGCATCTAAGTACATAAACACTTAGCATCATGTCCCATTTTCAAGCACTCATAAAAATCTTTGTTTTATAGGTTTGCTCGTTCTTTCAGTTTATTTCTGTTTACAGTCAATCTGACCATTACTCTATCTAAGTTCAAATATTTCTACTGTATAGTTTTGGGAGAAACTAAAGCCAAAATCAACCCTAAGCATCTAAGTGCATAAGCACTTTACATCATGTGCCATTTTCAAGCACTCATAAAAATCTTTGCTTTATAGGTTTGCTCGACTTCTTTCAGTTTATTTCTGTTTACAGTCAATCTGACCATTACTGTATTAGGGTTCCAAATATTTCTACTGTATAGTTTTGGAGAAAACAAAGCCAAATTCAACCCAAGCATCTAAGTGCATAGCACTTAACATCATGTCCTATTTTCAAGCACTCATAAAAATCTTTGCTTTTATAGGGTTTGCTTGTCTTCTTTCAGTTTATTTCTGTTTACAGTCAATCTGTCCATTACTGTATTAAGTTTCAAATATTTCTACTGTATAGTTTTGGAGAAAACCAAAGCCAAAATCAATCCTAAGCATCAGTGCGATAAGCACTTTACATCATGTCCCATTTTCAAGCACTCATAAAAATCTTTGCTTTATAGGTTTGCTTCGTTCTTTCAGTTTATTTCTGTTTACGGTCAATCTGACCATTACTGTATTAAGTTTCAAATATTTTTACTGTATTGTTTTTGAGAAAACTAAAGCCAAATTCAACCCTAAGCATCTAAGTGCAGAAGCACTTTGCATCATGTCCCATTTTCAAGCTCTCATAAAATCTTTGCTTTTATATGTTTGCTTGTTCTTCCAGTTTATTTCTGTTTACAGTCAATATGACCATTACTGTATGCACTAATAAAAATCTTTGCTTTATAGGTTTGCTCTTTCTTTTAGTTTATTCCTATTCACAGTCACTCTGACCGTTAATGTTTTAATTTTCATGTTTCTACTGTATAGTTTTGGAGAAAACTAAAGCCAAACTCACCCCAAGCATCTAAGTACATAAGCACTTTCACACCATGTCCCATTTTCAAACACTCATAAAATTAGTTCCTTCATAGGTTTTCTTATTCTGTCAATTGATTGCTTTTACAGTTTTCTAAATAATTAAATCATGCACAATTTTGAAAAACATAAAAGCTTTAAGTCTGACTAAGCCATTTACAGACAGTTGACTGATTGTTTTCATGTTTCCTTTCAACTAAAATTCATAATACAACTACAGTAGAGATCTTCTGTTTTACCTTAACACCTTAGAGCATTTCTAATAAACAACATTCATAGTTTCATTCAGCCTGTTTATCACAAGAAATTGTATCGCTTATTTCTGAAAATGAAGTTTTAAGACCAAGTGATTCATTTAAAATTTTGTTAGAAAGTGTAGTTTGCTTTATATCTTTCATATATCTAGTGAGATACTGTAGGATATATATATATATATAAAAAAAACAATTTGTGTATTGAAGCCATTTTATTTTATTTAACATAAAAAATTAACTACACTAACAAGTGCAACTGACTTCACAAACTGTTTAAACAGAAAAACAGACATTCACAAACATAAATAAAAAGATGTATCCCTGAGACTGTGCATATAATGAAAATTGTAAAATACTTAAATTACTAATAAAATTACTTCACACTTGACATTTGCAAAACTTAACTTACATGGCTATATTAAAATGAATTGAAAACAATTTAAATACTACTGAAACAATAACAATTTAAACATGTAAAGCAATGTATATAGTAAATAGTAATGTAAATAGTAATGAACCATACTTCCCATACACACATTTTACTTCCCACATTGGCTTAGATTTTGCCAGTACAATTGGGGCAGTGCCAGTCATCATCCCCAGTAATTGCATTTTGGGGTATCTGTCACAGTTCGGATGATACCACCTCTTGCATGAAGTACATTCAACCATGACTTCATTGTAGGTGTGCAGTCCCTGCATAAGCAGTACACATTCACAAGTGTTTGTGTGGATTTTGCCTTGTTAAGTCTTGGCTCTGTTTTGAAAAGCATTGTCCCTTCTGGAAAGAAGATACAAGTTCTGCTCTCAATCTACCCTCAGCTGAACTGGCAGTTTTCTGGCCTCAGGTTACAGCATAATACAAAAGCAAATGCTATTGCAAACAAGCCACAGTTGCTAGAATTTGACTGTTGTTGGACAACAGGGTAAGTAACCAAAATTGGTCTTCCACTGGCCTAAGCAACCAAGACAGGATTTGTTTTTCTTTGTTGTACATCACGGTTGATAGACTGTCGTATATGCAAACCTGATTTTTTGGGCAAAACAGGTTGCTAGCAGTTACCCAGTGGTTGCCCCAGTGTGTAGAATTTGTACAAACTGCCGCTTGAGTACCCACAACACCTCCATTATGTAAAACACTGAATAAAAGAGTTGACTGAAAGCCATCGATGTGTGGGTACTCATTTGCAAGCAAGTAAGATGCAAAATCAATGTCATCACTGCTAAGCCAATGGTGTGGATGGAGTAAGGCAGTCATTTTGCTACCTTTGGGGCCTGTGGATTAATTTTTAGTCTTTTACTGAGATATTTTTGAGGGGTCTGCTCCTTGCCAGCGTGGACCATAATTCTTGTTAATAGATTTTTTGTACTGCCATGTTTGCTTGGGAGAATGTCAGTTTTCTGTAAAAGTTCCTGTGTAAAAAAAAATTATTTATTAAAGTCTGATAGATAGATACATTTAAATATAGATAGATAGAGAGATAGATAATATAATACTTTATTACTATTATAATTTATTTTTACTTTATTATGAACTATTAACTTTAACTATTCACCTTGTGAAAATGTTAATTTATGAGGACATACCTTATCTGGCTTGTTTCCAGTCAAACTGGGGTCAGAGACTGTCTTCTGTCCTTCCACTGGCTTCTGGCGGACTTTAACTGCAGCCTAAACAATTCACATGACATAACGGAAGTGTTTTTGCTCACTGGAAAAATCTCGACACCATATCCAACTGTAAGACAATACAAAGAAGCATGCTGAAGACATACCTTATCTGGCTTGTTTCCAGTCACACTGGGGTCAGAGACTGTCTTCTGTCCTTCCACTGGCTTCTGGCGGACTTTAACTGCAGCCTAAACAATTCACATCACATAACGGAAGTGTTTTTGCTCACTGGAAAAGTCTCGACACCATATCCAACTGTAAGACAATACAAAGAAGCATGCTGAAGACATACCTTATCTGGCTTGTTTCCAGCCACACTGGGGTCAGGACTGTCTTCTGTCCTTCCACTGGCTTCTGGCGACTTTAACTGCAGCCTAAACAATTCACATCACATAACGGAAGTGTTTTTGCTCACTGGAAAAGTCTCGACACCATATCCAACTGTAAGACAATACAAAGAAGCATGCTGAAGACATACCTTATCTGGCTTGTTTCCAGCCACACTGGGGTCAGAGACTGTCTTCTGTCCTTCCACTGGCTTCTGGCGGACTTTAACTGCAGCCTAAACAATTCACATCACATAACGGAAGTGTTTTTGCTCACTGGAAAAGTCTCGACACCATATCCAACTGTAAGACAATACAAAGAAGCATGCTGAAGACATACCTTATCTGGCTTGTTTCCAGCCACACTGGGGTCAGAGACTGTCTTCTGTCCTTCCACTGGCTTCTGGCGGACTTTAACTGCAGCCTAAACAATTCACATCACATAACGGAAGTGTTTTTGCTCACTGGAAAAAGTCTCGACACCATATCCAACTGTAAGACAATACAAAGAAGCATGCTGAAGACATACCTTATCTGGCTTGTTTCCAGCCACACTGGGGTCAGAGACTGTCTTCTGTCCTTCCACTGGCTTCTGGCGGACTTTAACTGCAGCCTAAACAATTCACATCACATAACGGAAGTGTTTTTTGCTCACTGGAAAAAGTCTTGACACCATATCCAACTGTAAGACAATACAAAGAAGCATGCTGAAGACATACCTTATCTGGCTTGTTTCCAGCCACACTGGGGTCAGAAACTGTCTTCTGTCCTTCCACTGGCTTCTGGCGACTTTAACTGCAGCCTAAACAATTCACATCACATAACGGAAGTGTTTTTGCTCACTGGAAAAGTCTCGACACCATATCCAACTGTAAGACAATACAAAGAAGCATGCTGAAGACATACCTTATCTGGCTTGTTTCCAGCCACACTGGGGTCAGAGACTGTCTTCTGTCCTTCCACTGGCTTCTGGCGGACTTTAACTGCAGCCTAAACAATTCACATCACATAACGAAGTGTTTTTGCTCACTGGAAAAGTCTTGACACCATATCCAACTGTAAGACAATACAAAGAAGCATGCTGAAGACATACCTTATCTGGCTTGTTTCCAGCCACACTGGGGTCAGAAACTGTCTTCTGTCCTTCCACTGGCTTCTGGGACTTTAACTGCAGCCTAAACAATTCACATCACATAACGGAAGTGTTTTTGCTCACTGGAAAAAGTCTCGACACCATATCCAACTGTAAGACAATACAAAGAAGCATGCTGAAGACATACCTTATCTGGCTTGTTTCCAGCCACACTGGGGTCAGAGACTGTCTTCTGTCCTTCCACTGGCTTCTGGCGGACTTTAACTGCAGCCTAAACAATTCACATCACATAACGGAAGTGTTTTTGCTCACTGGAAAAGTCTTGACACCATATCCAACTGTAAGACAATACAAAGAAGCATGCTGAAGACATACCTTATCTGGCTTGTTTCCAGCCACACTGGGGTCAGAAACTGTCTTCTGTCCTTCCACTGGCTTCTGGCGGACTTTAACTGCAGCCTAAACAATTCACATCACATAACGGAAGTGTTTTTGCTCACTGGAAAAGTCTCGACACCATATCCAACTGTAAGACAATACAAAGAAGCATGCTGAAGACATACCTTATCTGGCTTGTTTCCAGCCACACTGGGGTCAGAGACTGTCTTCTGTCCTTCCACTGGCTTCATGGGACTTTAACTGCAGCCTAAACAATTCCACATCACATATAAATAAAAATAAATAAATACATTTCTACTCCGAATACAGTGTTTGAAACAAAACTGAATGTATTCTACATATTATAATATTTATGTAGTATATTTTAATGTATAATACATAAAGTAGTCATGTTTTATTTACAATGGTAAGGAACAATGATGCTGTAACACTACAATACCACTTTGGCTGTCTTGAATGGAAAAGCCTTTTAATTGGCACACATAGATGCCTTTTTGGAAGGCTTCCTTTCTCTCAGCTGCTTCAACATTTACCCTGTAAGTCTTAAATAAAAGCAGATTCATCGTAATAATTATTTACTAAATATGTACATGTAAGTACCTTTACTGACAGTAAACATTTTGACAAACTTACTTTTCTCTTAGTGCTAGAGTCAGAGAACTCTTTTAAGAGAGCATTATGAGTATGTTGATAAATCTGTACAAAGTCATCAAGTCTTGTTAGGACGGCTCTCTGGAATCTAATTTTTTTCAGATCCCATTGGCTTTTTTCCATTATGCCTTGTGTCTTGTTGTCCTCAGTGTAGTTCTACATTATTTAATAAAATAATGAATTAATTACATTTACATACTCACACATATTATGCATGCAATTTAAAAAGGTTATGTATTAATTTCATAAATGTTATCAAACACGCACTTGTGTAGCTAACTGACTGCAACGCATATAAAACTTGGACAAACTTTTGTAGGCAGGTCCTTTTCCATGGCACCAAGATCACCTATATTAAAGTAACAAATTTAGACCTTGAAAAGCATTATGATGCATACACTGAATAATGATGATTACACACATGAATACACTCTACATATTATTTGCCAAGTGAACACACAGCTATGAATAAAATATGCCATATAGTATTTCCTTTCAGTACAATGAGTCAATGTAAGATGATAATTTTTCATTTAATATAAAGCTAATAATAATTTCTGTATATGTCATTTTGTAAACCCCACAACCTCACACCAATCAATATTATAAAATAAATAACCACTTACCCAGCATGAGACCAGACCACAAAGGTGCCTGAGGTAGGGAAGTATTTGACCAGGTTTGGCATGAATGTACGTGAATAATACTCATTTGGCTCCCCTTTCATCTACAGGTGCATTTGCCACTATTTCCTCAAAATGACTCTGAAATGTTGTGGGTCCAGAGGTGATCTGCAAAATAAAAACATGTTCAGTTTCTATGTCATGAAACAGACATCTGAATTATGAAGTGTAGTTCCTACTGTACAAGGAAAAGGGATGCTCTATCAGTACTTGATGCCATACAGATCAGGAATGACCATGTGTCATCACATAAAGCCAATACTACATGATGCTTCCTGTTGGGACACCTAATTTATCACCAGTACCCCTAACATGATTGCACCTAAAATTATGATCATACCCCAAGATGAAAGTATGGCATTACTAACTTGAAGTTAACCAGAAACATACAGCTTGCACTGTACAAATCAAACAAACCTCCAAGTCATTTTCTGCATGGTCACTTCCTTCATAAAGCTGATTGTTTGCATGCAGTTCTGAAGATTTTGGAAGTGTTTTTCCACGCTTTCACCACTCTGTGGGCTTGAGAACAGTACTGTCATGCTGGTAATTATGTCATCCATTTCCATCAGTGTGGCAGCACTTGTCAAGAGGCCAAAAAGATGCATAGACAGCCTGTAGTGTTTGGGGAACTGACAAAAATTATATTAGTTTTAGCGTGTTTTACATGTAGAATTGATACAGCTTAACTATATGCAGTTAAACTTAAATCAAAATAAAACAAACCAATATCCTAACACTACAGTAATTATACTTATTTAATAGCACTCAGTACTTAAGTGTAATTACCATGTAACAAATGTAACAAAGACAATCATAAAATGTAACCTAACTTTTCTTTTAGGACAAAGGCAGCTGTTTGTCTTAAAACAAAGACTAGCAACTACTTTGAACTATTTTGGTAATACCAACTTTTTGTAGTTTGTTATTGACCTTGTTAATTGTTTAAAGAATAATTTCAACTTAATCAATGACCATATGACTAAGCATGTATGACTACACAGAATTACATAAACATGAATATATAAACGTACTGTTTCCTGCAGAACACTTTAGCATTCTTCATTATGTGGCTCAGGCAGCGATGAAGAATTGGCAGTTTGATAACATCTTTCAACTGTCCTGTGACAATGTCATAGTACATATTGATCAAGCCATCCAAAGGAAGTTTGCAAAAACTGTAGGCAACAACTTGCATCAGAACAAGTGACCCATCGACATAATCATCACAGGCCTCCTCACAGATTTCCTCCCAAACAACTTGTAGTAATCTGTTTGAAATGACTCCATAAAAAATAACACTGATGCAGGTGGTGTGTTGGCAGTGGACGATGTTGCAACAGGTATAGGGGAGCCTCCTTTGGTAGGATTCCTCACCACCAGCTCATACACATAAAAGGAGCAGATTTTCCTTGTGGTCTTTTAACAATGCTTCCTGTGGCGTCAGATACACAATGTCATCCCTGCATCGTTGATGGAAAAGTCTTATTGTGTTTTTGGACCACAACATTACTCCTCTTGGGTGCAAGAGCACCTTTGAAGAACTTCATTTTCATCATCTGTTTTGTCCTCCACCATTTTTTCCAGACTTAGATTTCATTTTCATGCCTTCTGCATTTCTTCCGTGTGTTGAAGGCAATGTTTTTGAGTACAGCTGCTGTAGGTGCCTGGTCTCTACATCCTGACTCAAAAACCTCAGGTGGTATTTTGTCCAGACACTGCAAATGTAAGGCTCTTGGAAGCACTGATTCCAGTTGTTTTGCAAATATTTCTCTGTTATCAGCCCGTACGGTCGCTTCTCAATTCATCCATACTGTGACACACCACCTCTCCCTGAAGTGTCACCCAGGCCTTAAGGGTACTTTCATCCTTTACAGTTACCTCCACACAAACGGGACAATCTGAAAATGTGCAGTAACCTAGGCACTGAAATACTGGTCCCTTTTTTTGGACATTTTATTTTTCACTGTGTGCCTTTTAAAAGCAATGCTGCAGTATGGATGGACAGATTGTATTCCTTTTGAGATTACTTTGTCCAATGCAGTCTTTAAACTGATGTCCCGACCTGTCGCTTTTCCAGATCTCTCCACTCCTTAGTGTCAATAAAAAAAAACATGGTTCTGTTGGCAGCTTATGCCAAAAAAAGAGATCAGCTGGACTACTATTTTCAGAAGATGTTTCTGATGCTTGACTACAATCCTGTCTCTTCAGTAGGCTAAATGAATAAAAAAGTGTTTAAATACATTAATACATTAACTTTAGTGCATTGTAAAAAACTTTTCTTTGTCTTTTTTTGGCAAATTCTACATTTTGCATATACTTCAAAATGATTCTGAACATCTTCACGCTCATTTAAAATTTAAGAAAAATAATAAAATACAGTAACAAGAAATTGGCCACTACAAAATGCTACACAGACAAAGGCTTCACCTTAACTGAAGGAGACTCGCCTCCACAGCATCCTTGGCCTCATACTCAGTGTTGCTGTCAACTGTAGCATCAGGACTAACCTGAGGAGACCACTTATATGTACAGAGGAAAAATTTGTATACTACAATGTTAGGCCAATACAGTGTGCAAAGGGTGTTTAATTTACATTATGCAATATCTGATTTGGTGCATGCCTCTTAATATAACAACTACAAACTAAGTAAATTCTAAAATCTAAAAACCTGCAGCCTTGTGGAAGTTCATGCTGTACAGATAATGATTTTAATGATATATCCATGTCTGCCTATAATCACTCCCTCAATGAAATATTAAATTCCCATTTTTAACCATTACATTTTTTAAAGTTTACCACCTTTTCACATGAAGATTCAGACTGTTCCTCAGCACTGTCATCCTTTAAAGCTGTAGTCAGATTCTCCCAGGAACCCTGAAAGTAGATATCACCAGAAAAATAAAGTAACCACTTGTAATAAAAAGGCATTTAAATGGAATTTATTTTTTTATTTTTACATAGCAGAAAATACCTTCCAAAGATGTGCAGTGGTTTTAAAATTTTTAGTCGATTCACCAATGTGTTGGGAACTTCCAAGTCTTTGCAGACATCTTTCCATAACTCAGCTTCATTATAAACACTGTAGTCCTTAATTCTGGCCCCAGGTTTAGCAAATTTGCCAATGCTTTGCAATATTTGATCCAGGCTTTTCGAAATTCTTCTTGACTTTAAAAATAAATTGAAAAGTCATGCAAAGGTTTTAGGCAAACCACAAATATATTATATTTGTATTATTGTTAATCAGTTAAAACGTGTCAAATTAATGTAATACTTACCTTCCAAGGTGGTGAAGGTGCAGGTTCTAAATTAAATGGACATGCATATTTGTTTTAAAAGCCACAAAATCAATCCATGGTGCATGCCTATCTGCCATGGCTCAATTATACATTTGCATTTTGAATTAACCCCACAGTCCTCTGTGCAGATTTAGTCTGCTAATCCTCCTTGTCAAATATAACTTGGAGCTAAAGTTACTAATTTATTCTTTTTTTTTTTTTTTTTGTCCAAAAACATCATAACATTTTTTTACTACTGGAGCAAAGTTATTGGAATAAAATGAACAAAAATGTGTATTTAAGGCAATTTGTTCCTTAATGTATGAAGGTATATAATTATACATTAACTAGTTATATTTCTTTAAGGGAAAAAAGCCTTTTGTACTTATTTTGCTATATTATATTTAATTTTACCGATACTTTTGTTTCTCAGTGAGTCTGCATCTATGGATACAAACACATAAACCAAATATCATTTGTTCATTGAAGTGAAATCAGCTGTTCAAATTTACACAACTTAACTTAAAATATTGAGTTGAGTGTCTATTCATTTTATTATAATGATCTACCAATGAATTCATAAAACTTTTCAAAATGCTAACTTTTGCATAACTTTTAGGCATAGTTTTTAGAAACAATACGACACATTGAGTATGAAAGTGAAGAAACTGAGGATTGAATATGTTCTATATGAATAAATTCAACATTGCCTGTTGTTGGGAGTAAAATAAGTCCACAAAATCCATATTTTGGCTTGCATTATTTGTTTTTCCTATGGTAATTGTTTCTTTGAGGGTGACAGAGTTGGATGCTGATTTAAAAACAAAAACATAAAACAAACAAACAAAAAAAAACCAAGGAGGACAGTTTGAGAGCACAGTGGTTAAGAGGGTCCCAGAACGATATTCTGCTGGAGGTTCAACTACCCCACTGAAAGTAAATCTGAGAGATCCTCAGTGGTACTGAGTTTAATCATGGTTTCAAGCATCACCTTGAATTTACACTCACACCCCTTTCCATAACCCGACTGAGGATTTTTTCTCCACATGAAGATGGAAGATTTACAATAGGCACCCTCACAAACAAGTCCCTCTTCTCCTGGCCATGGATGATGGTGCAGTGACAGGAGACCAGTGTCAGGCCTGGATGCCAGGATTCCAGTAACACTCAATTTCACATTTTACTGTACTTTTCAACTTTTCTGTTGTTGGGTTTCTCTCTCTCTCTCTCTCTTCTTATCAAAATTTGTTTTATCAAAAATGTTTGCAAAACCTTTGTTGTGAGCTATTTCAACAGTCATTTTAAGATTTTGTAAAATGCTTGCAATGTCTGTACTTTGATCTCTCTCAAATATAGTATATTATTGTGATGTATGCATGTAGAATCGTAATGAAACCTCAGTACCATGTTGTGAACTATTTACATTATTGTACTGACAACTGCACACAGAAAGTACATGATGGGTATCTTGTGTGTGTGTTGTAAAGTAATGTTCCTATTCTGGTTGATAATAAAGTAGTTACTTGAACCAGTGATTCTGCAAATGCAAGGCTTTGAATGCAACATGCATTTTGAACAATGTAAAGAACTGTGTTACAAATAATGACAATTTTGAGTTTTGTGTCTCCAGTTTTGAAAAAATGTCATTGGTGACTAAATGATATGAGAAAAAAACAACACTGTATTAATATTAATACAGATTAACATTAATAAATCAATTAATGAAACAATGTGTTACATAATGACTAAATTAAAAAAAGTTATTTATTACTTGATCTTTTAATGGGAAAATAAAATTTGAAATTATGAAAAATTAATAAATTAAATTATAATGATAAAATAATAATCAATAAATATTTCACAATGAAAAGGAATGTACAACAACAACTACATAAAACACTATTCATTAAATCAGATTTAATAAATTTCAAAATGCACATGCAAATTTTAGTTATAAAAGAAAAAACTGGATTCACACATTTTCAGGAGTGAATAAGGAATACAGGTTTAATCAGTTATTTTAAAGGCCAATTATGTTTCTAATTTGTCTTTTCATTTCAATGCTGCTTTTCAATTAAGAATCAAATGCTTTAATGCGGTATGTAATGGCTTATGTGTCAGTCATATATGTAACATATATTATGTGTGACCATATACGTGTGTCACAGTTCTGCATTAGAAATAGGCTCGCTATGTTAGATCTTACCTCCTTCGAGCACAACTAAGTTTTACAAATCATCACACGATAATATTATGACAAGATAAGGTAAACTAACATGGTATTTTTTGTCAAATATATATTTATAGGAATAGTAGACTAAATGTAACATTTACATGTACATTTAGCAGATGCTGTTATCCAAAGCTATTTATCCAAAAAAAAAAAAAAAAAATTATATTGATTAAACAGCAGATAACCTTCGTAAAGGTTTATGACGCAGTATCTTATTTCATGATACCGTGCATGCTAATTAAATGTTTGATTACCTGTGCCTGGATTACTCATCCTTAGTGCAGAATATGTATACTTTCACTAACTTCTTATTAGTGAACAAATAACTGACATAATTCAAAAGCAGTCCGGCAAGCAACTAAAAGAAATGTCTTTTACATAAAACAATAAGTACTTTTCGCTAACAGTGCTATTGATCGATGCTCTAAGGGTCGCACCTCCCAGAAAAAAAGGGATTGACAGCATGTGATAGCCAATCGCTATCCTGGAAAGATGACAGATCTGTCAGATTGGATAGTTCCACCTCCACCTTTGTACTGTAAATTAGATTATATAGTTTTAAAACAAGTTTTAGCAATGTTATAAAAGTCATTCAAAAGTAATTATGAAATAATAAAAGAAAATTAAAAAATGAAATACCCTCTAGTCTCAAATATATACATTATATCTATATTTTTTAAATACTGTAAGATTATTATAGCCTGTTATAGTGTGCTAATATTATTATTATTTGAGTGTCAATAGTAGAAAATGGTCATGTTCCTGTTTAGATGGTGATGTTCCTCATGCATCTGCATAACTCCTTAGGTGTCATTCTGCCACAGCCTCAGCTGCAGCTTACTCCTATGTATGGGTAATAATACTATAATTTTTTTATATAGCACCTTTCAAAACTCAATGACACCTTATGGGCACAGTATTGTCTAATTATCAGAATATTGCAACACAACCCATTTCTAATGAAGAATTTTAAATTACAAGAAAATGAAGTGATATGTGTTATGCAAGCGTGTTATGAAATTTCACAGTATGCACAGGCAAATATGTAAATTTTAAGCAATACAAAACAAAAGAAAAAAGCAACAAATCCAGCAATAAAGTAATAGATGTACATTATTTTATTATGTGAGTGGATCAGTGTGCAGCAGAGATTCAATAAATGTCCACAGGTGCTGAAGCCACAGTTGACACTATTGTGCAGTCTGATCAGATAGTCAGTGGATCCACTGCATGCTGAAAGTGGTATTGTTGTTTAAGATCCACATAATTGTTCTCTGCAATAAAAAGAGCAAATATTTTATAAACTTTTATCATTTATTACTTTTAAAGTTAATCTCAATACTATACAATGTAACAGCTCAGTCGAGGAAGAGGAGAAACAACAAATTAAGATTAAAGTAAACCTTAACACAGCAAAGCAAAACAATAAACAAAACAGCAACAAAAAGGAACAAAAATTACTTTGCAGGCACAATCTAGAACACAACAGCTGCCAGTTTAAGACCAAACTAAAATGTCTATAAAAATCATAGAACTAAGAAACTACAGTATTGGTGAGTAACTAAGCAAATAACAATTCTCTCAAAAGGATTATAAACATTATCAGCTTCTATGGTTACAAAATGTGAATGGGTCATGAATATGAACTTTATAAGAATTGAACTTTCCCTCACACACTGTCGAGTATTGTTCTGCACATCCCTCTCCCAGCAATAGCAAGCCATTCTGTGTCTGTGTTTAGATCATGTCAGGGAAAGAAAGCTTGCATATAGATCTCACTTCTCATGTCTCTGTCAGTCCATTACACAGGGTGACTGTGAACAAAATATAAACTGACAGAACGAGCTAACCTATAAAGGAAATAATTTTATGAGTGTTTGAAAAAGGGTAATAGTCAGAGTGACTGTGAATAGGAATAAACTAAAAGAATGAGTAAACTTATAAAGCAAAGATTTTTATTAATGCTTGAATATTGGATATGGTGTAAAGTGCTTATGCACTTAGATGCTTGGGATGACTTTGGCTTTAGGTTTCTCCAAAACTATACAGTAGAAACATTTGAAAATTAAAACATTAACGGTCAGAGTGACTGTTAATAGGAATCCACTGAAAGAATGAGCAAACCTATAAAGCAAAGATTTTATGAGTGTTTGAAAATGGGTAATGGTGCAACAGCTAGAATACACTTTGATTTTGGCATGATTTTGCCATTTATGTTTTCCAAAACTATACAGTAAAAATATTTGAAAATTAATACATTAATGGTCAGACTAACTGTGGATAGGAATCCACTGAAAGAACGAAAGCAAACCTATAAAGCAAAGATTTTATTAGTGCTTGAAAACCCTCAAGGTTACGTATGTAACCCTAGTTCCTTGAAGGAACGCAGAGCTGCGTTGAACCACTTTGGGGAAAGTCCCTCGCAGACCGACTCTGAATATCGTGTGCAATCTTGTCCAATGGACGGCGTGACGTCCACGGAGCGGGTGACGATGCGACCAGGAAGCTATATAAGCACGCGTGCGTGCAGCTGGCTTCAGCTCAGTAGGAAGCAAGCTGCCGCAGGTGCCGGGAGTATGGCTCTGCCGAGCGCTCGCTCCTTCAAGGAACTAGGGTTACAGCACGAACCTTGAGGCTCCTTTCAGGAACTCGAGCATGGCGTCAGCTTTGGGAACATGTGCCCAGCTGCCAGACTACCAAACTCCCTGCCTAGTGTATCCGTGAGAGCACAGCTAAGGCGAGAGAACAGAAGAGCCCGAGCTGCGATATCAAGATGTAGAATCTGACAAATGTAGAGGGCGTGGACCACCCCACAGCATTGCAGATGTCCAAGAGGGACACACTGCTAAGAAGGCCTTGAGCATACCCCTCAGTAGAGTGAGCCTTGGCCCCAAAGGAGGGGAAGACCAGAGGACTCATAAGAGACGTTGATAGCCTCGACTATCCAACCGACTAAGGGTCTGCTTGGTGGCAGGAGAACCCTTGTTAGTAGGGACCATAGCAAACAAGCAATTGGTCGGATTTTCTCCAGGGCAGCTCTGTGGGCATAGTGCTCGCACTGGACACATACAGTTTAGCTTCTCTTGGTCTGGCTCCCAAAGGAGGAGAGGACAAAAGGCCTGCAGTAAGCATAGGTTGTGGTGTTACAGAGGGAACCTTTGGAACATAACCCGCCGAGGGTATAAGAATGCTTTGGCCATACCAGGGCAAAGTCTAGATAAGTAGGGGCCACGAGAGGGCCTGGAGATCTCCAACCTTTTTAGTGAGGTGATTGCCAGTAAAGGGCAGTTTAAGTGTCAGATGTCTATCTGAGATATCTTGTATTGGCTCGAATGGAGCTTTACAGAGAGCCTCTAGAACCACAACCAAATCCCAGGGGAACACGGGACCGTACTGGAGGTCTTAGCCTCAGCCTGCTGGAGGAACGTGTAACTAGGGTGGTGTCTACCCACTGACTGATCATTGAAAGGGACATGGAAAGCAGCTATGGCTCACACAACCTTTAAGGTGGAGTGGGATAACCCCAGGAGAGATCCTAGCTCCAGAACTGTACCAACTGGGCAGTTAACAGGGTCAAGGTGGCGATCTCTGCACCATGAAGTGAAAAGTTTCCACTCAGGGCTGCACAATTTCCTCAAGAGGGGAGCTCTGGACTGGAGGAGGGTCTCAACAACCTCGGTTGAGAGACCAGTGCTAACAGTGGCCCCTCAGGGGCCACACCCACAGCTTGAACACCTCCGGCAGGTGAATTATCGTGCCCTCGCCTGTGAGAGTAGGTCTTTCCTGATCGGTATCTCCCACGGAGAGCCGCGGGAGTGAGACTAGATCTGAGAACCATTTCGCCCGGCCAGAACGGGCTACTAATAGAAGACGGACCCGCCCAGGCATCTCGTCAGAACTCCCGGGAGCAGAGTGATGGGAAATGCTGCAAGACGAAGCCTCGCCAGGTCTGCACCATAGCGCCAGTCCCAGAGGAGCTGGATGAACTAGAGAGAACCAGAGGGGACATTAGCGATGTCTCTGAGTGCAAAGAGGTCCACCTGAGCTTTGCGAACACTCTCCATATCTGCTTCACCACCTCAGTGAAGCACATCCAATCTCGGCCTCGCCACTGCCTCGCAGTATGTATGCCAGCTTGTACAAGGGCTGCGCAACCCCTGGTGATTGATATAAGAGACCACTGATGTGTTGTGGTCGCACTAACACATGGTGACCTCTCAGGTCTGGGAGGAAATATTTTAATGCTCGATGAGACTGCTAACATCTCTAGGCAAGTTGATGTGCCATGTCAGATGGCACCACTCCACAGACCGCTGGCAGGGTGGCTCACTCATGACCTCACCCCAACCGGTGAGGGGACTGGTCTCGTCGCTAGTGTTACACGGCGACGAGATCCCAGCACCGGCGCTGATTCAAGAACCAAGGTTTCTTCCACATGTCTAAGGCACGAAGGCATCGCGCATGACCTTGATAACTCAGGGATTTCCCTGGGAAAAGCCCTTGGACTTGAGCCACCACTGTAGGGTCTCATGTGCAGCAGGCCAAAGGTATCACGCTGGACGAGCTGCCATCAGCCCTAACAATCTCTGGAATTGTTTGACAGTGAGTGACTGGCCTTCTTTGACTCTTTGACTCTTTGACGCGTCCTGCATCGTGGTCAAATCCCACACTACGCCTAGATAGGTGGTTCTCTGAACTGGAGAAAGTACACTCTTCTTGGCATTTAGTCTCAAACCCAGCTCCCCATGTGCGAGAGACGACATCTCGATCGTGAACGCCATCTGCTCTGATTGAGCTAGGGATCAACCAATGTCGATATAATTTAGAATGCGGATGCCCTGCAATCGGAGGGATACTCAGAGCGCATCTACACATTTTCGTGAACGGATGGGGTGAGAGTGCAAGGTCAAGGGAAGTACTCGATATTGATAAGCTTTGCCCCAAAGCTAACCTCAGAAATTTCCTGTGTTGTGGAAGGATGGATATGTGGAAGTATGCGTCTTTGAGATCTATTGTGACAAACCAGTCCTCGGATCTGATTTGAGCTACAACCTGCTTGACAGTGAGCATTTTGAACTTCAGTGACATAACTGAGCGTTCAGGTGAGCGTAGTCAAGATCGGACGCAACCCCCATCCTTCTTTGGAACTATGAAATACCGGCTGTAAAATCGATTCCCTGTCTCAGAGGAGGGACCACCTGATGGCCTCCTTCCTTAATAGGATATTCACTTCTTGTTCCATAACCAGAGCCTGCGGGGCGACCACAGTCGGTGTAACCTCGTTGAACTCGGTGGTGGATGACCAACTGAATGCACAGCCTTTTTCTGATTGCGCATGGACCCAATGAGATACATTTGGCAGTAGCTTCCAGCTGCTAAATATCTACTAAGGCAATCAGTCTCTCAAGACTGACCTCTGGTGTAAGAGGCCCCAGAGGGCGCTGAAACATCCCAGCTCCAGCGCTCACGGGCGAAATAACTGGGAGTAGTGCTCGCTGGAGGCGGCTGCTAAACTCTGGCAGGGTTGGCAGACCGACCTCCTGAGGGCACTGAGGTGGACCGCTCTACCCCAGTAGGGGCTACCCTCTGGACCCTGGCGCAGGATCTTTCTGCCGAGGACTCCGGGCCTCGGATGACTGTTCTAAATCTGGCCTTTTACTTTGGAAGTCCCGACTCAGGGATGCTGAGGCCCTCGGTCCCGTCGTGGGAACCCGAAGGGCGACACTCTGTTTTTAGCCTTCCCGGTATGAGGAGCTGGTATGTGGCTGGGATCTCCCAGATGCACCACGGAGCGCAGGGAGGAAATTCTGGAATGCCGCGCCTGTTTATGGTCCTCCTGGAACCTGTGCGACAGTGTTGACTGTGTCGACTGTGTCGCAAACAGGCCCGAGGCTTGAGCGGGCGCCAGAAGGCAGACCCTGTCTCTTTCTTTTATCTCCGACAGGGTCAGCACAAATGCCTCTCCCGGCCACTAAGGCTGCCATGACCGTCCAATCGTGCGGCGGTCTCTTTAGTGGCGCGGAGGGAGAGATCAGCGGTCTTTCTGAGTTCTTCAATATCTTCAGACTTAATCCCTCTCCCTCATCGACATCTCCCAGCAGGTCGGCCTGATAAGCTTGTAGGACTGCCATAGTATGAAGGCAAGCCCCAGCCTGACCTGCTGCCACATAACCCTTGCCCACAAGCGATGATGTAACTCGGGCGCCTTAGTGGGCAACCCGAGCCTTTAGGGACGATGCCGAGCGGTGACAGATAGCCCGGACGTCCTGTTCGACCCGTGGCATCGCTTCTATAACCGGCTCTCCCAGCCCCATCACGTTGCCATAGTATAGTGAATCGGGCCAAAGAAGCGGTAGAATATGGGTGCTTCCACGATTCGATTTTAATTTATCGCGGGAACGCTGCTGAAGGCTCCTCCTCGAAGAGAGCCCTCCGGGATCGAGCGTCCGCGATTGGCAACGCCAACGGGACAGTCGCCCTCGAGCCGACTCAACATGCTTCGTCCCAGGCAAGACACGCACAGACTGTGTGTATCCCGCTCGTAATGTAGCGAGGGCAGGGAGAACAAACAATCTGTAATGTGGCTTGGAATCGCCTTTATATGTTTGGTCTTTTGCTTTGCTTTAGGCATATTGAGCTGTTTAGCGATGTTTTAATGGCTAGGGACAGACAACAATAAATAGGACCAACGGGACAGACTTTGACATGCACACAAGAGCTTGCTGAAGCTGAAGCCAGCTGCGACGGCACGCGTTATATAGCTTCCTGGTGCTACGCCACCCCGGCCTCGGGACGCCAGCCGCCCATTGGACAAGATTGCACACGATATTCAGAGTAGGTCTCGTCAGGGACTTTCCCCAAAGTGCTACGACGAGCTCGAAGTTCCTGAAAAGGAACTGGATAAGTGTTTATGTACTTACTGTAGATGCTTGGGGTGAATTTGGTTTTAGTTTTCTCAAAACTATACAGTAGAAATATTTGAAACTTCATACAGTAATGGTCAGATTTACTGTAAACAAGAAATAAACAGAAAGAACGAGCAAACCTATAAAACAAAGATTTTTATGAGTGCTTGAACATGGGACATGATGTAAAGTGCTTATGCACTTAAATGCTTGGGGTGAATTTGGTTTTAGTTTTCTCCAAAACTATACAGTAGAAATATTTGAAACTTCATACAGTAATGGTCAGATTGACTGTAAACAGAAATAAACTGAAAGAGTGAACAAACCTATAAAACAAAGATTTTATGAGTGCTTGAAAGTGGCACATGATGTAAAGTGCTTATGCACTTAGATGCTTGGGGTTGATTTTGGCTTCAGTTATCTCCAAAACTATACAGTAGAAATATTTGCAACTTGATAGAGTAATGGTCAGATTGACTGTAAACAGAAATAAACTGAAAGAACGAGCAAACCTATAAAACAAAGATTTTATGAGTGCTTGAAAATGGGACATGATGCAAAGTGTTTATGTACTTAGATGCTTGGGGTGAATTTGGTTTTAGTTTTCACCAAAACTATACAGTAGAAATATTTGAAACTTAATACAGTAATGGTCAGATTGACTGTAAACAGAAATAAACTGAAAGAGTGAGCAAACCTATAAAGCAAAGATTTTATGAGTGCTTGAAAATGGCACATGATGTAAAGTGCTTATGCACTTAGATGCTTGGGTTGACTTTGGCTTTAGTTTTCTCCAAAACTATACAGTAGAAATATTTGAAACTTAATACAGTAATGGTCAGATTGTCTGTAAACAGAAATAAACTGAAAGAGTGAGCAAACCTATAAAGCAAAGATTTTATGAGTGCTTGAAAATGGCACATGATGTAAAGTGCTTATGCACTTAGATGCTTAGGGTTGATTTTGGCTTCAGTTTTCTCAAAACTATACAGTAGAAATATTTGAAACTTAATACAGTAATGGACAGATTGACTGTAAACAGAAATAAACTGAAAGAATGAGCAAACCTATAAAGCAAAGATTTTATGAGTGTTTGAAAATAGGAAATTATGTAAAGTGCTATGCATAGATGCTTGAGGTTGATTTTGGCTTTAGTTTTCCAAAACTATACAGTAGAAATATTTGAAACCCTAATACAGTAATGGTCAGATTGACTGTAAACAGAAATAAACTGAAAGAACGAGCAAACCTATAAAGCAAAGGTTTTATGAGTGCTTGAAAATAGGAATGATGTAAAGTGCTTATGCACTTAGATGCTTGTGGTTGATTTTGGCTTTATTTTTCTCCAAAACTATACAGTAGAAATATTTGAAACGTAATACAGTAATGGTCAGATTGACTGTAAACAGAAATAAACTGAAAGAGTGAGCAAACCTATAAAGCAAAGATTTTATGAGTGCTTGAAAATGGCATATGATGTAAAGTGCTTATGCACTTATATGCTTGGAGTTGATTTTGTCTTTAGTTTTCTCCAAAACTATACAGTAGAAATATTTGAAACTTAATACAGTAATGGTCAGATTGACTGTAAACAGAAATAAACTGAAAGAGTGAGCAAACCTATAAAGCAAAGATTTTATGAGTGCTTGAAAATGGCACATGATGTAAAGTGCTTATGCACTTAGATGCTTAGGGTTGACTTTGGCTTAGTTTTTCTCCAAAACTATACAGTAGAAATATTTGAAACTTAATACAGTAATGGTCAGATTGTCTGTAAACAGAAATAAACTGAAAGAGTGAGCAAACCTATAAAGCAAAGATTTTATGAGTGCTTGAAAATGGCACATGATGTAAAGTACTTATGCACTTATATGCTTGAGTTGATTTTGGCTTTAGTTTTCTCCAAAACTATACAGTAGAATTATTTGAAACTTAATACAGTAATGGTCAGATTGACTGTAAACAAAAATAAACTGAAAGAGTGAGCAAACCTATAAAGCAAAGATTTTATGAGTGCTTGAAAATGGCACATGATGTTAAGTGCTTATGCACTTAGATGCTTAGGGTTGACTTTGGCTTTAGTTTTCTCCAAAACTATACAGTAGAAATATTTGGAACCTAATACAGTAATGGTCAGATTGACTGTAAACAAAAATAAACTGAAAGAGTGAGCAAACCTATAAAGCAAAGATTTTATGAGTGCTTGAAAATGGCAATGATGTAAAGTGCTTATGCACTTAGATGCTTGGGTTGATTTTGGCTTCAGTTTTCTCAAAACTATACAGTAGAAATATTTGAAACTTAATACAGTAATGGTCAGATTGACTGTAAACAAAAATAAACTGAAAGAGTGAGCAAACCTATAAAGCAAAGATTTTATGAGTGCTTGAAAATGGCAATGATGTAAAGTGCTTATGCACTTCGATGCTTAGGGTTGATTTTGGCTTCAGTTTTCTCAAAACTATACAGTAGAAATATTTGAAACTTAATACAGTAATGGACAGATTGACTGTAAACAGAAATAAACTGAAAGAATGAGCAAACCTATAAAGCAAAGATTTTTATGAGTGTTTGAAAATAGGAAATTATGTAAAGTGTGTATGCACTTAGATGCTTGAGGTTGATTTTGGCTTTAGTTTTCTCCAAAACTATACAGTAGAAATATTTGAAAATTGATAGAGTAATGGTCAGATTGACTGTTAACAGAAATAAACAGAAAGAACGATCAAACCTATAAAGAAAAGATTTTTATGAGTGTTTGAAAATAGGAAATGATGTAAAGTGCTTATGCACTTAGATGCTTGGGTTGACTTTGGCTTTATTTTTCTCCAAAACTATACAGTAGAAATATTTGAAACGTAATACAGTAATGGTCAGATTGACTGTAAACAGAAATAAACTGAAAGAGTGAGCAAACCTATAAAGCAAAGATTTTATGAGTGCTTGAAAATGGCACATGATGTAAAGTGCTTATGCACTTATATGCTTGAGTTGATTTTGGCTTTAGTTTTCTCCAAAACTATACAGTAGAAATATTTGAAACTTAATACAGTAATGGTCAGATTGACTGTAAACAGAAATAAACTGAAAGAGTGAGCAAACCTATAAAGCAAAGATTTTATGAGTGCTTGAAAATGGCACATGATGTAAAGTGCTTATGCACTTAGATGCTTGGGTTGACTTTGGCTTTAGTTTTCTCCAAAACTATACAGTAGAAATATTTGAAACTTAATACAGTAATGGTCAGATTGTCTGTAAACAGAAATAAACTGAAAGAGTGAGCAAACCTATAAAGCAAAGATTTTATGAGTGCTTGAAAATGGCACATGATGTAAAGTACTTATGCACTTATATGCTTGAGTTGATTTTGGCTTTAGTTTTCTCCAAAACTATACAGTAGAATTATTTGAAACTTAATACAGTAATGGTCAGATTGACTGTAAACAAAAATAAACTGAAAGAGTGAGCAAACCTATAAAGCAAAGATTTTATGAGTGCTTGAAAATGGCATGATGTTAAGTGCTTATGCACTTAGATGCTTGAGGTTGACTTTGGCTTTAGTTTTCTCCAAAACTATACAGTAGAAATATTTGGAACCTAATACAGTAATGGTCAGATTGACTGTAAAACAAAAATAAACTGAAAGAGTGAGCAAACCTATAAAGCAAAGATTTTTATGAGTGCTTGAAAATGGCACATGATGTAAAGTGCTTATGCACTTAGATGCTTGGGGTTGATTTTGGCTTCAGTTTTCTCAAAACTATACAGTAGAAATATTTGAAACTTAATACAGTAATGGTCAGATTGACTGTAAACAAAAATAAACTGAAAGAGTGAGCAAACCTATAAAGCAAAGATTTTTATGAGTGCTTGAAAATGGCACATGATGTAAAGTGCTTATGCACTTGATGCTTGGGGTTGATTTTGGCTTCAGTTTTCTCAAAACTATACAGTAGAAATATTTGAAACTTAATACAGTAATGGACAGATTGACTGTAAACAGAAATAAACTGAAAGAATGAGCAAACCTATAAAGCAAAGATTTTTATGAGTGTTTGAAAATAGGAAATTATGTAAAGTGTGTATGCACTTAGATGCTTGAGGTTGATTTTGGCTTTAGTTTTCTCCAAAACTATACAGTAGAAATATTTGAAAATTGATAGAGTAATGGTCAGATTGACTGTTAACAGAAATAAACAGAAAGAACGATCAAACCTATGAAAAGAAAAGATTTTTTATGAGTGATTTGAAAATAGAATGATGTAAAGATACTTATGACACCTACTTTAGATGCTTATGAGGTTGACTTTGGCTATTATTTGTTTTTCTCCAAAACTATACAGTAGAAATATTTGAAACCTAATACAGTAATGGTCAGATTGACTGTAAACAGAAATAAACTGAAAGAGGAGCAAACCTATAAAGCAAAGATTTTATGAGTGCTTGAAAATGGCACATGATGTAAAGTGCTTATGCACTTAATGCTTGGAGTTGATTTTGGCTTTAGTTTTCTCCAAAACTATACAGTAGAAATATTTGAAACCTAATACAGTAATGGTCAGATTGACTGTAAACAGAAATAAACTGAAAGAACGAGCAAACCTATAAAGCAAAGTTTTTATGAGTGCTTGAAATTTGGACATGATGTTAAGTGCTTATGCACTTAGATGCTTGGGGTTGATTTTGGCTTTAGTTTTCTCCAAAACTATACAGTAGAATATTTAAACATAATACAGTAATGGTCAGATTGACTGTAAACAGAAATAAACTGAAAGAACGAGCAAACCTATAAAGCAAAGGTTTTATGAGTGCTTGAAAATGGACATGATGTAAAGTGCTTATGCACTTGATGCTTGGGTTGATTTTGTCTTTAGTTTTCTCCAAAACTATACAGTAGAATTATTTAAAATAGAATACAGTAATGGTCAGATTGACTGTAAACAGACATAAACTGAAAGAACGAACAAACCTATAAAGCAAAGGATTTTATGAGTTCTTGAAAATGGGACATGATGTAAAGTGCTTATGCACTCTTATGCTTGGAGTTGATTTTGTCTTTAGTTTTCTCCAAAAGTATTCAGTAGAATTATTTAAAAATGAATACAGTAATGGTCAGATTGACTGTAAACAGAAATAAACTGATAAAACGAAGCAAACCTATAAAGCAAAGATTTTATGAGTGCTTGAAAATGGGACATGATGTAAAGTGCTTATGCACTTATATGCTTGGAGTTGATTTTGGCTTTAGTTTTCTCCAAAACTATACAGTAGAATTATTTGAAAATGAAACAGTAATGGTCAGATTGTCTGTAAACAGAAATAAACTGAAAGAACGAGCAAACCTATAAAGCAAAGATTTTTATGAGTGCTTGAAAATGGGACATGATGTAAAGTGCTTATGCACTTAATGCTTGGAGTTGATTTTGGCTTTAGTTTTCTCCAAAACTATACAGTAGAATATTTGAAACTTAATACAGTAATGGTCAGATTGACTGTAAACAGAAATAAACTGAAAGAGTGAGCAAACCTATAAAGCAAAGATTTTTATGAGTGCTTGAATTTGGGACATGATGTTAAGATGCTTATACTTAGATGCTTGGGTTGACTTTGAGTTTAGTTTTCCAAAACTATACAGTAAAATATTTGAAACTTAATACAGTAATGATCAGATTGACTGTGAAAGAAATAAACTGAAAGAAGAGCAAACCTATAGAGCAAAGATTTTATGAGTGTTTGAAAATGGGAATGGTGAAAGATAGAATAAACTTTGATTAGTCGTATGATTTTGCCAATGATTTTTCCAAAACTATACAGTAAAATAATTGAAAATTAATGCAGTAATGATCAGAGTGACTGTGAATAGGAATCAATGAAAAAAGAGCAAACCATAAAGCAAAGATTTTATGTAATGTTTGAAAATGGGACATGGTGTTAAAAAGCTATGATTAGATTCTTGGAGTTGAATTTGGCTTTAGTTTTCTCAAAACTATACAGTAAAATATTGAAAAATTAATATATCAATGGTAATAGGTACTGTAATAGGATATCCACTGAAAGAAGAGCAAACCCATAAGCAAAGATTTTATGAGTGTATGATAATGAGTAACTGAGGTGACTAAATGCACTTTCTGGAGTTATTTTGCATAATTTTCTCCAATTATACAGTAAAATAACTTAAAATTAATTAAGTAATATTCTGGGTCACTGTTAAAGTTATACAATTGAAAAGACAAACCTTTTAAGGAAGCATTTTATGAGTTAGTGCTTTTATATGAGAAAAGTAAAATGCATATTACTTTTGGATGATTTGCTTATATAAATATGTAATATAAAATTATATATAATAGCTTTAACTTGAAAAATAATATAATATATATATATAAATGTATACATATTATATAGTATTTGCTATATTATCAATAATATTTAAATTATATATAATATATATATACAATATATAATACATATGAAATATATACATAATATATTAAATATTACATTATTATATTATTATATAATAATATATCATATAATAATTATTAAATGATATTATAATATATAACTAATATTATATATTATATATTAGTAATATATATAGTATATATATTATATATATTAATTATATATATATATAATATAACATATATATATATATATATATATATGTAATATATTATATATATATATTATATATATATTATTAATATATATAAGATATGTATATGTATATATTAATAATATAATATATATATATTAAAAATACATATTATATTATTATAATATATTAATGTATATTAATATATATATTAATAAACATATATGCTCATAATATTATTATATATATTATATATATTATTACATATAATCTTGCGATATAATATAATATAATTAATGTAAAAATAAAAATGTTAATTGCAACAAAAATAATGTGATTCAGAAACATTAATTCAATGTTCAAGTCATTTAAAAAATGCATTATTTATACATGACATGAAATAGCAATACATAAATATTCTGATGTCCCTTTAAGTTCTTTTTTATGGGTTAAATGACGTTTATGCAGATTTTATTTAATTTATTTTTTTTGGGAGGGTGGGCACCGTGAACTTTTGAAAATATCAGAAAGAGTATAAAGGAAAGCGCCGTTACAAGCTTCTTTACATCTATTTTGACCGCTCCCTGCACCCGATCCGTCAGTGACGCGATTAGACGACAAACAAAAAAAAAAAAGTGCGGCTGGCTTGACCGTGTACTTTCAAACCGGCTGGCTTTGACCGAGTGATATATCGGCTAGTACTTGGCTTTATTGAGATCATTCCTGCTGCATTTAAACCTACAACCCTTCAGAAGACCTTTAACATCACTAAACCACCAGATTTGTGTACAGCAGAACATGGGTTTGTCAGCGCTGATGATGCCGATATGATACAGTACAACTGAATTATGATAATGTGATGTACAATACCAGTCAAAAGTTTCTGAACAGTCAACGCTTTTCTAAAGAAGTCTCTTCTGCTCACTAAGACTGCATTTATTTGATCCAAAGTACAGAAAAAAACAATAATATTGTGAAATATTTTTACTGTTTAAAATTGCTGTTTTCTATTTGTATATATTTTAAAATGTAATTTATTTAGTAATTTCAAAGCTGAATTTTTAGTATCATTACTCCAGTCTTCAGTGTCACATGATCTTCAGAAATCATTATAATATGATGATTTACTGCTTGAGAAACATTTATTATTATGACAGACAGCAGAAAAAATATGTTTTACAGCCTGATACAAAAAGTGGTTTTGGTCTACATAGGTAAATCTGCACTTCATGACAACTGTGAGGGGTGAATTTGTTTTATTTTTTATTATAAAGTTTTAATTATATTTAGCCTTAAAGTTATGTATAATTAGCTGGCTACTTGAGTGACAGGTGGATTGCTGCTCTGCTCCAGAGTGTGTAGCGCTTTAAAATTGGCTTTACTGGATTTTTATTTGTCCAGAATTTTTTTTATTATGGGTGGAATGCTGGAAATCTGGAAATTAGATATTTCAATGAAAATGATTTCAAACTTGATTTTTACTGCTATTTTGAAGTTATTGGGGCAAAAGGGCAAAAGGCAATGGAGACCATTTTGCAACCAATTTATTTGCAGTGTTCACAAACATTAAAGGATTCAAGACAAACTTATTATTGTTGCATGAACTGAATGAAAATAGCCTAACCTATAAGAACGACTTGTAGATTGATGTGAACGCCAGCAGGAATAATGCTGAGAATGATTGTGAATTAAACATCTGCGATGCTCATTACCATGGATTTTATCAATTAAAAGAAAAGGCAGAAAAAGGATTTCATTGTTAACTGTCAATGATCATAATATGCTGTCACGCATTTGAGTCCACACACGCAGAAGTGTGCAGCTCAGACTCACAGCTGGCACTGAGTGATTCATCTGCATTATTAAAAAACAACCTTTAAAGATTATTTATGATTAATTATTGTTGCCAATCTATCTAGTTGTTGCTTGTTTACAGTGCTTTGTTATGGAGCAGTTTGTTAGATTGCATCTCTCTAATTTGTTTGTCTAATAAAGTGCTGACAGATGTATGAAAGTACACAAGTCACATTGTAATTTAAACGCAGCAGACTGTAATGGACAGTAAAGCAGAGGCAGAATACCGTTTAAGTCCAGACTGGCTCAGACGAGAGCTAAACAGATGCAGAGCACGTAACGTAATTTGAGCGTCCCAAATAAAGTCAGAGAGCAGTAACTGATGTTCTGCCTTGGTTGTATGTGATGGATAAGTGATTATTTTTATTTAGTTAATTTAGAATAATTTTTTGTTCATTAAATATACATTTTGTTTTTAAAGTAATGACCATTCGGTCAGTGGGAGATAGTGAGCCTATGTTTGATCAATTTAGACTTCTCAAATCATCACGACTTGCCTAAAATAAAATCTACAGATAGAGGCATGTTTGCACATTAAATCTAGATAAATGTGCTGTATCCAATAGTTTGTGTGGAAAGTGCAAGCCAAAGCACGCTTTGCAGGTCATGGAGGTGCCAGCCTAATCACTTGCAATTTTTTTCAGTGGATACACTGTAATTTTACACAAAGGTAAGAGTAATACATAATTCATAATTCAGATTTTATTTGTGTGCACTCACAATATCAATGAAACGTTGTGCTTTTAGAAATAAAGAAAAGAATCATAGACAGCATGTTGCTCGTGACGCGGAGGCTGGCTGTTGTTCGTGTCCTCAGATGGAGCGCAGCAGTCTTCCTCGACGCAGCTGGGAGCAGAAGTCCCTCGTGATTCTGTCGGCGGAGCTCAGCGCTCACGCTGCCTGAGGACAAGCTCTCTGAGTGTGTGTGTGTGTGTGTGTGTGTGTGTGTTTGTGGATCTGCTCTGCCAACTGGCCTGCTTGCTCAAGCATCTGTGTTTGCCGGTTGTTTGCAGTCAGAACGGTTGTTTAGATTCAGCATGGAAGAAGCATGTTTAAACAGACACTTCTATATTTGGATCATACACTGGACCTTTTGGGTGAATCCCACAAAACAATTGTTTATAGCTATGTCTCCATCACCCTGTTTTATGCACATTAAAAAAATGGCATCAGTAATGAGTGATGGAAACACCCAAAAAAATAAAAATAAAACAATAATAAGAACAAAAGGGGAATTGTGATTTCAGAGGGCCTTAGAACAAAATACTCTTTCATGGCTGCAATCGCTATGTTTACAGCCAACTTGGCAAACACAGGGTGTCAAATACTATATGGTTAAACTGGCAGTGGGCGAGTAAAACAGACCAAAACAAAAACAGCCATTCTGACACAAAAGGCACATTTCTAAGCAGAACAGCTGACTGTAGCAGTGGTGGACAAGTACACAAGTCAAGTATTTGAGTAAAAGTACAGATACATATAATAAAATATTATTCCAGTAAGAGTAAAAGTACTCCTTTTCAATCTTACTCAAGTGAAAGTACAAAAGTACTGATTTTTATGTACTTAAGTAAAAAAGTACTGAAAGATAGATGTTTGTAATTTTATATAGGCTACTTAATTTAATTTTATATTAGCACATATTCTTTTAGAATCCTACTGCTCAAAATACCGGGTTTTTTTCCAAAATAACCACTATATGGAGTCAAGATATATTTTTGTTGTTGATATGGACTACGCTGATGAGAGTAATGTTAACTTTGAAGCTTACACTGTGATGTACCTGAGAGAAAACAGAGATGACCATCTGATTTTCACCAGTAAGAACAAAGTATTTTAAAGTTTGTTGTTTTACAGAACATCAAGTTGAGTACAGACCAAAGTTTGGACAACCTTCTCATTCAAAGAGTTTTCTTTATTTTCATGACTATGAAAGTAGAGTCACAGTTCATAGTTTTGATGCCTTCAGTGTGAATCTACAATTTTCATAGTCATGAAAATAAAGAAAACTCTTTGAATGAGAAGGTGTGTCAAAACTTTGGTCTTACTAACTCTATATATGACATGATAATAAGGCCTGAAGTTAGGATGAACATTAAGGAAAATATAATTATATTTTCATAATGATTTTTCTTTCTCAAACCCTGGCCAAACGGGTGCATCTCTTCCCACTTTGATAATTACAGTAGTTACCATGTTCTGAACATCACATCCTTTCTTTTCTACCCAGGTGTAATCTACATATATATATATATATATATATATATATATATATATATATATATATATATATATATATATATAGGTGGTTGAATAAAAATATTTGGACATTATAAAAATTTAAAATCTTAGCTAGACAGTTAGCATCAGCTAACAATATTTACTTATTTTCAGTATGCGGTTATGAATAAACATTTATGTCTGTCTACTGTCTAGTTAATCCAAACAATATACATATGTATAACGTTACTGTTGATAAACAATATAAAACAGACGTCACATAGGACATTTTAATAAAACTGTTTAATATTAGGGCAGCGGAATTTGAACGTGCATGAGTTATTGTATTTAATCTGTGTTATGTAAAGTTTTTTTTTTAACCTAAAATTGATCGCCTGCACTCGAGCACTTCAGTGGGCTTAAACAGATCACTCTTTACAGCGGATTTAGTTCCCAAACAACTGACAATTTTGAACTAAATATGATTTTCAGTTACAATAATTAATCCTAAATTTCGACATTAATAACTTACTTTTAGCAACATCAGATGCACGCGCTCACAAGATCTCCGGTTCTTACTGACTCGCACTAAACGGTTCATTTGAATCAGTGAGTGGTCGACTCCAGAACAACTGCAATCGGATCATTCTAATTCCTAAACAATCATTTGGTGCGATTCACGATCCGATTTAAAAGTTTATTTTGAAAAGACTCAGTTCGTTCATGATGAATCAGACACGCTTCTGCGGTCGAGACCGTGATATATTATAGGGAGTAACGATATGTTTTATGAAATGTAGTGAAGTTAAAAGTACGATTTTATGCTTTGGAATGTAGTGAAGTAAAAGTAAAAGTCACTCAAAATAAAACTACTCCAGTAAAGTACAGATACTTGAAAAATGTACTTAAGTACAGTAACGCATAAAGCTACTCCGTTACTGTCCACCACTGGACTGTAGCATTAAGAAATCCACTGTATCATGTTTCTTAAATGTCTGCAAACATAGTGTTTATTTGCTTTAACACAGTCAAACAAATTACATACAGCACCTGCAACTGAAAACTATGTGGTGCCTTATGATTGTGCAATGCAAAAACCTGGACAGAATCGCAGAATCCAGGTCTAAATTTACTGTATAACATGGCATATCATGACAGAATTTAAAATGTAGAATATTTTAATCAAAAGTAGGTCTTTACACTCAAATCAAATCCCAAAATGGACTAGCATGTGAATATTAAGCCACAAAATAATATTTAAATATGACTTCATCGCTTCTCTGCACTTCTGTACTTTATTGTTCAAGGAATAAACACACATTTATTCCATGTTTTAAATTTCATAGTAAATCTCCTTTGTTTCTGAAAAAAAAGTGTTAGTTTTCAATAATTAAAAAAATAAATGAAATTAATGTTTTATGCCATCATTTAATAACTAGGAAAAGTTTTAATACACAATGCAGAAGTAGAAGTAGAAGTAATTTTGGTAACACTTTAGAATAAGGTTCCATTAGTTAATGTTAGTTAACTACTTTTGTTAACATGAACTAAGCAAGAACAATCCTTCTACAGCATTTATAAGTCTTAGTTCATGTTAATTTCAACATTTACTAATGCATTATTTAAATCAAAAGTTGTGCTTGTTAACATTAGTTAATGCACTGTGAATTACCATGAACTAACAATGAATAACTGTATTTTCATTAACTAACATTAACGAAGATGAATAAATACAGTAATAAATGTATTATTCATTGTTTGTTCATGTTAATTAATACATTAACTAACATTAACTAATGGGACCTTATTCTAAAGTGTTACCGTAATTTTATGCATTTAGATATGCTAAAATACACAATCTGGTAACAATAAAACATATGCTGAGATAGAGTACTAAACATGTAATTTTTGTTAAACCTTTAATACATTGATGCTTTGTGCTCATTGTGAGCGATGATGATGTCTCTGATGGGCTTGGACATACAGCAGGGTCAGAACCCAATCAAAACCTGACTGTGAAGACATCTCGGTACACAATGCATAACTGGACAAAATCAACAAGCTTATCAGAGCCTGGCCTTTATCTCTTTCCATTGACACAGCACACAGCTCCTGTGCACCTCCATGTCTGTTTTGGAAAGTTGACCTGAACGTAATAAAAGCTGAGATTACGTGTGATATGTGGACGCCAGTATGAAGTGTTTCATGTAAATTAGAATATATCATAAAAGTGCTGCATGTGGATATCAATTCAGTCATTGAGAATCAGCTTCAAATTCTTCCTGCAGGAAACAACGGTAGGCAGGAAGTAGTTTCCACTCACGCCACTGAGCGTGCTGAGACCTGTAAACTCTCAGAAAGATATGAGTCTAACACTGAGCTCGCAACCCAACCGGGTTTGGGCATTTGACCAGAAGATGTGATTAACTAAGCTGAGCATCAAGTAAAGTTCACAGTCAGTATCAGCATGAGACCGCTTGCTCCTCAGCTCAGATCACGCCTGACTCAAGCCAAGCCCAACTCCTGTTCCATAGCCAAAAACAGACTTGCTTCCTGTAGAGGAGTGTGAACTCTAAAATCATCTGCCTCCGAGACCAGCTGCTGAGTCAACCAGTGCTAAACTGCCATTAAACTCTAAAAGATGCTGGGTTAAATACAACCTAGCTGGGGAAATATGGACAAACCCAGCAATTGGTGCTGCTTGTAGAGCCCGACCGATATGTCTGGCTGCGATACCGATATCAGAAAAAAGAAAAGAAAAGGCAGTTCACTAATATCCCAGTTCAGATCATATGAGGGTTAGTGATTGAGAAAATGTTAATTTTGGAGTGGAGTATCCCTTTACACAAAATTACATAACAGATGGGAAATTAAAATGTACCACCAATGTAGTACCAGTTTCATTGCTTTGAATACCATGGTAAAACAGTAATAGTGCATTTTTCACCCACATAATGCATTCAACGATATAAATTCCCTTATAATTTGGGGAAAAATAAGATACAAATAACACAAATAAGAACATAAAATGAAAATCACTGGGGAATTCCTGCAATGTCAGATCAAAAGAGCTCTCATGGAAAAGGGAGCAAAGATCAATTACAACTTCCTTAAGCAATACAGGTTTAAAGTGAGAATAAATTCCATCCTGTATTCTTCTATCATATGTGATGAATGTTCAGTTTGCATTATGCACATTGAATGTGATTCAAAAGCTCACTTTTAGTCAGATTTCATCAGTTGAAGCGTGAATGCACACGCTCCTCTCTGTCTGAAACACTACATGGCCTCTCACCGTCTCCACGCAACCACATTCCACAGGTATGCTTTTGGTTGTCATAGCAACAGCCATACTCCCGCATTGCTTTGCCTCTCACTTCGACTCCATGAGTCTAACTGCTGAGCTTCAGTCCGAGCCTGCTGTAGAACACACTTTGTGTTAGTGTTCGGTCTGATGCTCTGCCTCTTTGTTGTGTATGTAAAATGAGAAATACGGGGCTTGACCCTTTCTTTATCTGTGGCGAGGGCACGGTTTCACTTCTGTTGTAATTTACATTTACATTTACATTCAGTCATTTTGAGAGACTTTTATGCAAAGCAACTTACAATGGTGAATACATACGCGATTATAGAAGCAAACAGACACAGGAAGTGCTGATCTACCAAGTTTCAGGCATTGTTCAAATAAGTACAAGCTAGGGTAAGGGAAGAAATAAATAAAAGACAAAGTTCTTTTTTCTTTCTCTTTAATTTAGGATGAAGTCAAGTAGCATCGAAAGAGATGTTTTCAGCTGTGCGTTTAAAATTGTCAGGGATTCAGCATTCGGATAGGGGTGGGAAGATCACTCCACCAGCCAGGAATGGTGAAGGAGAATGTTCTGGAAAGTGATTTTGAGCCTCTCTGTGATGGTACCACGAGCGTCGCTCACTAGCACATCTCAGACTTCTGAGGGGAAGTAGATTCGTTATAGTGAGTGGAAGTAGGTGGCCGCTGAGTCTGTGGCTGTTCTATGCAAGCATCAGTGTCTTGAACTTGATGCGAGCAGCAACCGTAGCAAGGAGATAAAGAGAGTGTAACATGGGCTCTTTTGGGCTTTGTGAAACCAGTTGTGCTGCTTTATCTGAATCATTTGTAGAGGTTTGATTTGTGCTTGAATGAAGTCCAGCCAGAAGAGTAGTGCAGTAGTTCAGCCTAGAAATGACAAATGCCTGGACAAGAAGTTTTGCCGCATGCTCCATTAGAAAGGGCCTGATCTTTCTGATTTTGTGCAATGCAAACCTGCCAGATCGAGCAGTCTGTGCAATGTGGTCTTTGAAGGTCAGCTGGTCATCAAAGATTACACAGAGATTTCTGACCAAAATTGATGGGGTATTTGTAGAAGAGCCTAGCTGGATGGAAAAATCATGCTGTACAGTTGGAGTGCCAGGGAAGACAAGAAGCTGAGTCTTTGCCAGTTTGAGCTGTAGTGATATTCTTTCATCCATGCCGAGATGTCCACCAGGCAGCCTGAGATCTGTGCAGCTACGCTGGATCATCTGGTTGAAATGAGAGATAGAGCTGTGTTTCATCAGCATAGCAATGGTAGGAGAAGTCATGTGACTGTATGATGAGTCTCAGTGATGTAGTGTATGGAGAAGATGAGGGTCCAAGAACTGATCCCTGAGGAACCCCAGTGACCAGCTGATGTGCTTTGGATACCTCCCTCCCAAGCCACACTGAAAGACCTGGTTTTCACTCACTCCAAGAGTGCTCCACCACCACTCCATCACGAGTACAATTCAGCAATGGTCCGTAATATATCTGCATATTTAGAAGAATTCACGTTAAGCGATTTATCTAGCTTGATACAGATAGATCACTCATGTCATAAGGTTATGATGATGGCAATAGCTGAACGGGAATTATAGGCTAGTTCTCAAGGAATTTATCTGTTCCTTCTACTGAATATTTTCGGTGAAAGCATGATTTAACGCGGTACAACACATTCACATTCAATCACTTTCAATAATAATGCATTCAAACAAATGTAGTCTTACAGTGCTACTTCATCTGTATCTGATTTTGAATGAGCAGAAATCTGTAAGAAATGCATCGATCTGTAGATAAAAAAAAATAAAATTATTTTCATCACAAACAAAATTTGCACAGCAGAAAGCAGCAATTATACATTTTAATCATGTTATTAATTTGGCATGTAGGAAAAAAGTTTGCAGACAATAGCCTATGCCACTTTAAAACTCTCCTGTTATTTTATTTATTACATTTTTTATTTTAATATGTTATGAATAGAACTTTTTTAATTGAAATACTTTATTCAGGTAGCGAAGGCAGAGCAGTGTTTCTGATCAGCGAGGGGAGTGGAGTGATTATTAAATGCTCGGAGCTCGCTCACTTACTCTGGTCTGTAGCTGTCTATAAGAGAAGTGCTTCATGTAGGTTTTAGGATCAATAATTAAAATAAATAATTAAATTGATCTTAATTAAGTGCAGTCACTTCAGTGAGCCTAAACCTGCTTCTCAACAATAATCAGTAATAATTCTCAACAATAATTCTCAACATAAATCATTATTATTATTTTTTTATAATAATAATTTCTGTAAAAATTTAAAATTCAGTTATTAAACTTGCACCTCAACAAGGTTTTAGGAAACATGCTCGCTTTCTGCACATTCATCTTTTAGTCCAAGTTATGATGCAGGAATGTTCACCTTCCTGGATAAAGTCTGAAGCTATGGTTTGGAGCGGGAGTTAGGAGGATGTGTGCACATACACAGAGAAGAGAGAGAGCACGAGTGTCACACAACACACACACACACACACACACACACACACACACACACACATGCACGGTCAAACAATGCCAGTTTGTTGACATCATGACTTTGAACAGATGTAAACAATGGCAGGATGTTTAAAAGTATAGGCTGATACCACTACATTTAATTATTGTACTTAATCACAGAGAAGTAGAGTACATTTTAGACTGTTATTCCCGCTCTGTAAAGTAAAGTGAGGGAGGAAACTAGTTGACGTTAGCTAGTTAATTAACCTGTTATCTGCCTTGGTAGCAAGCCACATATTATCTGTCTCAAATGACGGGTGGGTCTGTGTCTTGAACCATGGTTTGTGGTTTTGAAACCATGACTTTTCCAAACCGCGGTATACCTTCAAGACGGTTATCATCCCATGTCTAGTTGATGATAGGTGAGAGTGTAGAGAGATGTGTTGGAGGAGGTGTGAAGGGATTGGCTCTAGAGGAGATGTTGTAGGACGGCTGGAGAGGAGAAGTCTTGATACTTCTGCCTCAGTGAGGGACAGAAGGAGAAGATGGGAGTTTTAGCAGCGGTGTGCTTGACTTGAGGTCCTGTGGTGGGGCTGAGAATTGACTACTGATTTGTCTGTGAAGAATGGGGTGAAATCATCAGCTGTTATAGAAGAGCTGGAGGTGGACAGAGAAGAGAACTGAATGTTTTGAAGAGAGAGATTACGTGTGTCTGGGCGCTGTTGATCTTGTTCTGGAAATATAACGACGATTTGGCGGTATGGACCTCAGCCGAGAAAGATGAACCATAAGACTGCTTCATACTTGATTTGATTTTGCCCTGAGTTTGGTCTGGTGCTCACAGAGATCAACGGATAACCAGAGGTTAGAAGGGAGAGGAGAGAGGACTTATATCTTCTAGAAAAGAGGTTAAAGTAGAGCATAAAGTGTCAGAGATGAGAAATGGTTGTGAGGAGAGATGAGGATACTACAGAGGAAAGATGGGAGGGGAAAGGGGCTGAGGTTTGGGATAAAAGTAACTGGTGGTGGCACACGGAGTAACATGTAGTTTAAGTAATGCCTGTGTGCTGTCTGACCTTTAGCATTGTCGAGTCCAGCTTGCCCAGGTTAATAGCTAAACCATCAACCAAGCGTCCTCCACATTTATGACAGAGGAAGGGTTGTTGAAGAAACGCAAGGGGAAAGAGCAGTCCTCGTGTTTCATTTGAGATCATGTGTTTACGGTGACTGTTTCCACATTCAATATTAGCTACTTTTATTTGACTGGCTGCAGATGCAAATTCAACTCAACCAATGTGAAGAAGTCTGATTTGTTCAAGAGTAAATGTTTGACTTGTTCTGGCTGGATGGCTCTTCTTCTATTTAAAGACTCAATGAAGTTATATTTGGTCTTTGTTATATGCTAGTGTTCTCCTAAAGAGCACATATTATGACTCTTTGTGCAGGATGTGATATAAGTCTCAGATGTCCCTATAGGGCTGCAACTAACGATTACTTTGATGATCGATTAGTTTGCAGATTAATTGATTAAGCAGATTAAAGCCCTTATTTTCTTTATTTTATTTTACTTGACAAAAACACACTATTCCACATTCTGCCCAATGTCCTTAAAACTACTGTGCCAACTGAATGCTATGAAAACATACAGTGCTTAATTTATTACACCCTGTAAGACACAACACCGATATTTTAGGAATCAGTCAACAAAATTAATTCTAAGAATGTTATTGTAATTTTGGACAAATAACAAACTGAAACAACTAAATAGTATTTATTCACATAATAACAAAAATAACAAATATGTACTTTTGACTTATTGGGTATCTGAATACAAACACACACGCATATACAAAAAAAGCTATTTGTACCTTTATTCATGTGAAAGTGAAAATAAATACCCTAAGTGGAGTAATGGTTTTGTCCACCACTGACCACTAATGCACAGAACAGCTCGGTCCTAAAGCGCCGTGACCCAGAAACTGGAGAGGCATTGGCAGCACAGTTCTGCTTCAGCACCATTTCCTCACTGAACTCAAATCTCAGATACACACTGCTTTGAATGCTCCTGTGTTCAGCCTGAGCTCTGAGCGTTTGTTCATTGGCTCATCCTGACAGGGAATAAAGCAGCCTGCCCCGACAAACAGCCAAACAATCAGCCTGACAATGGCATCTTTATGTCCTCCGAGCACAAGGCTTGTTTTCCACACTCCGGACTCGATCCCTCTGCTGGGGTGAGCAGCGGACTCTTCATACCTGCTGTGTGTCATGTATCCAGTCAGAAGAACAGCTCAAAGCTCATGTTTATAGTCTGTGCTGTGGAGCATTTCTCCCTGAAGTCCACTTACAGTATAACACCAGTCTAGAGCAGTAACAGCACAGGAAGTGATGTCATGGAGGATGTACTCAGTGTTCAGATGAGTGAATATGTGATTCTCCGCCTTGTGTCAGCTCACATTTAGTCTGGTTTCTTCTTTATCATCATTTTAAATGCATACATGCATACAGAAATATGTAATTGTTAGATGCATCTCTAGTGAAACTTTGCTTCACCGAAATTCAGAAATAGAGATAAAAAAGAATGATCACAAATATGAAAAATTAATTGAGTTTGTCTCATAAGAAACATTGTAATAAAGATCTTTAAAAGTGTTTGCTATCTTGGTGTTCAGTGTTTAAAATGGTGCTGAATATCAGTCATGATCATTACAATCATCATTAAAATAGACTTCCTCCAGACTATAACCAGACGCTGATGATTCACTGGGTTTGGTGCAAATGGAGAAGTGCTGGTGTGACTGCTGGAGCATCTGAATGTGATGTTGATTTGTGTCCGCCACACCTCTGTCTCTGTCTCTGTCTCTGTGTCCGCAGCCTGGGACCGGTCACACAATGTCCAGCGGGGAGAGCGCGCTGTGGCTCTGGGATGGGGCTCAGGGAAGGCACGCATCCAGCGCTGCAGCTCCCAGGACTCTCTGGACGAGCAGGCCATGGTGGACTACTTCACAGAGGTGGAGATCATCCAGCAGCGGAGACACAGAGACACAGGAGGACCTGCAGCTGAAGGTGGCTGATGGTAAGAGCAGCCGCTGCACTGCTTCACAGCCCTGTTACGGGTAATGAAAGGTTTTGGGAATCCCCAACAACAGGTTGACATGCATGCAAGGTCAGAAAACACTTTCATTCTTTGTCATCTGCATTTATTTTTACCTTACTTACTCAGCGACACCCAAAGCGATTCAGTTAAAATATTATTTTTCCAAACTCCTCGCTTTCCTTGATTCAGAGTTTTTCTGAACGCATTGTGATTCTTTCCTTGAGTCGATGCAGAGCTTAGTTTTGAACAGCAGATGGCATCATGCTTTAGATACAGCGATCTCTCTTTGTTTCCAAATACTTACACAATTGAACCTGAAATAATTATTCATAAAATTCGAAAGGTTGAAGTGAATTATAAGGGTGTTCACAGGGGGTGCGTTACTTTAATCTGGCGCTCATAAAAGCATTCTGAGCGAGGAGAAAGTACAGACTCAGCCGAACACACAAGCCTCTTCAGCTCTTCTTCATGAGTGTTTGAGTGTGTGGATAGAAACTAGAGTAGAGCCATCTGCTGTTACAATCTAAACTCAGAATCCATTCCAGAAAGAAACGCAATGCATTCAGAAGATCTCAGAATCCATCCACAAATCAATTCTGCATTGATTTATCATCACAGCCCTAATGTTTGCTGCTCCAAAAGCACCACCTAGTGAGCCAAGAATGAATTTACATTTTGATTCAGACCAATGTGGGAAAAAACAAAGATGAAATGGCTAAACTTTATTTTGAGATGTAATAACACACAGTGCACTTTCAGATTTAAGACGTTACAGGATATTTTCATTCCCTGTTACACACAGCATGAAAGATCATTGTCTAAAATCCATAATAGAGGCATTTTAACCACAATACAAGAGTCAACTACCATCAGACCTGACAGAGCATTAGTTATAATAACATTAATTATAAAACTACAAAAGAGTCACACTTCAGTTTGGGGACCAATTCTTCCATTAACTAACTATTAACTACAACTTGTGCCTCAGACAAATGTGCTGCTCATTATAGTTAGTAAGGTAGTACTGGGTGGATTGAGGGATTTAAAATATGATGCAGAATAAGGCATTGAACTGTGCTTTATTAATCCTAATACACAGAATATTTGCTAGTAATATGCAAGCAACTAGTTCACAGTGAGAATCGGTCCCAAACTGTAATATAACATACGATAGTTATTGGCTGTGTTGAATTATGACAAACCATGTTATCATAAAGACTAATCACATGAAGACTATCACATTTAACTTTAAATGATGATTAATCTACACAAAACCCAGTTCACCTGTAATAATAAAATAATAATAATAATAATAATAATAATAATAATGCAGCTGAAATAAGTGATATTTTAGTATTATTGATATACTATTATATATAGTCTTTGTTAATATTTTGAATTGTAATATGTAGTACTGAAATTAAATGTATAATAACCATAATATTCACTAAATTAGAAATAAATATGAAAAATAAATAAATATGAAAAATATTATGAACTTGATGAATGTCTGTACTGTTTTTATTAGTTTTTTTATTATTATTTAGTTATTTAGTTAAATAAATAATATTATTTGAAAGTAATTAATGAAATAACGCTTTCCTTTAAATGCCCCAGATTTGTATGGTTTTAGTTTTGGTTATCAATAGTAAGCCTGTTTTAAATGCCTTAAATCATCTGGATTCTGTCAGATTGACTATTAGACAGTTTTTGTGTCTCTTTACAGTATGTGGATAAAACCCACAGACAAATTTACATATTTTTTTTAACGTGGGAGTCTTTGTCATCATTATTTTCATTACATTACTATTATCAATCTTACATTTCTGTCACACTGCTGAATGAATGAATGAACGAATGAATGAAATGATTGACTCACTGACATTTTATCCCTCACTTCTTGGTGTAAATGGAGAATTCATACTGCTTGACCTGGGTAGCCTTGTGAGGGGTATACTCTTTATACCACAATATTTCATTTGTTCTTGATTTCATATGCTTGTGGTTCTAGCAGGAAACATAGTGTTAAATATATTCAACACATTTAGGTTTTGAACGAGACTTTTGAAAGGCACTGCATGTGGTGCTATGTTTATGTTCCTGCATTGTAAGAACAATAGGCTGAACTTACAGGAAGAGCCTACAATATAAACCACAGACAGAGATCAGTCGTGACATCAGCGGAATTGTTTGCCCCTAAAGGAACAACAAACTGTGACTTCCTTAAAGGGTTAGTTCACCCAAATAGCAAAATTATGTCATTAATTACTGCCTCATGTCGCTCCAAACCGTAACACCTCAGTTTATCTTCAGAACACAGTTTAAGATATTTTAGATTTAGTCCAGAGCTCTCAGTCCCTCCATTGAAGCTGTATTAATGCGGCTACTGTCCATGTCCAGAAAGATAAGAAAACATCATCAAAGTAGTCCATGTGACATCAGAGGGTCCGTTAGAATATTCTGAAGCATCGAAAATACATTTATGTCCAAAAATAGCAAAAACTAAGACTTTATTCAGCATTGTCTTCTCTTCCGTGTCTGCTGTGAGAGAGTTCACTGCAGTTTGTGATATCGGTTCTGAACGAATCATTAGATGTAACCGGATCTTTTGAACCAGTTCACCAAATCCGATTACCACAGCTTCAATGGGACAATGAGGGACTGAGAGCTCTCGGACTAAATCTAAAATATCTTAAATTGTGTTCAGAAGATAACGGAGGTCTTACATGTTTGGAACAGCATAAGGGTGAGTTATTAATGACATAATTTTGCTATTTGGGTGAACTAACCTTGAACTTCTGTGAGTGTCTAAATTGTGAAGATATCAGAAAAGGAAGATATTTCTGTTTCCTGTCAGCTGGATTAATGGCTTCCTCCTAAAATAACACAATGGCACATACTGCATATGTCACTGCATCGTTGTGTGATTAATAAGAGCTTTTAAATCATTCATGAGGAGAATACAATAAAGCCAATGTTGGATCCCAGAGCTGTGTGTCACTGGGCTTATATTACATATGTGACAAAACCAGTCATGAGGAGCAATTTTCAGAATAAATAATATTTCCATTGATGTGTGGTTTATTAGAAGGACAATATTTGTGTGAGATACAACTGAGAAATACAAATTGAGAAAATCATCTTTAAAGTTGTTCAGATGAAGTTCTTTGTAATGCATATTACTAATCAAACATTAAGTTCTGATATATTTATAGTAGGACATTTACTAAATATCTTCATAGAACATGATCTTTACTTAATATCCTAATGATTTCGCATAAAATTAAAGTTGATAATTGTGACCCATGCAGTCACAAATATAGCTGTGCTACTGATGACTGCTGTGCTGCAGGACACATATGTTTGTGTTGTGTTCTGCAGAGGCGCAGGAGGAGGCGTGGCTGATGGAGGGGGCTTGCAACACTGTTCGACCAATCGCTTCAGACGGCGAGGACAGCATCGTTCTGCTGTCGACTCTGACCTGAACACAAGCAGCCGCTGTGGAGAGCAGCGTGGAGGCGCTCAAACAGAGCCTACATAAGCGCAACAAACCATTAGTGTCCCGGATGTTCGGAGATCTTTAAACCGTCACCTGCTTCACAGAGTAAAGTGCATGACTGACCTCAACAGCACACGATTTGATTTGTTTTCCATCTGTTCTGAGCACTTCCAAATGCGGTTTTAAATCAGAAACATATCCGCTATCTGGACATCTGACATTTAACACACATATCTGATTCCCATGAATTCCATGCATCAGAGGAGAAAATGTACCCAAAAGATAACTTTTCTTAATCTCACATCATGAGTCAGATGTTACCTGTTTGAGCTCACACAAAATCTCGGCTTCTTTTGTTGAGATGGAAACATTCAGACACAGAAGCTGCCCTGTAGTTTTATAAATGAATGTTGCATTATATTTTACATTTACATGTAGGCATTTAGCAGACACTTTTATCCAAAGCGACTTACTAATGAGAACAATAGAAAGCAATACCTGAGGCCATCCTTAAAAATATTCTTGTTTGCTGTAACCGACCGACCCTGTCAATTTAGGACCGACTCAATTAATTTTTTTTTTGCTTTTAGTCCCATCCGACTTGCGGTTGTACATTTCTGCTTAAGACCATCAATTATTATTTATTTTTTTACTCCTCAAACAACTAATACAAAACCAATAAAATAATATAAATTATATTTTAGTAAGTATTGTAAATATATAAATTTCCTAAGCCTACATACAAACGAAGACTACGTTCTTTCTTTAAAAACCCGTGGACGTCATGTCACACTGTGCCTGTGCGTTACGCTTCATCTCCTCTCATTCTCTGTCAGAGTCAACGGTTAAGCTCTTGGTAATGATGCGGCTGCAGTAAACCAAATGTTCGTGGTCACTGTTCAAAGTCATACCGGTTGGCAGCATAATACATCTAAAACATTCATTAAAACAGCTCGACACCGCTTTAACTAGCTCGAGGTTCTGGAAAAACTGTTCCCAGATCTTTTCCCATCCCTTCTCCCCTCTAGTCTAAAACCGGACCTGTCGACTGTCCATTTATGTTCGAAAATCTATTGCACGAATCAACCAACACAAGTTTAGAAAAGAAAATAGGAAATTGATTTTAATGACCTTCTCTTGGACACATCCAGGTTTTTTTTTTTTTTGAACACGCATCACACAGCAGTTGCAGCTTAATACACACGATAACAGCAAATAATACTTCTGCACACTGTTTCTCTTTTTACAACACAACTGTGAATTCTGCCGTTATTCAGACAGTCTCATGCATACAGATACAGATTTGGGCTAGAATGCCTACATGTGATGTTTTTTTTGTTGTTGTTGAAATTGAATGGTAAACACAGTCATGTTGAAGCCTGCAGTAAATGTTTTGCATTATGGCAGTCCACTTTGTTTATTGTTTTTAAAATGTTGCACTCCTGTTTGTCATTAGCATCGTAATCTCACACCAATAAATCATCAGAGATATTGGTCTTTACCAATATATTCAATCTTTACATTCCTCCCTGCGTGTTGTCCGTGGATTTACCTATATTTGGTGTTATTTGCCGATAAAACTTTAGACATGCAAAATTGATTTTACACTCGATTCAATGAACATTCATTACTCAAATCAAACAGGATTTTTTTCACAAAGTGAAAACCCAAGAAAGCAAAGTAAGCGTCTCTCATTTGTAGGTTGCATTGACACGTAGCGGTGGATGCAAGTAAAACAGTATAACAGTACCTCATTTTTTCTCACCTGAAATTCATGCAATAAGCGTTTTGACAAAGATTTCAATTTGTTTGTGGTCTATATAGCCTGCATCAAAATGAGGGTTAAATGATCGCTCAAGGCACGGGTTGAAGACCCAGTCAGTGAGCTCACCATATGCTAATTTGTTTAAATTCATACCAATGTCATCAACATCACAAAATGTACTTTTTTTTTTTTTACATTGAAACAAAAAATATATAGACCGACTACCAACCCTTTTTTAAAAAAGGTGCTTTACTGTTACTGCAAACCAAGGTATATTTAAGGATGTCCTGAGGGTCAGTCATGTCACAGTTGAGTGGTTGGGGATTCATGTAAACACATATGAATCGTGTCTTAAGAGACAAAACTGGATCTGGTCAGAATAACAGAGCTGTGCATGAATCCCTGTAAACACGGTCTCTCTGACATAGTTTGACAGGCTGTTAACAGTGTCACCAATGCACCCTAGTTCCCTGTTAATAAACATTCAGCACAGTGTAATGAATAACCCAGAAAATGAAGAAGTGGAGGGTTATTTCCAGTTCAAGGATGTGATAAATCCAAACATTAACGCATGTATTGTGCCATATTGAGTGGTTTATTAAGGACAGCTGTAAGTAGTGATTTATGTTCTGCTAGATGCTGCCCTAAATAATCAAATACTGTGAAGACTGAAAGTCAGAGACTGGTCAGAACGGAGCTCGGGAACACGACCGATGCTCATGTTCTCCAGCATCAGCATCATCTGACAGAGACTCAGGATCAGTGTCATCAGTGTTAGATTAGTGACCCAGAACAGCACAATCTGAGAGATCTCCAGGAGTTAGTGAGGCCTCAGACATAACAGCATGCTAACAGTGTGTTTCTCTGGTTTTCCATCGGGATGAGGCTGGATCCACAGAAAGAAGTGGCAGCAGTAAACAGGAAGTGGAAGGACTGGGTATGTGTGAGTTGAAGTGTAATGCAGCTGACTAATGTTTATTGGCATTCCCTGAACATGTAGTGTTTAATGTGAAGAAAACACAGAAAACATGCTCTGATGTCCATTGCTTTCCATAGTTACAAACAAAACAAAACAAACAAACAAAAAAACAACCTGTGCCATTATTTATTAAAAAAAAAAAAAAATCCCATACAAAGTATACTTTAAATTCATTAAGACTTACTGAAGACTTACTGAAATAAAAATTTTATTACATTTTGGAGCATTTTCTTATTGACAATGCACATTTGTTAATATTAAGTCTAAAATATGTTTTAATATCACTGTTAGTAAGGATTGTATGATCTCAGTATTTAAATGCAAATGCACCTGAAGTAAACTTGCAATAGTTGCACTTTTATGATCAAATATACTTCAGTAAATCTTAAGTTGGGCTGCAGCAGTTCTTCTCTGCAACTGAAGTGCATTAGTACAAAATTAGTTTTTCCAATTTTAGTATACTACAAGAACTACAATTGCAGCACATACATATGTAAATGCATTTGTAGTATACTTACCACAAAAGAAATTATCTTAAAAACATTGTAGTATTTTTTTTCATTAGGGTTTGTAACTGAAATGAAACATGTTGCTTTATATAAACTGTGTCAGTTCTGCTGATCTTGACATCAGGGAAGGAGAATCATGTAACCTTATGTCTAATCATTACGTTATCATATACGCTGCTGGGTTATCTTGTTTAGTGTTTTATACTTTACCCTGGGTTAGTAATCATTCATGGGTTGTCAGGGTTTTCATCTCACACTGTACTTTGTGAAACATTGGGTTAATGTTCTTATTCACCTATTTGTAAAGTCACTAACATCAGTTTCGACAAGTACAGCATCCACTGGGCTGATGTTTGAAGCATGATACAACAAAGAAAAAAATAAAAAAAAAAAGACAAAATTTTTTTTTTTAAATTTAGTTTCAAATAGTGCTGTCAATCGATTACAATAATTAACTTATAATCATACTTTTTTTTTCTCTTCTGAAATTAATTGGATTAATCCACTTAATATTTAAAGGTTTTAAATATACTTTTATATTGCAATAGTTTTACATTCAATCTTCAAAATAATGTAGAAAACATAAAGACAGTATATTTTTAGTATTTGTTTAGTGGCATTTTTCCTACTGTTTAACCACTGACTATATATAATGTTGCCTATACTAACATTACAGTATAATTGAGAGCCATCAAGTTAAAATATACAATACAGAAATAGTAGAAAAGTAGATAATATACAGAAATTGGATAAAGGTATCAAACACTACATTCTAAATTAAATGTATATGAATCCTTAAAGTTACTGATTGATTTCCTCTTTTTTTCTTTGTTCATTAATCAGAAATCATAACAGGTGGGTATCGTTTTTTTTCTGGCTGCTATTACTTTAAGAGCTGCACTGCTGAACTTGATGTGCATCAGAAAGTTAGATTCACTCTTTCATATGATACAGACTACAGTATGTTGGCTGACAGGGAAGGAAAAGCTGTATGTTTTCTGCACTGGTTTGATGTGCTCATTAACATTTTCTGCATCTACAAGCAATTCTTGTCAAGAAAGAAGAGACGGCAGCAGCAGTTGTGAGTGGGTGGACAACCCTAGCTCGCCTCGCTAAACATTATTAACAGGTTAAATTGGAAGCCTTTATCATGTAGTTAGCGTGCTAATTTTGACAACACACTTTTAATCATATTTTTATTCTTCATTTTATTGTAGGTGTTTCCCATTGCTGTGAGTTTTCTCAGTTGCTGAAACTAAATAGAGCATGTGAAATCTTTCCATCTGAAAATAGCCACTGAGACAGTCAGTTAATGATGGGTTGTGTGTTGCACTGCTGATGTTTGGCTCTGCTTTTGCTCGCCTCATTCTACAATTACAGGTGTGAGATGTTGCTGGAATCAGGGGTCACCTGTTAAAAGTGCCGAGTTAAAGACCGGGGTTTAGTACAGAGAAAGTCCTCCAGACAGGTTTGCAGTAGTAGTCTGTGTTTGGGAGCAGAGGTGACTGTGGTTAAGCTATCACTGACTGTCGAATGACTGTGATTGCTGGACTTTGACTAACCTGATTTAGGTAACTGTTTAATCAGAGAAGGGTGATGCAAGATGGTGGTGTGCACCAACACAGCTGCTCCTGTTGAGCATGAATGTTTCAGAGCGTGACATGTTGTTGTGTGTGTTTTATTGTTTGAGTAGGTAATGGGGGGGCCAGAGCGTCCTGGGGGCGGACTGGCCATGAGCGGACATTAACCTGGAGGTGTGGATTCTCCGAGCAAGCACTTCTCTACAGAGAAGGGTTAAAGTTACCAACCCCAGAATGAAGCTGCGACAGGTTACCGTGAGTCAGACATTCACTCATCAGGTTAACACTTGAGGATTAAGGAATGTCAATATATGTGGTTATGAGTCTCACAGAGACCTTTGAACGACTCAATATGTTTAGAGTGCAAAAATGTCAAACCAAAGATTTAACACTGAAAGGCGTGAATGTGGATCCTCAGTCAGATCAGTGTGTGTGTGTGTGTGTGTGATGTGTGTGCTCTTACTGAGTTAACCTGACCTCTGCTGGACAGTATGTGGCACTGCATCCTGTCCTGGTTTCCTGTGTTCTATGCATACTTTCCCTTTTCAACTTTTCAACATCTGTCACACTTTCGTTGGGAGCAATTCTCACTATTAACCATTAGCTGTACATTAGATGCATGTGATTGTCATATGCATCTTGTCAGTAAAACCAGTTCTGTGATTAATGTAAATCTCCATCATGTGCTTTCGGCATTTACTACACTGAGGCGGAGATCACTGATAAGCTACACAATATTGTGAAATGTTTATGATTATGAACACAGTTTTTCATAGCTTGTCAGTGAACTACTACTAATCACAGAACAGGCTTTATTGCGAGAAGCGTATGACAATCACATCAGTTAATTGCAGCCCTAAACTTAACTAGGCTCTTGCCTCAGTAAACTCATAATTTGCTGCTTATTAATAGTTAGGAAGGCAGTTGTTAAGTTTATGTATTGGGTGGAGTAAATGATCTGCAGGCGTTTATATGTGCTTTATAAGTAATATGCATGAAATATGCATGCTAGTTACTAGGTGAGAATTTTTACTAACGTTACCCAGAAATCACTATTACTGTTATATACCATTACACTTAGTTCTGCAGTCTGAACAACACACACCAGTATTATGCTGAGTTTGTGCATCATCCAGGCATGAATGGTTAATATCATGTGTCTTGTTAAATACCGGACGTATTTAAGTAGATATCAGTAGGAGGTCTTAATAGAAAAGTCTCATAACATACTTTAGTTCACTATTTCTCAGTGGTAGTGTGAAACCATACCCGTTTCAGTGCATGTCCCTTTATATGCTAGAATTTGGCCTAAAACTACATCAGAACTCCTGATCGAAAGTGATTGTTATTATTAGGGATTTAAAAGAAAAGCACTAGGTTTTAGGTTTGAATCATTATGGGGGTTGTGTACACCTGCCAACACAAATCTCCGTTCAACAACTTGTAAAAGTGGTTTTGCATCCATGACCCCTTTAATCAGTTGCTCCATTTTTTGGTGGATCATGATAAGCAGCTAAAAATTCTGACATTAAAGGAAGCCAGAACATCATAGCAGTGCTCTGAATACCTCCAAAACACACAGCTAAAACGCAATAAACAATACAGCCAGCTATAGCATTTGCTATAAATGCATCCATGCATTCAGTTTTCTCATTCTGTTTCTCCTCTTTCAGGATTTTGAGTGTCTCAGGATAAGGCGGGACAGACAAGAGTGGCGATCTGTCCTCTGAGGACATGAAGGAAGGTTCAAACTTGTCTGATCGAGATGGCCTTGTTGACGGTGGCATCGAGGTGAAGGCTCTATAAAGCTCTCAAGGTCAAGTGAGAGAGGTCAGTGCCTCTGAGATGTGTTCGAATCAGCTGGACGGACATGTCTCTCAGACCTTTGAGGTCACTGCATGTTTTTCTTGCACTCTCTAAACATTTCACATCCTTTTTATTCCACACATGTATGCAGTGCTGTGACAAAGCTTCTTATCAAAGAACTTTCCTGTCTGATCTTTGACTGGTTTTGATGATGATTAATGCAGTTGTGTGTGAATCTGAAACTGTATTGTTTTGTCATTCTCAAGTGAGTCGGGTTGTTTGGTGTTTCTTCTCTCGCTGCTGGAACAAGACCAGCGAAGGGTCCAGAACAGAGTGCCTCTCATCCTGCAGCACGTGAAGAGCAGAGACTTAGAAGTGTAACCGAGCTCAACATGATGAGTGCCATAGACCAGAGCGTTATCTCAGAGGCGATTACAAACCTGACAGACTGGAAGAGTGTATATTTCACGACCCAGTATTTTTGAGTGCAAGAAGTCTGGTAGTACAACTGTCAGACCTTGAAGAAACCCTAGCGGTCACATTTTGTAAACAAACACAACAAAACTTCTTTATAGTAACCTCCTTAGCCACCCGACAAACTACCTCCTTCATTTATAAGATGAGTATATGTTCTCAGTAAAGCATCAGTCAGCAAGGCAGGATCCTCTGAAAAATACTGCATATTACTGTGTCTGACATACATTACAAGCACTGAGTAATGTCTGTTAACTACATGCACTTACTATGTGTTTAGGATGCTAGAGAGGGTTTTGCCTTAGTTGCATGTAATTATGCATAATTTGTTAATGTAACAAGGACACCATAAAATGTTATCAATTTCTTTTTTAGGGTCAGTAATTTTTTACTGTAAGTAAATACTGTTTAATCACTAGGATCGTTAAAGAGTAAAGACGTTTTAGAGTACAAAATATTCTCTTTCAAATAGATGCTGTTCTTTTTGAACTTTCGATTCATCAAAGGATCCTGAAAGATAAAATGTGTCCAGTTTCCACAAAATGTTGTGCAGCAACTGTGTTTATCATTGATAATAATCAGAAATGTTTCTTGAGCAGTAAATCATCTATTATTCTGATTTCTGAAGATCATGTGACACTGAAGACTGGAGGAATGATGCTGAAATACAGCCGGAGCATCACAGAAATATATTACACTTTAACACAGATTCACATAGAAGACAGCTGTTTTTTAAATGTTTTACTGTATTAAAATGCAGCTTTGGTGAGACTTCTTTCAAAAGCATAAACAAATCTTAGCAATAGCGTTTGAGTAGTAATGTAGATATGACATGTGATCTGCTAATTTAAACTAGCTCCAGAACTAGCGTAAGGCTTAACCGTTTGTTTGTTTCCAGCTGATGTCTCATTAGAACGCGGGTTGTGACAGGAGGGTGTGCTGCGGATCCCTGGAGCTGCTACCAGAGTGAAGGTGAGCACACCACCATCAACATCATCACATCACCCACGTCACTGTAATGTGTTCCTCGTTTCCCAGGCTGTGTGTCGCAGAGCTGGAGCACAAGTTTCACGGGGCATTCCTGTGGGAGAGTCTGAACCACCGCAGCGGCCAGCCTCCTGAAGCTGTTCATCAGAGAGCTGCCTATCCTCTCATGACCGTCGAGTACTTCCCCACCTCTCCGTCAGAGTGAGTCCCACACATCACATACACTGAGGCACAATAAATCTCATCATGTCAGTGAAGCAGTGAATCTCCATCCAGAGCCAAGAGAAACTCTCAATATGCCAGAAGAACTGCTATAGCAGTTTCTGAATAAACAGAAGATTGAACTGCTTTCATTGATTCAGTTGACTAATAAACACGGACTACTTAGTGATGGGAGAACAACACTTTTCCAGCTTAAATCAATTGGAACCCAGTAACAGAAATGATTAGCTAGCACCTGCTGATCAAAACTTAGGCGTGATATAAACAGGCCATTGCAAATGCTTTTGGATGGTATTTTAAATCAAATGCAATAAAATCTTAAAACTCACCATGAAGTGTCTGTATAATATGTGACCGGGCACAAATCCAGTCTTAAGTGTCAATTTTCATCTGGAAGCTGGAGGTGCACAATATTTGTCTGAGACACAACTATTAGAAAATCTGGAATCTGAGGTAGCAAAACATCTAAATATTGAGAAAGTCATCTTTAAAGTTGTTCAGATGAAGTTCTGCTTAATAGACATTACTAATCAAACATTAAGTTTTTGATTTATTTACAGTAGGACATTTACAAAATATCTTCATGAATGTGATCTTTATTTGATATCCTAATGATTATTGGCATAAAATAAAATCTATAATTGTGTCCTATACACTGTATTGTTGTCTATTGCTATAAATATACATCTGTGATACCTGATGACTCTTCTGTGCTGCAGGACACATGTATGTTTTTTAAATATTTCTATTAATTTGGAGGGCTTGTTTGGTTTGTTTCATGGAGGCTTGTAAGAGACAACAACTTCTCATCCTTTTAATTACACAAAAGTATTGTTAAAATGTCTACAAATTGATGAAACTGATTGATGAAGAGATCATTTGCCACTAGCGACAGTCAAAATAATTTGAAAACATTTCAAAACAGTTTTGGCGTAATGAAGCCTTGTTTAGTTAAATTATGTCTCTTACAATTTGAAACAAGCAGTTTCTTGTCCGTGAACTACGGCTCTGTGTAGATTTACCACTAATGACAGAACTGGCCTCACTGACCGATTAACTAGTGATTGATCGTGCAGCCCTGTCTGAAGCGTGTGTGTGTGCTCTGTGTGTCAGTGATTGTTGTGATTGTTGCTTCTGATCAGAGCCCCACCTAGAAACAGCTGCAGGCTCTCAATCTGCTGCTGCTCCTGCTGCCAGACAACGAGACGCTCAAGGTAACACACACCTGCACTCCACTACGCTACAGCATTCACATCTGACATCAGTCAACCAGTTTCCATAGCACTCATCTTTGATAATCAAATATCAAAAACCATTTCTTTATGCCTTAAAGTCATGAATGTAATCCTACCTCGTGAATATTCATGTAGTCCCGCCTCCCCTCAGCCACTGACCTGCTCAGTTTCTCTCAAGCGTCAACACCACACAGCTGGATTGTTTCTGTGTCTCAGGCTCTGATGGAGTTCTTCCAGAGAGTGATCGACCATAAGGACATGAATAAGATGGCGTGAACAATTTGCAGTGGTGATGGCGAACATCTTCATGTGTAAGGGCTTCCGCGGTAAGATCAGTGAACAGCAGGAGTTTGCTGCACGGGCACGGCTCCATGTCAGGCTGCTCGTCCGCTACCGAAGCTCTCTGGGCGATCGACTGTTCCCTCATACTAGAGACGACGGTGATGCTGGATCTGAGACACCTCTGTCCTTAAGGTTTTCTTTCTAACTACGATTCCTTAACTCACAGTGTGATATGAGAGTACTGATTTCACCATATATTAATAGGATTTTTTTTTTTTAACAAAATGCAATTTTAATTTTCGTTGAATCTGTTTTAAAGTGTAATGAGTCTGTGATGCCTTTATTTTCCATCATTCCCTCCAGTC
>CM045073.1:9081568-9376896 GCA_024542945.1 allo-octoploid hybrid of Carassius auratus x Cyprinus carpio | reverse complement strand
GAAAAAGGGGATTTTAAAGAAGAAAGGGAGACTAAATTTTCTAAAAGGGATTTGGGGAAGGTGGAATGGGCAAAAAAGGAAATAAAAAATATTTTAACCGATGTTTAAATCCCCAACAATTGGTTTTTTAATTTGGCCGATTGATTTTACAATATATAATAATTCCGTTTAATCAAAAGAAAATATAGATATGGAATTGCAAAAATAAAAACAACCCAATTATAAAAGGAGATAAATTTAAAAACCCAACCCTAAGGGCAAAAAATTATTGGGACAATGAAAGTAATTAAGGGAAAGAGGATTGATTAAAATTAGATTGGGATAATGGGAAAACCCAACAATGCATTTAAAAGAAGAAAGCAGGAGGGAAAGGTTATAAGAGAAACATGGAACATGTAATTATAGATTGAAAAAAAAAACAAAAGAAAGAGGTTAATGGAAGAAAATGCAGGGAGGGGATCAACGGGAACAGTGAGGATATTCAACTGGTAAATATTAATACAACTGAATGCAACCGTTAATACATAAATATACGGGTTTTATTATTGTTATTATTATTAAATTTAGAGGGTGGAAGGGGAATTCTTTTCCGGAGGAGGGAAACGGGAGGCACGACCCAGCAGTCACCATCGTGCCTACAGGATGGCGCATGCGTGGAAAAGAATGCGAACCGCCAATAGAGAAGAAGAAGAAGAAGAAGAAGAAGAACTAGAAGAAGAAGAAGAAGAAGGCCCCAAAATAGTAAAGCTTTTTGTTTTAAAAGGACAGGATTGGGGACACGAGTAGGAATTATCCCATCCAGGGGTGAAATTTATTTTCACCCAAACCATTTCCAGCCTCCTTTTCAAAAGCGTTGATTACGGTAGGCGATATTACCCAAAAATTTAAGGATGTCTCTAATACCTTCGAGTTTTCCTTCAGGGAAAAGGGGTTATTTCAAACAAACGAAATGACAACTAAAAACGAATGTTCAGTTGGGAATTAGACGTGGAAAAACATGAAATATTGTAATTAGTAGTTTGCTAATTTATTCATATTTTCTGAAAATTGTTAGGTATAAAAAAAATATTGTAATATAGATTGTAAAAATTGACTTACCTGTCGAAAAAAACTCCATCAGCCCTTTTGAAACTTTATCAAGCATTACTCTTTCCACCGAAAAAGCTTCCCACATTAACTCTTGTTTTCTGTAACTACGCCCAGCCCTTTAGTTCATTTTGACGTTTTGCCAAATGTTTTCTCCGTGGGGTTGTTCCATAATAAGAATGAATCCAGACTTTAAATTGCCGGGTTGCCCCTCATGCTCTGCACCCGCCTTTTGTGGCCTGACCGGGCGGGGAAACGGTTTTTAGTACTTTTCCCTCTCCTTTATATTTTCAAAGGGAACCATGGAAGCCCCCACCACCCTCCCATTATATAAAGATAATAAATTCCTTCATTTACAAGGATTAGTTTACATTGGTATAGGTATTTGTACACCATTGAGGGCATATTTATGAATAAAAATATTGATTTTAGATAATAAAATACCTAAAAAAGTTACTTCTATTGTCCCTTTAATGAGTAGGAATGTAACGCTCTTGTTCCACACCTGGAGCAGAAGGTGGCGGTAATGCAACCAATTACGCTGGTTGCCAGCCGCCGTTAAAAACCAAGAAGAAGAAGAGAAGAAGAGAAGAAGAAGAAGAAGGCCCCGATGTCGCCAAAGAGAAATATTTAATCGTTCTTAAGAGGATTTATAATTATAATATAAGTGTAAGAGCCTGTAATATAAACTATAATGTCTCGGAAGAGACCGCCGAACAGCTCTGTCTGTCCGAAATTTCCGACGAGTCCCGGGTGAGAGAACTTATTCATTCACGTTTTTTTTTATAAGACTCACACATCTCCATGTTTCTTGCTGATTGTTGACATGTTTTGTCTGTCATTTATAATTCCTATTTCCTGGTGTGTTTCAAACACGTGTGGAAGAGGATTATGTTAGGCGCGTGCATGTCACCGAGCGCGAGCGTTCTGTTGTTATTGTTGTATTAAAATTATTGTTTTATCGCCGTCAGTCCTTGCATCTTTACAGTTAGCTGTTTCTCGGCCCATGGACTGGAAATGGTGTTTACCTGTAGTAAATCATTGTATGTAAACTGAGCTCAGAGATTTATCATCATAAACGTTGATGATCATGGATTAAAGATTAATCGATGGTAATCATTGATGATGCAAAATCAGAAGCTGTTTGAATCGAAAGTTTTTTTATCTCAAGACTGATGCATGAAGCAGGTTTATTATTACAATATTGTTCTCATTAAAGGCCGTTTTACTGAACTGAGTTTTACAGGAATATTCTGACAGCTTTTGGAATAATGATGATGAGCAAGAAATTAATTTACTACACAACAACAAAACAAATAAGCAAATGATTGGAGCAAATTGGTGTTAAATAATTCAGAAAATCATTTATCAACCATATACATTTTCAGCTTAGTTACCATGTAAAATGCGATGCATTATTGATTCTTCCTGTCGAATCTGATATTGTGAAGTGTTTAATCATCATCGACCTGTGGAACGAAGCTACCCTAGAGCTCAGCGCTTCATTTGTGTGTTTGTCTCCTTTCACCCAAGAATGAACATTTGTTGCCCTGCATCTCCCTGGTCGCCTGTGAATATTTTCTCTTCAGCTGAACAGTGAAGAAGGTTTTCAGTGGATCATTGTAACAGCTCGCCACTTTAAGAGTTAAAACAACAGATCGAGGAACATGAATCCCTGTGTCTCCTGATGATATATGGAGCCAGCTGACATCATTATAGTGTTCTGTTCACACGCGTTCATATCAGTGACTCAGTCGAGCGTTCACTCTGTTCAGTGAAGAAATGAATCAGTTCATTCATCAGAGAATCAGATACACTGCTATTTTGACTCATTTCCACTAGGGCTGCACGATTTAGACAAAAATTGCTGATTATTCCCTTGAAATTGTAATTGTGATTTATTAATTAAATTAATCGCAGCTGTAATGTCCAGTCGGAGTGACCATCAGCGCCTTCAAGTGAGTTCTGATTGAGTAACTTGTAGATCTGTGCTGCTCGAAGTCTGAACTGATTCAGATGATTCACTCTGATTCGATGAACTGATTCAGCTAGTTCACTAAAAGAACCCGCTCATGAACTGAATCGCTTTGCCTGAGGCTCTGGATAACCGGTAATAATGCTGTAAATAATGTTCAGTTTCTTGCACAGACTGATCGCTTCACTTCATAAGACTTCCAGGATCTTCAGTAGGCTCGGATTCGCTCTGTGCTCCCTGATATGATTCTTTGACTCTTAGAGTGACGGCAGCCATTGGCTTTTTTTATGAAGGACCACGGTTTCTGCTGAAAACCTTCTCTATATCTCGATGAGCTGAAGAGAAGCGTAACAGCACACTCTGATTTCGAGTGAAGCGCTCTTTAAGACGCAGTGTGAGTATTCCTCGGTTGGTTTGGTGACCCAGCTGCTCGTAAGATGTTATTTCCTGGTGTTCAGGCTCAGAGGACCTAGCCTGAGTCTGCCGATACGCCCCATTGCAGACGCCTACATTCCCTAGACTTCTGATCCTCGCGCCCAGAGGATTATGCTACATTCAATATCCTTGGCTCAAGTAGAGCAGCGCATGTGTCCGCCCTAACCCTTTTCTCTCTGTTTAAGCCCCAGATCAGTGTACCTCAGGCGTCCCGCTCTGGAGCCCGCACAAAGACACAGTTAAAGAGACGGTAGAGTAGGATAAAAGACAAGCCGCTTCAAGAAAGAAAAGAAAGACGGCTGCTTGCAGAGAGACAGAGTGTGAAAGCAAAGAATATTAAAGCTTCAAGACACAAAAGAGGCATTATGGGGCTACGGGGCGGCTCCAGGTTAAAGAGCGTAAAGATGACTCCAGTATCCTCCATGGTTCAGGACACAAGCTGTAATCTGAGTCATGTGGATGTGAGGTGAACGTGTTCGGTTAGACCCTAACAGCGCAGCATCGCTTTGAGGGACGTCCGGACGCAGAGGATGCCCTGCACAATCTGGACAGGAAGTGGGTGTGGACGGCAGATCGAGAGGGCGACCGCAAAGAGTGAGTGCTGACCCGCTCTGAGATGAGGAGTGTTTCTGGGACGCCTGTGACTGACCTGTGTGTGTTCCTCAGCTCCGGGCCAGATGAAGTCCAAGGAGCGTCAGGTCGCCGCAGTCACAATGCACACTGAGGAGAATGCAATGGCGAGACGCAGGTCACGCATGACGATCCCCGAGCCCTCGAGAGTGAGCGAGCGAAGGCTCACACACCATCATCACACAGTCCTAGTGAGGTCCAGACACTGACCTGGTGCTTCTCTTCAGTCAGATCCAGAGGGAAGCAGACGCAGCCGCGAGCGAGGAACACGAGCGGATGCGAGCTCAACTAACCCTACACAACACGACGCCTACAGCTGGAAGATCCTTCCGGAAACATACACCAGAGCTTCAGTTAGTGCTGTGTGCTGTTAGTTTAGTACAGTGTGCGTACTTTATCCTCATTAAAACTAATATTAAAAGTGCTCACCTTATACAAAACATTATCTACAGAAAAGATGAAGACAATGCACAAAGTTTCGTGTTAAGCTCATAGAAGCATTCTAACGGGTGTAGGTTATTGAATAAAACATCCAGGCAAGATGAGCCCAAAACATGAACACATCACGGTTTCCTACGTGAAGCATTTTCTTGAGTTTGTGGGGTGATAAAATGCTTAATAACAGTCCTAGTGTGGGAGGGATCAGAATAAAATTTCCTTCAATAACTAATAAAGCCTTGTTAAGAGGACAGTTCACCCAAAATTAAAATTGTCATCGCTTACGATTAGTATGAGTTTCCATCTTCTGTAAATAAATAAAAACAGACATTTAAGATTGTGTTTACCGAACAGCTGCTGGACAGATGATCTCTAACTCCAATGTTCAGACAAACATTCTTCTAAATCTCTTCTTGTGTGTCCAGCTGCAGAAGAAGCTCATTCTCTGTAAACCTGTTCTCAACGGCAGTCCCTCGCACCCCACTGCTCTCCATATTTAGGGACATCTCTCTTTAACACCCCTGATTATCCAGCTCATTAGCAGTGATCTCCGTCCATCAACTGTGTTCCCATTGTTCATTGCTCCCTACTCCCTGAGCAGGGTGAGATCTGCTGACGCTCTCCTCACTTCTGAACATTGATTCACTGATTTCGAAGCTGCGAGCGCTCTTTACACATCTCATACCTCTGTAAATACAACAATTTAAATTCACGCCTCGCTACAGTTCAGTGCACTTTGAAACATACGCTCGCTTTGATCTGGAATCATGGCAGATTATCCTGAGATGTCCACTTGCAGGGCACTTATGCGCTTCGAGTAGAACAAGCGTCTGAGCGCAGAGAAACGCTGAAAAATGTCGCGAGCATCGTAGCGCAGAGACTGAACGGAGAACCGCTGCTGTAAAACACTGACGTGCTCCAGTTACTCAGTGTGAGGTGATGCTTGTTAGAATGTGGAAGCTGTTTCTCACACTTTCACTATTACACGCAAATCGGTTTCCTAACACTGAACTGAATTTCTAGTTTGTTTAGAAATATAAAAGTTAGGTTTCTTGGAGTGGTTCTATGTCTGCTCTTTTTTCTTTGTGGTGGAAACTGTTACTGAACAAGCAGAAGTGAATCTTCCACATAGAAACCCTGAAAACAAAATCATTTTTGAAGTATATACCAGGACTGAAAAACAGTGAAAGCAGAAAAAGATGAACCCTTTATTTTACAGACATTGTCTGTGCTTGAAGGACCTCTGTTTATGATCGAATGAATGGCAGTGTGTGTGTGTGTGTTGTAATTCTGGTCGTGGTCATGTGACTCCTGCAGGCACCGGGCCGGCTAACCCCCCCCTCCCGGAGCCCCTCCCACTCGAGGGAGCAGGGGCGGAGCTCAACTCGCTCAGGTCCAGGTCCAGGTCTCCCAGCGAGCTCCACACAGAGACCCAGGACACCGCTGCAGAAGAGAAGACACATGAGCGCCCCGTCCCCGCCCGGGTCCCGGCCAAGGCCTTGGGCGGGACACAAGTCCTGGGGGCATTAGATCCACACATGAGCCTCAGGGGCGACTGGATGGGCTCAGTTTGGGGCAGAAGGTCATGAACCTGCTCTTCTTTTAATAAGGAGAGGGATTTCAGTTTCTGTTAAAGTGTTAGCATTGAAGACATCTGTGTGGTTTCGCTTACAAGCTGTGCAGAGCGAGATGTCAATCACATCAATATTATTTTCAGATATTGTTAAGTTGACCAGTAATGGTTCCTCCATTTGAAACGGTCTTCCATGTGTGTCTCTGAACCCGTTATTGTGAAGTCTGCAGGCCTTTTACATGTAACCTCAGAATGAAATAAATTTCCTGTGCATCAGTATGTTGTCGCTTTTGATTTAATTTTATTATTTCATAATTAGATCTTGATTTTGAAGGAATTATGTTGATTTAGCTCCATCCTGACTTATTAAATTGTTATTATGAATCTAGTTTCTTAAACTTTGTCATGCACACCCCTTCATGTCCTTCCATCGGATCACCAGTCACACCTGAGGACATTAAAGCACCCTTTCTGGTTCCCAAAGAGCCGCTTCAGCCGCTTAATCCAACATTTTAACAAACCTTTTTAATCTTTTGTGGTTGGAAATTTTGTCGGTCAGTGTAGGACTGTCAGACAGAGGAAGATATTTGAATGTTTTTTGAATGATATTTAAATATTTAACATTTTTTATAACAAGTAGAAATATAATTTTTGTGTTCTATAGAAGAATGACACAAGGGGAATCATTAATAGCCTCTAACACGTTGTCGAAATCCCAGTCTGTCACAGAAACTTGATTCTGTCCTGTGTTTTGAGTGTCATGTTTTCTACATGAGTGCCCTTTGACACGCAGGTTCGACCCTGATGTGACCCTCTTCAGCGCAGATGATCGTTGTGCGTGTAAGTGAACAGCTGCTCATGTACAAGAGTGACAAATCAATGAACCTGCTCTCAGCGCCACGAAACCATCCCACAATGCACTGCCTCACAGGACCCCCCCAGCCATTCTCTGGCCATCGATTCTTCAGTGATGGGTTTAGAAACACGACAGGCGCCGAGCTTGAGGGAGATCTGGGATTGGATTCTGAGAGAGCAGTTCATGTGAAATTGGACATGACTGACTGATCGCTAATCAGGATAATAAGATCGACGATGGAGAACGCACTCGTGTGGATCTCAGGAGGTTTGAGGAACAGCAGAACCCGCTCTTCACCCTAACAGCTGGACTTCCTACAATCCATAGTACTTTGTGAGTTATGTGATCGCAGAGCATGTCTCACTCATCAGGACAGTAGAGACTGGTTTGTCCAGATGACCTGCAGGCCTTTACAGCAGCATGAAAACAAATCCATTGATTACTTTGGCGGGTATAAAGTTAGCAGCACCTAGATCCTCAAACCACACTATCCTCTTTCAGAGAACTGTTAGATGTTTTTTGATCATGCCTCCAGTGTGATCAACACTTAACCCTCATTCACCATTTTTATATCTTTTAGAAAAGTGACTAATTCGAACGGTGAGTACAGAGCTATTTAGTATTTCTTGTCTGTGAAATCTGGTGTGGATGTGGAGAAGTGGAGTGACTCCTGCTGTCGTCCGCTGCAGCGTGCAGTGATGTCTGTGTGAGGATGGGCTACTGGAACTTTCTGGGAGGGATTCTGGAGGAGGTTCACATCCACTCCACTCATGGTGGGAAGATCTGGCTCACCATCCTCTTCATCTTCCGTGATGCTGTGGCTGCTGGGTGTGGCGGCCGAGGACGGGTGGAATCCACGAGCAGGTCCCGACTTCATCTGTAACACGGAGCAGCCCGCTGCCGAAACGCTCTGCACTACCACGCCTTCCCCCTGCTCGCTCATCCGCTACTGGGTCCTGCAGGTCATCTTCGCTCCCTCGCCCTCGCTGGTTCTACATACACGCCATCTACCAGCTGCGGCCCTGGAGAAGGAGGCGCCACTGCAAAGAGGTGGCTCTCAGCGCGAGCTGGGACGGCATGGAGGCGTGAGCTGGTGGAGGCTCCAGGCGCGGGTGGAGCGGAGGCTGAGGCAGCTGGAGCAGGGCAAGCTGAACAAGGCTCAGCTCCGGGGCCCTGCCTGCAGACCTACCTGGCACATCGTGACCCGGCTCCGTGGTGGGAGGTGGGCTTCATGGACGGGACAGTACCTGCTGTATGGACACCCACCTGGAGCCTCTGTGCCAAGTGTGAGCTGGGAGCCGTGTCCCACGCGGGTGGACTGCTTCATCTCCACACCCACAGAGAAGAAGCGCCTTCATGGTGTTCATGCAGGGCATCGCCGCAGCCCCTGTTCCTCAGCCTGCTGGAGATCCCGCACCTGGCCTACAAGAAACTGAAGAAGGGGCTTCTGGACTACTATCCTCACCTGAAAGAGACGCCACCTGGGCTGACTACTACGGTGCTCAAGAAGAACTCTGTGGTGCATCAGGGTCGGAGAGCCACCATCCCGACGGCACTCCAGCTGGATCTCGCTCGCCTCCTGGAGAAACAGGGTAACGGACCCACATACCCGTGCTCATAACCCCTCGCTCGCGTTGTGCCCATCCAGGCGTGTCGGACGTGCAGCGGAGAACAAGGGATGTCGCTCCTCAGTCTGCTGGAACACAACAGCAACTCCAACAACCCCTGCAGCGAGACTCGCTCCCCTGTTGTGCACACACGGTTCCGCCGGAGCCGAGGAGCGCAGGCTTCAGCAGTCTCCTGATAGCAGACGACGCAAGCAGCGGCGCGAGTCAGTCCGCCTGGAACTGCAAACGGGTGGTGAAGGGAACGCTCGGACAGCGGAGACCTGAGGGAATCCCGGGACAAACACCGGACTCTGAGCCCAGCTCCGCTCACGGCAGCACGGGTTCTGTAGAGAGTCCCAGCTTCCTCCCAGTAATCCAACTTCACTGACGAGCAGCAGCAGACGGGCAGCCAGCACCTGCAGATCTGAGCCTCTGTTCTCTTTAGTCTTAATCTGAGAGATGGTTCACCCAAAATGATCATTCTGTCATCATTTACTCAGTCTCATGTATGCATTTCCTTCTTGTATTGAACATATATTTTGAAGAATGTGTGTAACCAATTTTTGGTTGTATTCAACAGAAGAAAGAAGCTGAAATTATATGAAATATGTTAATGGTGACAGAATGATAATTTTAAAGTGAACTATCCTTTTGAAAACAAGGATTGAAGCTTTATTTACAGATGGGAGGAATCGTGACTGTATATTGTTGGGTTTTGATAGATGTTTTTACTAGCTCAAACCGGCTCTCTAACAGACACATATCTGAGTGTCTGTGTTGATGTGCGAGTGGTCTCGCACATAACGGCCTGAAGAGATGCTTTACAAAAGGAATCTCATTTTAAAGACTTATTTTGATGAAAATAAGTATCTACATTATTTATATGTAGAGTTATGATGTTTTAATACACAAGTATTGCAGTGAGGCTGTAAAATAGCATCCACCGCACAGCAGTCGAAATGTAACAGTTTGTATAAGCTTGCCAATCTATGCAGGGATAAAATATCTTTGTTGTTGTTAAATATGTATCTCCTCAGATTCTGTAAGCTGCTTAGGACAAACCCATGCAACCAAATTTGTGCATTAAGACAAAGATGGGGATTACTATAATCCAGTGCATTGGTCACAAAGTTGCCGCTTTCACCTTCTTGTGATGGACATCTGAGATCTGACAATTAATTTGATTTATTCCTAGCACCATTTTATTTTATTCTTCTAATAGAAACACAGAATTATGTTATGCACTTGAGGTTATTTAGTAGGATATGGCATGTTACACAAATGCAACTGTTAAACCTGCATTAAAGTTTTGGATTGCTACTGATCTGTGAAGGGTTTTGTGGAAGAAAGAGATCAAATATGTTAGTGTAGGGAGCGATAGTTATAAACCAAACATCAGGTGTTGTCTTAATGAAGACCAGGAGTCACAGATTCATTCAATTAATAATACATTTAGTGAAGAGAATAGTTTGTGGTTTCATCAGCTGTAATGATGGAGTTGTGAGTGCATTCAAAATCAACAATAATTCGACTCTTGACGGAGGATGCTATTTGTGTCAATGTGAAATTTGATTGGTTGCAAAACCTGAGAAAGTTTTCACCTATGGACATAAAGCTTGAAGCATATCTTCTGATGACTATTTGGTGACAATTGTTCATCGATAATGATATCTGATACGATGGACATCGCAGTGTAATATATATGAAATAATATCAAAAGGAGGCTAAGGTCAGGGCGATCCTCTCTCCTTCAGTAGTGTAATATGTTCAGGCAGATTTCATTAGTGTGTGATTGCAGACGGCTCAGTGTAAATGTGATCACTGTGATTGATACCATCTAAGAAACGCAATGCCCAATGACTATATTAAAGCCCTTGCTGATTTCTTGTGGTTTTAAGTGTACAATTGTGTAAATCACTAAACATCAGGAATCAATCAGGAACAGTCAAAAATGTTTTACTAAATATAAGGCACAAATTTGCTGAACAACAAAATGATCATTTCTCGACCTGACAAACGAACAAACTCAAAGATATCTAGTGATGTGGAATGTCAAGCAGTAGTTGTGTTATTCTGTATACGCCTCGCGCCGCCTCACTGCAAGAGCTTTACACACACACACACACACTTTAAATCACAGAACTACGTCTGACACAGCGGTAGTGTGTAATATCTCACCCTGCTCCTCAGATCCGGTTCCCTCCTCAGCATCATACTTCTGGGCGGGTCAGCTCAGCCTGAACTCCGGCTTCATCACCGGTCCCCCCAGCTGGTGCTTGATGAAGCTGCGAGTCTTATTAAAGACTGTTTAACTTGTTTAACCTTTTCCAAACCGTTGGATGACCTCGTTACTCTCAGTGCAGCGTCTGACATCTACTGTCTTCTAACATCACTGCATCACAATGTGTTTCACACCTTCATTATAATATAGATCAAGTTTTTGTTGTTTTGCAGTTCTCAAAAATCCTGTTTTATTGGGAAATGTAAAGCACACTTTCTGAGCCATCAAAATCCGTTGATAACTACAGAAATGATAATGTCTCTGTGTTCTTCTTCCATCTCTGGAGCAACTCAGATGACTTGAGCCGAAACATGTTGACAACAATAGAAGGGTGGGCTTTAGAATACACTAGGTGGTCACTTCACTTCGTGAACTTGACCTCTGAAGAGCAGCTGGGATTCTCAGGCATTGCTGGGCTTCGTCTCCTTAAGATCACCAACTACTTTTGATTTTATTATTATTTACTCTTCTTCTCTCTTCTTCTCTTCAATTACTCTTTCTTCATTTTACTTTCTCTCTCCTTCTTCTACATTTTACTCTCACAACAACAAATATACTCTTCTCTTCACTGTTATTCATTTTTTTGTATTAATATATCAACCATCAGCATATACTACCTTCTTCTCCTAGGCATATATTCTTCGCGCATAATGTATTCTGCGATTTGTCCGAATAATAATTTTTCATTAATAATTGGCGTATATCACTATACTCTAGTCATATTAATGTCAATATGTATGTTCCGATACTTCATTATTCTTAATAATAAATAATGTCGTCCGGTAAATAATATCTGCTTTTAATCTGTTATAATTTAATGAATAAACTTTAAATGAATTAAATAATATTTATTAAAATATCTCGATATATAATTCCTAATAATAATTCTTAATTATATCCTCTATAATATTCCTATACTCTCTATATCATAATATATTCTTATCTTTTATATATATATATATCCATATATATTATTTTATAATATACGATATTATTGCATATATATTATATAATTCTATTAATTAATAATTATATTTTCTTCATATTATATATTAATTAATATATTAATTAATTATATTAATATTATTAATATATCCTTTTATTCATAATAAATTCTAATTATATTTTTATAATATATAATTTTTTATAATAATATATATTATTAATATTAATCTAAATCCTCTAATTTATAACCTATAATTTATAATAATTATTAATATATTTTTCATATATAATAATAATTTTTCCAATTTATAATTTCTTTTCTAATAATAATATCCATAATATTTCTTACTTATATAGTAGTGGGCCGTTTCTAAATTGAATTTTTAACTAATATCCAATTTACTTGTTGGCGAGGCTTAATATTCCTGATGTTCCTTTGGCCTAAGGCAAAAAACAGCTCTGGCTCTCACACAGCCAAAATTTTAACCGGTAATTAACTCACGAAAAAGTTTTTAATGTTCCGGCACGGAAAACTTCAACACGGAATCCGGTCCTTAAAAAAAAAAAAAAAAAAAAAAAAAAAAAAAAAAAAAAAAAAAAAAAAAAAAAAAAAAAAACCCCCCCCCCCCCCCCCCCCCCCCCCCCCCCCCCCCATTATTATATTATTTTTTTCATTCTGCTTACCTATATTTCTATATATTATTCTTTTTTGCGGCTATGGTCATAATAATTATTTCAATATATCTCATTTTATGCTTCTCTTTAATTTTAATTATTATACTTCTTCATATTCATGTCTGTATACTTCTTACTTCAGTGATTGACATCTCTGTCTTTAACATTACTGTATACATTATGTATTATTAATATCATATATAGTCAATATTGTTATATTACTTACATCTAATAATACTATTCTATCTATAATTATTAATTAATTATGAGATATCGATCAAATTATCTTCTAATAACTTTACATATAATACTCTGTCTCTATGGCTTTCTTCTTTAATGTAACTTCAATTATAGCCTTTACATTATCATAATAATATAATTTATTGTCTCATATATATAACACTATATCAATACCTTCTCTATGATATATAATCTAATGACTTCATTCTACTTCATATTATACTTTATCTGTTCTATAACAATTTCTTACATAACACTATCACAAACTTTATTATTTCAAAATATTTTATTACATCTATACTTCTCTACTATTCACACTCATTACAATCTCTTCATAACATTTCACTATATACTTACATCTCTTTATTCGATCTTTATAAATAATCGTATCTCTCATATCTTCACTCTCTCGGATATCTGACATTAAACAATATCATCTCTCGTCTCGGATCATCTACAAAACACACAACTATCTTCTCTTCTTCTTACCGTTGGTGAGGTGTGTCAGGACCCTTGTTCTTCTCCAGATATCTCCTGAACTGTTCCTTCGCTTGACTCGGGAGCCTAAAGAGTAACAAACAAATCTTACTTCAGCTCTTCAGGCTGGAGCTCACGACTGAAGCACACTTAAAGAGCTGTTTCATTAGATAACAGAGTAAATTATATTCTGCTGAAGGCGAAGACAGACAGCTTTGGGTTAAAGTGATTCCCGGCACACATGTTATGTCAGCGTTACTAAAAACACTTAGACATCGCGCAGATCCTGCGTCCATTAAAGCATCACACGATATCTACGAATATTTAATCTGTTCTCAAAGCAGCTTCACTGGAATAAACTTGTCAACAGCGGAGTATTAAAACCTGAAGCGGCTCAGTCTGGAGTTTATTTTGTTTACCACCTGTAATGCGCCATGACGAACGAGTCTTCCGCGCGCATGCGCAGAGCAGAACTGGACACAAACGCTCGCCAGGAACGCTTTAAAGGGACCGCGGCGTCGAGCAGAAGTGCGGTCCACACGAAACGAAGGTAAACAAATAGAATAATTTATCTTTTCTTTGTTTTTTTTCTTAGATCTTTTTTTTACATATATATTTAAGGTTGATATTATTAAGAGTATTATTAATTATTAGCTTTCATCATCTCCCTGTCTGTTTCAAATAAACAATAACAGCAAAACAATACAGGGAATTACTTAAATTAGCAAAAGAATAGAATGAGTATTCTATACTTTTGTTTTGCCTTTAATTTGTGTATCTTTCAAAGTTTCTGTATAGTTCATTGGCTGGTCTGACGCTGGTCATTTTGATGACACCTGGATTTTCTGCAGCAGTTTATTTCTCTAAGATCAGCAGCAAAGGGCACTGAGAGCATTGCATCATCTAGATCAACAAGCCTGTAAGAGCGAGGAGTTGTGAATCACAGGTGTTTTATATAAGAGATGAGGACATGACTGCTATGGAATGCCACCGCTGACATATTTAGAAATAAAGAAATATCATCAAATAAAAATGGTTAGCCTGAATGCAATGTGTTGCTTTGGATAAAGCGTCAGCTAAATGCATAAATTTAATTTAATTTAATAAATGAGTAAATATACAAAGTAAATAAAAGTACAAAATATTTATAATTTTATTTTAGTATGTATTTTTCTACATTTCTTTCTTTATTTCACATTTATGTATTTATTTATTTCCACATTTTTTAAAATCATTTATTTATTGTACATTTCTTTGTCCGTAGGGTAATGAGGTCATAAATACCTAGACGCCTCATCGGCCGCTTTGAGCCGTTGCCGCGACACGTCATCGCGTCCGCCATGTTAGTGAGGGCAAGACTGCCTTTAAAACTGCGAGCTGCGGTTTTACTGATTAAAAACACGATAACGTCTCACACTTATCAACCGATTTCAGAGGTTTGTGATCTACGTGCAGTTTAAAAAAAAACTTTGCCTCCAGTTATTTAGTTAGGTTTGGAAAATTATTAATTGAAAGCTCACATTTGTGTCACTTTTTCGGTTTACAAATCTGTTAATTTAGTATAACTGTGACATATTCATGTAATGTAATTTGAACGTACATTACATGATATGTAGTTGTTTTTCTCATTGCTTTCTCTGTGTTCAATCCCAACATTTTTCTTTCTTTTTTTTTCTCTTTCTTGTGTCTCAGGTCAGAACACAATACTGGATAAAATCTAAATAATACATCTTTAAACACTAATAATTTACTATCGTTGAGAAAATGTAATAAAACAAGTAAATACAAATCAAAAATTGACACTTGTAGTCTGCTTTCATTTTGCTAGCACCTATAGCCTACAGATGAACTCCACAACAAATAATAACATGTAACTGATGAGGATGGATCCAGTGAAGATGAACATATCACGATGAACAGTACAGTAGAATATAGAAAAAGTGACATGTTATATTAAAAAGTATATGTAGTACAACTTAAAGTAAAGTAAATAATATGAAAAGCGAATAACGGTACAATAACATAACCGGTATGTGATATAATAGATTCATAATAGCATAACATTTTTATGTATAATATGAATAATACCATAATAAAAAAACTGAACAACAATAGGTTAATAATAGCAAGAAGAATATGCAATATCAAGGGTGAAAAAATGAAGAATAAATTAATAGTAAATTAAAGAGTAAAATAAAACAATTTGAAATGTAATTTTAAAATACTATTTGTGTAATAATTATTAATCAAATTAAGACACAACTAATGACACAACACAAAAAAAATGGTGGACATGAGTTCCAAACTGTGTCTAATTAATGAGCTCCTTAAGTAGAATATATACAGTATTGTTCAAAATAATAGCAGTACAATGTGACTAACCAGAATAATCAAGGTTTTAGTATATTTTTATTGCTACTTGGCAAACAAGTTACCAGTAGGTTCAGTAGATTGTCAGAAAACAAACAAGACCCAGCATTCATGATATGCAGCTCTTAAGGCTGTGCAATTGGGCAATTAGTTGAAAGGGGTGTGTTCAAAAAATAGCAGTGTCTACCTTTGACTGTACAAACTCAAAACTATTTTGTACAAACATTTTTTTTTCTGGGATTTAGCAATCCTGTGAATCACTAAACTAATATTTAGTTGTATGACCACAGTTTTTAAAACTGCTTGACATCTGTGTGGCATGGAGTCAACCAACTTGTGGCACCTCTCAGCTGTTATTCCACTCCATGATTCTTTAACAACATTCCACAATTCATTCACATTTCTTGGTTTTGCTTCAGAAACAGCATTTTGATATCACCCCACAAGTTCTCAATTGGATTAAGGTCTGGAGATTGGGCTGGCCACTCCATAACATTAATTTTGTTGGTTTGGAACCAAGACTTTGCCGTTTACTAGTGTGTTTTGGGTCATTGTCTTGTTGAAACAACCATTTCAAGGGCATGTCCTCTTCAGCATAGGGCAACATGACCTCTTCAAGTATTTTAACATATGCAAACTGATCCATGATCCCTGGTATGCATAAATAGGCCCAACACCATAGTAGGAGAAACATGCCCATATCATGATGCTTGCACCTCCATGCTTCACTGTCTTCACTGTGTACTGTGGCTTGAATTCAGAGTTTGGGGGTCGTCTCACAAACTGCCTGTGGCCCTTGGACCCAAAAAGAACAATTTTACTCATCAGTCCACAAAATGTTCCTCCATTTCTCTTTAGGCCAGTTGATGTGTTCTTTGGCAAATTGTAACCTCTTCTGCACATGCCTTTTTTTTTTAACAGAGGGACTTTATGGGGGATTCTTGAAAATAGATTAGCTTCACACAGACGTCTTCTAACTGTCACAGTACTTACAGGTAACTCCAGACTGTCTTTGATCATCCTGGAGGTGATCATTGGCTGAGCCTTTGCCATTCTGGTTATTCTTCTATCCATTTTGATGGTTGTCTTCCCGCTTTCTTCCACGTCCTCTCTGGTTTTGCTCTCCATTTTAAGGCATTGGAGATCATTTTAGCTGAACAGCCTATCATTTTTGCACCTCTTTATAGGTTTTCCCTCTCTAATCAACTTTTAATCAAAGTAGCTGTTCTTCTGAACAATGTCTTGAACGACCCATTTTCCTCAGCTTTCAAATGCATGTTCAACAAGTGTTGGCTTCATCCTTAAATAGGGGCCACCTGATTCACACCTGTTTCTTCACAAAATTGATGACCTCAGTGATTGAATGCCACACTGCTATTTTTTTTTGAACACACCCTTTCAACTAATTCAACTAATTGCCCAATTGCACAGCCTTAAGAGCGTGCTATCATGAATGCTGGGTCTCATTTGTTTTCTGACAATCTACTGAACCTACTGGTAACTTGTTTGCCACAGTAGCAATAAAAAAATATACGAAAACCTTGATTATTCTGGTTAGTCACATTGTACTGCTATTATTTTGAATAATACTGTACATGTACACACACAACACGCGCCACAACACACACACACACACACACACACACACATCATAATATATATATATATATATATATATATATATATATATATATATATAGAAAATCATCAGAATCAATCTCAGCTCAAGAAACACATTTTATTTAAGTTTTCAGATCTGTCTTTTCTGGAGAATAGAGTGGTTTAGTTGTGAAGACAACACCTGACTTATAAAGATTAATTCCCGTCGCTTCCCTCAAGATTTTCTATTTTATTAAATTAATTAGTCAAATAATGTAAAAAACTTGACGATGCTCGACATTTTGATCTATAACGCACATTACACACACTCATGCAGACACACACATTTTGAAACAGTGGTTTATTTTTCCATGTATGTTTACCGAATTAGTAACACATTACTGTAATGCAGTTACTTTTAACAGTAACTAATACTGTAACTGTAATACTTTTAAATAAATTAACTCCATTACCGTTACCAAATGGTGCATTGTCCGTTACTTTTTTTTTTATTAATTAATTTTGACTGAAGTGCAGCCTAACCTGTTTGCAGCAGCGACGCATTGTAGATTGGGAAGCCGACCACTGTAAACACACGAAGACGCACCGTGGGCGTGTCTCCGTTTATTCAATGTGTGCGGCAGTCAGGGCGTAGCAAACTTTCAAAAGTGTGGGGATGGATGTGGTTTTGTTATGCATGGATGGATGTGGTGGTGTTATGTACAGTACAGACCAAATTTTGGACACACCTTCTCATTCAAAGAGTTTTCTTTATTTTCATGACTATGAAAAATTGTAGAGTCACACTGAAGGCATCTAAGGGCTATTTCGAGCAAGAAGGAGAGTGATGGGGTGCTGCGCCAGATGACCTGGCCTCCACAGTCACCGGACCTGAACCCAATCGAGATGGTTTTAGGGGTGAGCTGGACCCAGACAGAAGGCAAAAGGGCCAACAAGTGCTAAAAAACAGTTTATAAAGACTCTTGATGTTGTTTGGACACCGTGTGTGTGTGTGTGTGTGTGTGTGTGTGTGTGTGTGTGTGTGGTCCACCTGGATGTTCCCTAACCGCCTATGAACTCTGAAATGACTCAACCCAGCCGGCACATCGACCGACCTTCAACGCTTGAAATATGGTTGAAATAAGGTCAGTTGTGGTTTCAACGCTGAAACAACGTTGATTCAACGCTTAAAGCTGAATGGCTTGAAAAACATCCAGCACATGACCAACTTTCAATGTTGAAATATGGTTGAAATAAGGTCAGCTGTGGTTTCAACGTGAAACAACGCTGATTCAACGCTTAAAGATGAACTGTTGAAAAACTTCCAGCATTATGACCAACTTTCAACATTGAAATATGGTTGAAATAAGGTCAGTTGTTTTAATGAAAACAACGTTAAAATGTTTAATGCTAAAATGGTAGAAAAGAGGTTAACAAGCTTTTAAATTATTTATATTAAATTATTTAAATTAATTATTATTTTAATAGCATTTAAAAATATTTTAGTCATGATACCTATTCTAAAATCTAAAGGTATATGTTAAATATTATCATCATTAACAACAAATAAAACTATACATTTCTGCTGCTTTATCACACTGAAACAACTCCCATTGGTAGTTTTATTTTATTACTTCTATCACTGATTGGTTAATCTGGCTGTCATTCAGGAAACTGGACAATGAATCGGTTCGCGCTTTTCTACATTTAAAAATATGACCGTTATTGTCGTCTTTCTGTGAGAGAGGGGCTAACCGTGAGCTGCGTTGCTCGTTATAACTGACTGCTCGGTCGGTCCCGAATTATTTCATATTGCCTGTACATTTTTATTTATTTTGAGCGAATTTGAGTCGTGACATGTCAATGGATAACAAAACTGTGAACACAAGAAAGTAGGTGTTCTGCGAGGTCCTGAAAACATCCTGTCAAAATGAGGTAAGAAAATCGCTAACTTTATCTTTATTATCTTTGAAAATAGTAAAGTATTACCAGAGTTTACAAATGGGTAGTTAAAAGGACATGCAACCTGCAGATAAATAAATACCGTGTCTATTTTGCATTGCTTTTATCACAAGCTGATCAAGTTAGATGCTCACCTAATGTGTTACTGGTAAGTTATGTGTTAATGTCTGTCTTTAGAGATTTTCCCATATTTTCCTGATATGAATCCATGCATTAGGTGTGTTATATATGTTTGTATTCTTATAATAGTTTCAAAGTGTTTTCTGCAACATATAAGTGCAAATGTCGAGTATTTAAATAATATAATCTCTAATGAATTAATGAAAATGAAAAAAAAAAAAAGGATTGTTTAAAGCCATGGTTCTCAAAGTGCTCAGGCCCCCTCTAGTTGTTATGCAGGGTGAATCACTAAATTAAACTAATTAATGTTAATACATTTTTAACTTAATCTTTGAGTAAGTTTTTTGCACATTTAAGTATGTTACAGTTAAAGTACAGTACAGTTTTGTAACTTTTGTTACATAATTACATTTAAAATTAAATTTTAATTTAGAACTTTTTTTTTTCATCCTGTGTTGTAAGCACAGTTGTGAGTGTTAATGTTCTAACTGTATTTACCATGTTAAAGTGTCTGACAATTAATTTTCTTATTAGAATAAAACTGCCTCATTTTTTAACTGTAGAGCTAGAGCTGAATAGTTTGGTCTACTACTGCTGAAATGTAATGTTGGTCATTATGGTGCAACTTAATATTTAATAACAAATATTTTCTGAAGTGGTACTTATAAAAGTTTGAGAATCAATGGTTTAAAGAAATGGTATAATATGAAATCCTGCTTTTTAAGAACTTTTCGTAAACCATTTCTTCTTCTTCCCTTGTAGAGTATCAAGGATCCAGCTTGTTCTTGAAACATTGGTAAGAAATTGTTCATCTGCTTCATTGTACTGTCACTTCTGCTAGAGATGCTTTGAACTTTTGTGATAGGTTTTGATTGTGCTTAGTTTAATAAAAATGTACTGAATTTGATTTGACTTGTTTTACTACACTGTATTGCTAGTGTTCTGATTAAAACAGATTAACTGGGGCTCTGAAAACACTGCTTGTGAATAATTTGTTAATATTATAAATTTTATCTGAATACATTAAATAAGTGTTTAATGAATAGATAGTGTTTCCACTTTGTTTCCAACCTCACTGTTACTGAACTGTAAAGTGAAAATATTGTGTGATTTATTTTGCATTCAGTTTTCAGTTAAATATATTTCACAATATCAAAGTTATTGATCAAACATTGTGAACATACCTAAACTCACTGGTTAAATCTTATGTGTCCTCCAGAAGTTTGCACTCTGCAAGTGAACAGACTCCTTGTGGTGCCATCCCAAAGAGGTTCATAATCACTCTCAAGGACCTTTTCCTGACAGTCCAGCTGCTGGAATCTCCTCCCAATCTCAATCCGAACTGCTGAGTCTTTACTCATTTTCAAGAAACATTTTAAGACTCATCTTTTCACCAGAACTTAACCAACTAATGCTAGCACTTTTCCTTCTTTTCTTGTAACCTGGCTTGCGTTCTTGTACTAGACTAACTGAGACTTGTCATGGCACTTGTATCCTGTTGTTGTTACGCTTGTACACCTGACTGCTTCTGTTCTTCTCATTTGTAAGTCGCTTTGGATAAAAGCGCCTGTTAAATGATTAAATGTAAATGTTTATAGCAGGACGGTACAGAAAGTGCACAAGTGGGAGAGAGATGGAGGACGGCGCTAGAAAGGACCTAGCGCTGGGACACTTTCAGGGATCACCGCACAAGCCACAGCTGTATACACTAAGGCTGCTGGTTCTATCATTTTAGAGTGCCCTGCTAGAAATCTCATCTGCATTCCCAGGTAAAGAAGACACAGTCCGGGGTTCCGATTAGAAATCAACTGGTGGAAGGTTCCTTCTCGAACTGTTCAACACATTTTCACTGCACATGAATACACAACTCTTGTAATGAGACACATTACTAAAACATGTTTTTGACAGAAACTGTAGGTTTCACCAAAAATAAAAGATCCACTGGTTTCAGTCATAAAGGTATAAGGGTTTGTCTTGTAAGTGCTGAAAAAATATGCATTCATGTGCCAAATTATTTCCACAAAACCTTTAAATATTATTGTATTTGGATTGTTCTACTACCTGTTTTGCATTACCTCATGCATACTCTGCATAATAAAGTGTGGGATTATTTTCATCTGTTTTATATAGTATGTTTCCAAAATTTAACTGCTGTTTGACAATTTTGAGCATGTGGTAGTTTATTGAAGTTGTTTGTAAAGCCATTGCTGCCAGTCATTAGATTTTAGCCTTGCATGTACATTGTTGATCTAAAATGCCAACTAGGATCTAGGTGTATTTACCCACGTGTAAAGGATCGACGGGAAACAACGTCAGGTTACAACGCTGATTAACTTTTCAAAATCAACCGCCATTCAGCTTTCATCCCAGGGCTGCAGCACGACCTCTAATTCACCCATCATGCAGGTGTAAGATGGTGAAACAGCGCCGCGATTTCAACGGTGAATTCACGCTCGTGATTTCAACGCTGATCCAATTTGCAAAATCGACAGGTTATTCCAACGCTGATTCAACGCCGGATTTCAACAGTGAATCAGCTGCGGATTTCAATCCATACATCAACGCCACGATTTCAACGGTGAATCCAACGCGCGTGATTTCCAACGCTGATCCAATTGCAAAATCGAAAGGTTTTTCAACGTTGATTCAACCATGGTACCTGCGATTGTTTCAACGCTGAATCCAACGTGAAATGACGGTTGGAAATGATTCAGCTCCCTGCTGAACTCTCGAAATGACTCAAATGATTCACGAACCGCTCACGTAACTCTAAAGACTCAAATGCATTCGCGAACCGCTACTGAACTCCTCGAAATGACTCAAACTGATTCGAGCTCCAGGCTTAACTCTCGGAATGACTCAAATGATTCTGATCTCCAGCTATCGAACTCTGAAATGACTTCCAAATGATTCGAGCTCCCCTACTGAACCTCGGAATGACTCAAATGATTCACATCCGCATTAACCTCGAATAGACTCAAATGATTCGAGCTCGCTCTGAACTCTCGGAATGATCTCAAATGATTCAGCGATCCCTTGCCATTTAACTCCTCGAAATGACTCAAATGATTCAAGGAACCGCTTTAACTCTAAATGACTCAAATGATTCGAGCTCCCATTCTGAACTCTCGAAATGACTCAAATGATTCAGCGATCCTTACTAACTCTCGAAATGACTCAAATGATTCAGCGATCCCCTATGAACCTCGAACTGACTCAAATGATTCAGCGATCCCGCTACTAACTCGAAATGACTCAAATGATTCAAGCGATCCGCTTTGAACTCCGAACTGACTCAAATGATTTCAGTAACCGCTACTTAACTCCCAAAGTATGGTTTGTTTAGCAATTTCACACCAGCAGCACTGTTTCACAGCTGAGAAATACACAGCGGTGATTCATTACTGAATGAATCTACAGCTTTGAACGAATCAGTCAGTGATTCAGTGACTCCTTCATTACTGGAATAATTTCTGAGTGATTTAATGACTCACTGCGTCGACCACATACTGCAGTTTCATATTTAAAGTATCATTTCAATAGTTATTTATAATTTGTATTATTTATGCAAAGGTTAATATAAAAAATGTATTTGTAAAATTCTTTCTGTAATGTCTATCTCAATGCTTTTCTCATTTTATCACATAATAGTGATGTTTATTCTCGTCCAAATTGATTGCTATCATCTAATTAATTAATTTCTGTTAATAACCCTGATCTGTGCTTCAGGTGCGTTTCGTGAAGCCAGGTGTATCCGGGACAGTCTCTGCAGACGGAGATGTGGAAGGAAGGGAACAGGATTCACATCCAGTGCAAGGTGACGAAGCGTCTCGGTGTGTGTTTAGTCCTTCAGTGTGTGTTTAGCGCTGATCTGTTCTTGGCTCTAGATGAAGGAGGCGAGACGTGGATGCTGTCTGGAGCGTGATATAGATCTGCAGATGGAGTGTGTGTGTCAGAGCCGGTCTCCGCAGGTTCTGACACACACACACATCTCTGAGATCGCACGCAGGATCAGAGATGGCGGTCAGGGAGCTGGTGAAGAAGGTCAACGCTGTGTTCGGATGGAGATCAGCAAAGACGGCAGAACTATCCGAGAGTGGGAGTGAGCCAGACACTGCAGAATAATCATTCAATCTCTTTAACACAAGCAAAGATATCTGCCAAAGGGGCGAGGAATAGAATGAACTATTAAGAGAATATATTTTAAGAAGAACACCATGACCTTCATCAAATTAAAATATCTTGTGTTTGTGTCCGAGTCGAACGGTGGCAGGTAAAAGAAAAGAGTAAAAAATAAACCCTGGACAATCTTCCCTAAAACACTATGCTGCAGGAGCCTTGATGATTATAAATATGCTTTATCTTTATCAAAGTATTAGTTCATCAAGCTTCTGTTCAACTCCATATTTATACTGAAATTAAAAGTAGCTGTGATCTTATTCTAGTTGAAGCGGCTCTGGAAAATCGAGTGACAGCTGATTGGTTGATTGACAAATGTCTTCACACACAAAGTGCTTCACTATTCAAACACAGTTTAGATTAACACTCATATAACTGTATTGTTTTGTGAGAGGAATCAAACAATCAAATCCCAGCGACGTTTACTCTTCCTCAGCCCTGAACAAGTTTTTTTTTCTGTTGAACACTAAAGAAGATGTTTTTTGAGATGCAACCGCTGGATCGCACCCATGACTTCTGTGCTACAGGAAGAAATACTATGGAAGTGAATGGTACCATCAACCGCTTTGGTGTTTAAAGCATCATCTTTTAGCATTCAGCAGAAGACAGAAACTGGTACAAAACATATCTAATTTTTTAATTTTATTTAAAAAGAAATATGTGAAATAAGCACACACAGTTAAACTTTTATTCCTAACTAATAATTCATTCCCAAAGCAACCAACTATGTGTCATTGTTGTTAACTAAGACTGAAACTACTAAAAACAGTTTTCTGTAATTGAATTAAAGCTTTTTTTTTCAAAAAGTTGAAATGCTAAAATTATTAAACTGACATAAACATTAAAAAAAATAATAAAACTAATTCCTAAACTTCAAACTGCAATCTTGTCAATCTGAGTAAGTGCTGTAACAGTTTATAAAGACCTTGATGTTGTTTGGACACCGTGTGTGTGTGTGTGTGTGTGTGTGTGTGTGTCAGGGGCGTGTCTAGGGGAGGCTGGGGAGGCAGTGCCTCCTAGGATAAGCCCTGCCTCCCTGAGAAACGGACTGTCCCTCTGATGATAAATAAACATTTAAAGTTGATTGTTTGTGCATATTTTTCCGTCAGTAGCAGATGAGTCTGACCCAACAAAAATTCAGTTTGGCGCTGTTTGATAGTGCGCGCGCTTCAGGCTTACGGGCTCAGAAAAAGTGCATCATGTGAGAATAGAACGCCAATGAAATGTTTACCTGGCGGCGTGTCCACAAGGGTGGCACAAATGAGCTTTGCCACTCCAGTTGCCACCCAAAACGGCGTATGGGATCGAAGTGCATTGAGAGCGGAACATCGTGATTTTGACTGAAACAGGGTTTTGAAGTCAGAAATTCTGCGACTACGACTTTGAGGTCCAACGCTAAAGTGCCCTCGCGGTCCGGTCTCCCCCTGTCCCAAATTTCTGCCGAGGTAGTATATTAATATTTTTGGTTGTGGACGATAAAAATGTATCCACGATCTGCTTTGAAGAAATATTGTTGCATTGCCATTGTGCCGCAGCCCACATTCTATCAGCTGCAGTTCTAGCGCCACGGAATTATTATAATACATTAACATAAGCGTTAACTCAGCGGTAGAGTTACTCAAACAGGATACTGCACTTATTTACAATTTTTTTGTATCTGCTTTAAATCCTTACTGCTTATTTAAAAGTTTCATTCGTGTGGTTTCTGACGTTCGGTTCTTCTAAGCACAATCAAAGTGCGGCACGAAAACGAAAAAGCCCTTCAAACTGTGCCTAATTTCTAAGTTATGTTTTTGCTAATACTGTCGAAACACACAAGGTTTATGTATAGACTAAGTTGGATATGTCTAAAATGAAAGTAAACAACTGAAGAGGATGCATGTCTGTATGCATGCAGGTCTTAAAGGGACAGTAGGCTACATGCTGCCGTGTGAATTAAAGGGATAGTTCACCCTAAAATTTTATTTCTGTCATTGTTCATACATTGGACATATTGTCCAAAACCTATATTAACTTCTTTCTTGTGCTGAACATAAAGAAGATATTTTGTGAAACCAACTGTTTGGTTTTCTTCAAAATAATGCTTATGTTTAGCAGAAGAAAAAGAAACTCATTCATGTTTTTCTTCACTATTAAAATTTTTGGGTGAATTATTCCTTTAGTGTTAATAAAACCCCAAACCCACAGAGAAAAATCACTCAATACTCTTGACTGAAAAAAATTATAATAATAATACAGTTGCTTTTAATAGGAATCAGTGTATATAGTGTTTTATTTTATATTTGTTCATAAATTTTTTAATGCTCCTGCTAAATACATCTCTTGTACCTGAAAATAAAACACTTTATTTGTATAATATCTGTATTTTTAATGTGTATCTTTGTTCTCCTTTTTAATAACAAAGATAAAATAATTACAAAGATTTTATCTTCACCCATGCACTGTGGCCTAAATATCCACCATAATTTTTCACATTTTGTTACCTTAAAATGCTTTATAATAGGGAAATTAGTTTGGCTGTGATGCTCAAACAGCTTGCAAAATAGAAAAACCAACATGACAAAGAATCAGGATAAAATCATGATTTCAAAAAAAATAAAAAAAAAATAAAAAAATAAACAGACTTATTAGATTTGTATTATATAACCCACCCCTGAGGGAGAACAAACCCATACAGACTCCACACCCCTGTAAAATAATAATAACATTTGCCTATGTCAAACACCACTAATAATAAATAAAATTAAATAAACAAATAAAATAAAAATAAAACCATATTTAAAAATAGTTATGTTACTTCTGCTAATGAGATCATAAATTAAATTCTTATAGTTTCACAAAAATATCTTTTATTTCAACTCTCTAAGTCTCCTTACCCCTGTAGCCTAATATGTTCTCTTTTATCTAGCCTACATGTTTACATTTATTAATTTAGTAGACACCTTTATCCAAAGCCACTTACAACCAGAGAATACCATTCAAATACTGTTCTCATACTGTTCAAATGAGCACATGCATTTTTTTTTTTTTACCTGGACACGCATTCACAAAGAAACTTAGAGGCTAACTGGCTAATTTATGGTAGCACATACATCTGGAACAGCTTAGAAGAAACAAATTTATTTACCTCTTGTCTATACAAACATGACTTCAGATTCATTTTAAAAAGCCTACTGTAGTACAAGTCTTCTACAAGCAAACACCTGTCACTCATCATCAGCAATCACCGTGATCTGTTCATATATGAATCTGTGAATAATAATAATAATATCATCATCATATTATTAATGTTGACCGGTTTAATTAACTTTTATGTGACAGCCCTATAGTCTAATAGGGGCCCTGTACCTATCTCTGGGTTCCTGGCTTAGAAAAATATATGCACTAAAACAGATTGTGTGTAGTAGGCTATAGATTATTTTGCCCGATTTTTTCAGTTGTTTATGTTGCCCCCAAAAAGCCAAATGCCCCCCAAACATGACATCCTGGTAACCCCTCTGGTGTGTGTCCACCTGGATGTTCCCTAACCGCCACTGAACTCTCGAACTGACTCAAATGATTGCGCTCCCCTCGAATCTCGAACTGACTCAAATGATTCAGCGATCCCCATCTGAACTCCGAAATGACTCAAATGATTCAGGCTCCCTCAACTCTCGAAATGACTCAAATGATTCAGCGATCCCGTCTGAACTCCTCGAAATGACTCAAATGATTCGCGATCCCGCTTCTGAACTCTCGAACGAGCTCAAATGATTGCGATCCCTGCTACGAACTCTGAAATGACTCAAATGATTGCGCTCCCTTCCGAACTCTGAAATGACTCAAATGATTCAGCGATCCCCTTCGAACTCTGAAATGACTCAAATGATTCGCATCCCGCTACGAACTCTCGAACTGACTCAAATGATTCGCGATGCGCTACTGAACTCGAACTGACTCAAATGATTCGCGAACTTTCTCGAACTTACGAAATGACTCAAATGATTCAGCGATCCCACTTTGAACTGCCGAACTGAGCTCAAATGATTCGGACCCTGCTACGAACTCCCAAAAGTATGGTTTAGTTTAGCAATTTCAGACCAGCAGCACTGTTTCACAGCCGAGAAACACAGCGTGATTCATTACTGAATGAATCTACAGCTTTGAAACGAATCAGTCAGTGATTCAGTGACTCGTTCATTATGGAATAATCTCTGAGTGATTTAATGACTCACTGCCTGCCACCTACTGGCGCAGTTTCATATTTAAAGTATCATTTCAATATTATTTATAATTTGTATTATTTATGCAAAGGTTAATATAAAAATTTATTTGTAAAAATTCATTCTGTAATGTCTATTCAATGCTTTTCTCATTTATCACAATAATAGTGATGTTTATTCTCCGTCCAAATTGATTAGCATCATCTAATTAATGAATTTCTGTTAATAACCCTGATCTGTGCTTCAGGTGCGTTTATGAAGCGGTGTATCCGGGACAATCTCTGCAGACGGAGATGTGGAAGGGAAGGGCACAGGATTCACATCCAGTGCAAGGTGACTGGCCGTGTGTGTGTTTAGTCCTTCAGTGTGTGTTTAGCTGATCTGTTCTGGCTCTAGGTGAAGGGAGAGCGGAGACGTGGTGCTGTCTGGAGCGATATAGATCTGCAGATGGATGTGTGTGTCAGAGCGGGTCTCCGCAGGTCTGCACACACACACACACAACACATTCTCTGAGATCGCACGCAGGATCAGAGATGGCGGTCAGGAGCTGGTGAAGAAGGTCACGCTGTGTTCGGATGGAGATCAGCAAAGACGGCAGAACTATCCGAGAGTGGAGTGAGCCAGACACTGCAGAATAACATTCATTCTCTTAACACAAGCAAAGATATCTGCCAAAGGGCGAGGAATAGAATGAACTATTAAGAGAATATATTTTGAAGAAGAACACCATGACCTTCATCAAATTAAAATATCTTGTGTTTTGTGTCCGAATCGAAGCGTGGCAGGTAAAAGAAAAGAGTAAAAAAAATAAACCCTGGACAATCTTCCTAAAACATACGTCTGCAGGAGCCTTGATGATTATAAATATGCTTTATCTTTATCAAAGTATTAATTCATCAAGCCTTGTGTTCAACTCCATATTTATACTGAAATTAAAAGTAGCTGTGATCTTATTCTAGTTAGCGGCTCTGAAATCGAAAGTGACAGCTGATTGGTTGATTGACAAATGTCTTCACACACAAAGTGCTTCATATTCAAACACAGTTTAGATTAACACTCATATAACTGTATTGTTTGTGTGAGAGGAATCAAACAATCAAATCATCGCGATCGCTTACTCTTCCTCAGCCTGAACAAGTGTTTTTTTTCTGTTGAACACTAAAGAAGATGTTTTTTGAGGCTAACCGTTGACGGCACCCATTGACTTCTGTGCTACAGGAAGAAATACATGGAAGTGAATGGTACCATCAACCGTTGGTGTTTAAAGCATCATCTTTTAGCATTCAGCAGAAGACAGAAACTCGATTACAAAACATATCTAATTTTTACATTTTATTTAAAAAAATAAATATGTAAAATAAGCCACTACAGTTAAACTTTTATTCCTAACTAGTAATTCATTCCCAAAGCAACCAACTATGTGTCATTGTTGTTAACTAAGACTGAAACTACTAAAAACAGTTTTCTGTAATTGAATTAAAGCTTTTTTTTTTTTTTTTTTCAAAAAAGTTGAAATGCTAAAATTATTAAAACTGACATAAACATAAAAAAAAAATAATAAAACTAATTCCTAAACTTCAAACTGCAATCTTGTCAATCTGGTAAGTGCTGTAACAGTTTATAAAGACCTTGATGTTGTTTGGACACCGTGTGTGTGTGTGTGTGTGTGTGTGTGTGTGTGTGTGTGTGTGTGTGTGTGTGTGTGATGTCCACCTGGATGTTCCCTAACCGCTACGAACTCTCAGAAATGACTCAAATGATTCGGATCCTCGCTACGAACTCTCGAACTGCTCAAATGATTTGCGAACCCGCTATGAACTCCCAAAGTATGGTTTAGTTTAGCAATTTCACTCCAGCAGCACTGTTTCACAGCTAGAAACACACAGCGGTGATTCATTACTGAATTAATCTACAAGCTTTGAACGAATCAGTCAGTGATTCAGTGACTCCTTCATTACGGAATAATTTCTGAGTGATTTAATGACTCACTCGCGGCCACCTACTGGCGCAGTTTCATATTTAAAGTATAATTTCAATGTTATTTATAATTTGTATTATTTATGCAAGGTTAATATAAAAAATGATTTGTAAAATTCTTTCTGTAATGTCTATTCAATGCTTTTCTCATTTATCACAATAATAGTGATGTTTATTCTCCGTCCAAATTGATTGCACATCATCTAATTAATGAATTTCTGTTAATAACCCTGATCTGTGCTTCATGTGCGTTCCGTGAAGCCGGTGTATCCGGGACAATCTCTGCAGACGGAGATGTGGAAGGAAGGGAACAGGATTCACATCCAGTGCAAGGTGACGAAGCGTTCGGTGTGTGTGTTTAGTCCTTCAGTGTGTGTTTAGCGCTGATCTGTTCTGGCTCTAGGTGAAGGAGAGCGGAGACGTGGTGCTGTCTGGAGCGATATATAGATCTGCAGATGGATGTGTGTGTCAGAGCCGGGTCTCCGCAGGTCTGCACACACACACACACACACATCTCTGAGATCGCACGCAGGATCAGAGATGGCGGTCAGGAGCTGGTGAAGAAGGTCAACGCTGTGTTCGGATGGAGATCAGCAAAGACGGCAGAACTATCCGAGAGTGGGTGAGCCAGACACTGCAGAATAACATATCATTCTCTTAACACAAGCAAAGATATCTGCCAAAGGGATGAGGAATAGAATGAACTATTAAGAGAATATATTTTGAAGAAGAACACTCATGACCTTCATCAAATTAAAATATCTTGTGTTTGTGTCGAAGTCAGAGTCGATGGCAGAAAAAAGAAAAGAGTAAAAAATAAACCCTGGACAATCTTCCTAAAACTATCGTCTGCAGGAGCCTCGAGATTATAAATATGCTTTTATCTTTATCACAGTATTATTTCATCTAGTTAGCGGCTCTGAAATCGAAGTGAACATTAAAACATATGATAAATAATAATAATAATAATAATAAACAATGTAAACATAGTTAGGCTATTTAAGTTCCTCTCGCTCCACAACAAATCCTTTGAATTTAAAAGTATTTAGAAAATATAATTAAAAGATATGATTCAAAGCCAAAATGAATGATCATTTTAGGCTAGAATGAAACTGAAACTAAAGTTGGTCTCTCTATTCCAAACAAAATCATTTTTTTTCTGTAAAATATTATTTACGTGCTTCACTGCCAATATCCACATAAAAGAAAATGTTTTTACATCAGGGCAGTAAGGTGATAACGCTTAACGGTTTTACAGAGTTTACTACATAAAACTGAGCAGTGTGTGTTTGTGTTTAACTTTACTGTTTTTATGATAATGAACAGACAAAGTTGATAAGAATGTTAATCGTTATCACCTTACTGCCCTGATGTAAAACATGTGTCAAGAGAGACCCAACTTTAGTTTCAGTTTCATTCTAGCCTAAAATGATCATTCATTTTAACACCATTATACATAAAATATTTCACATTCTTTCTCAGTGTGCTTTTTTTTTTTGCTGAATTTAATGCTGAGATTTTAGGGGAAATTTAAGTCAGAAATATTTTATAAAATCTAACTCTTTACTTTTACTTATGATCTGCAATATCGCTTTAGATTCTGAACACATCAGAAATCACCAACCCTTCCCTGACATATCTTTCCAGTTTGGGTAGGTATGTTCCAACAATATAACATAAATAAACAAATAAAATATAATTAATTGAAGCATGACTTATTGGGGTAACTGTTTTTTCTTGTAATAGAACACTATAGAACTACATTCACTATAGAACAGGAACATCATTTGTTGGTAAATTTTTCTTGCCTATTTTCTTCCCTAGCAAAACATTAATGTATTCTCATGTTAAAAAATTAAAAAATAAAAAATAAAATAAAATGCTGTTATTCTCTTGTATGCTCATGTTTTATTTTGCATTATCATTTTTGAACTTTGAAGAAGGCATGCAAGGTTAAATGTGCTCAAGTTTTCAATACAGATTTTTACAAAACTTTAACATTCACTTTTGTTCACAGTAGACTATGGGTATACATTAAAAGGTTTTAATTTAATAGAACAGAAGAGTCAAGTTAGATAAGTTTAATGATTTAAATTGTTTCTAGTAGACATGACCAAATTGAATGTAGTTAACATGGCATTGTTAGATATGGTAGGTCTGACAAAATTCAAGTAGTTAACCTGACAAAATCTTCTCTATTAGGCATGACAAAACTTTATCTAGCAGGAATGGCCAATTTTCTTTTGTAATCTTCACTAAAAAGAATTTAAGTTTATACAACAAGATTACTACAAATCGTTTCAAACTAATTGATTTTGGTTGGAAAATAATTAAATTTAAGTGGAAAAGTTTTTAACTCGTCAACAACTTTTTTTTTTGAGTGTTCAAAATGCTGTCAACTTGATAGAAAACTGGGCAAATAAATGGTGCTTTAGGCTCTCTATGGCAAGAACACAAGTAATTTGTTTTTCAAAAAGAAGACAACCCTATAGATATCAAAATGTATATAGAGAAACATTGAGCAGACATCAGTTGTTAGGTTTTTAGGAGTATGGATGGACTCAAAATTACATTTCAGAGTACATATAGAGAAAATAATAGATAAATGTAAAAAAGTGATAAATATAATGAGATGTCTAGCTGGAGCTGAATGGGGAGCATATCGGGCAATCACTCAAAAGTATTTATGTGGCACTAATTGGAGCAAATATAGATTATGGTCGCATGGTGTCTAGTTCTGCCTCAAAAACTCAACTTGCTAAGATTGAGGCAATTCAGAATCAGCGCTAAGGATATGTTGTGGAGCAATAAGGTCATCACCAGTGCCATCACTGAACATTGAGACGGAGTAATGCCACTGGGAATGAAGGATTCAGTTAAGAATGAGATACTGAGCAAACATAAAAGGTCAATCGGAAAATCATCCAGTTAAGAATGTTTTAAGTGACTGTTGGGAATATAGCCAAAAACGAACAAGTTTTGGATGGTTTATTAATGAGGAAGCAAGAGACATGGGGATTAGTGATTTTAATATTGCCACCAGTGTGGTTCTGCCAGCAATTCCTCCTTGGTTTTTCCCATGCCTTCAATTGATATCCAGTTACAGAAAGAACAAACATAATGCAGAGAATATCCTGGATAGCGTACGGTACAAGATTACATAGATCATGTATATTATAGTGCCATCCAGATATATACTGGTGGCTCAAAAGATCCAGATACAACATCTGCTGCAGTATTTCTACCTCAATTTAAAGTCAACATTTTGAAAAAACATCAAATCACTTTTCAGTATTTACTTCAGAATTAATAGCAATTATATTAGCATTTCCAGTGGGTTGAAGAAGTTCAGCCAATCCTATCAGTTATATGCACAGACTCTTAGGGACAAACGGGTCTTCACAGGCCAGCTGTCAGGCGTAACTGGGTTTGCCCCAAAAAATAAAAAATAAAAAAAATCAATAATTAAATAATGGCAACACTTCAGCAAATGTAAGTGTAAAGTGATGTTTATTTACAGTGCATTTATATTTATATTTATATTTATATTTATACAATTTTCACAACATCACAAAAATATATACTCACAAAAATAGCAAAATATTTATAGAAACAAACTCCAAACCAAAAATAACAAATACAAATGTAGACACATAAAAATTAGCATAATAATAATAATAATAATAAAAATAACAAATTTCCATTACCCTAACAGACAAGACAATGGACGAGTCGACTTCCGGTTGCTTCAGCCGACGCTGCCACACACAGCGGTCCTGGCACTATTTATCCAGGCCGCAGGGTGGCCTCGGTTCGGTCGATCGATGGAGGAGAAGCAACGCGAAAGACCGGCAACACAGACGCTGACAAACACCGAAAACAGGTATGTATTAACATAACATGACGAAACATAAAACATAGAAACAGAACCAAACACAACTCAGGTATGTAGACATGTTGTTATGCGCAGCAGGATTCTGAAGGGGATGGAAATGGAGTGGCTGTGTTTGCGTGTATGATGACCAGCGTGCTAATGGCGTGCGTGTGGAACGGAGGATGAGGTGTGTGTGTGTGTGTGTGTGTGTGTGTGTGTGCGTGGCGTGTGCGCGTGTGTGCGTGTGTGTGTGTGTGTGTGTGTGTGTGTGTTGCACTAACCAACAGGGACAGGTCACCCTGTCACAGACTCCCTATCTGCAATTGAAAGTCTTGCAAGTGGTATTTCTTTAGCTCTGACAGGATTTAATTTATGAAATATTACAAAGTCTTTTTAGAACCAGACAATTGGGAATCATTATTCATTTTCTTTGGATACGCATGTGGGAAGGTAGGAAACGAAGTGGTGGATAGTTTAGCCAAAACAGGCCATAACATTTACAGAAGTTGATATTAATATTGCATTGAGTAAGACTGAGATAAAAGTATAATAGCAAAGGAAATTAGGAAGAAATGGCAGAAGGAGTGGGACAGTGGAAATAAGGGTCGACATTTATACAACAGTCAAGGAACAGTTGGTTTAGAAAGAAGAAATATTGGAAATAGGAGGAAGGATGTTTTAATTTCAAGAATGCGATCGCCATTGTCTATTAAATCAAAGTGTGGTCAAGTTTGGGAAACACCAGACTGGGTATTCTGACAAATGTAGTTCAGAAAATATGGAAACAGTAGAACATGTATTATTAAAATATGAGGCTTATGCAAGAGAAAGATTTTAATTATTTCAAGCATTAAGAGAAATGGAAATGGAAGTTTTTCCATCCAAGCATTATTAGGTAATGGCCCAAAGCAATTTAAAATATACAAATAATTATTTAGTTTTCTTAAACTCATTTAATTAACAGAATTTAGGTCACTGCTACCATAACGTTATCCACACTCCAATCCAGTGGTGGCGAATGCACCATTTAAGTTTGGTTTGCCAACCGCCATTAAACTTGAAAGAAGAAGAAGGAGCTGTTAGTGATGGAAGTTCGATTCTTTCGCTGAACCGTTCTTTCAGGACGGTTCGATTCAATAAACCAGTTGAAAGAAAAACTGTTCGCATGCGGTTCTTTTATTCGGAATGGCGTCATTGCGATGGACGTAATGGCATACGTCTATCAAACATTCAAATATATAAAGTCAGTAATCTAACTTTAATCAGTTAAAACCTCATAATGATGAAAAGTTTACATTTGAGTTTTGCACAACACCTCAAATACAGTAACAGCAATAATGTGCATATAGGGATTTAAGTCTTGAAGATATAAAGTAAATAAATTAGGTTTCATCAGCGCAGACACCATGATCCACTTACAACATAATCCATTGGCGTGTATTGTTATTAAATGAATGTTGCTCAGGTGCCCTTCATCAAGCCCTCGAAGATACCCAGCCATAACATTACTGAGTACAGAATCAGTCATTGGCGATGATTCAAGTCTTCGAGTTTACCAGCTAATAACATTGCACAGAATCAGTTCAGAATCAATCAATCACCAAAAGAATCAGTTGGTTCAGACGCTCTGTGTGTCCGGTTGCTTCAGCCTGAATCACAGATCGCCAGTATCATCAGCTCCTCGGTTCTAGATCGGACACCGACATGAAGCGGTTCTTGACTTCGTGAAGCGAGTCAGTCTATTGTCGTTATCTGGCTCGGCTCGGTGTTCATCTTCAGTTCTCTCTTCACAGCATTCAGTCAGTGTACTCGCCGATCGTTATGGCTTCCGTCAGTAAAGCGGTTTCTAATCAGCGTTAATTCCATCAGGTGCGTGATTTCACATAGAGCAGCTGTTCAAGTATAGGTCTCTGCAGGAAAGTTACAAGATCAAGGTGTTTTTATACCATGATACCTGATTAGTTGATGTAATAGTGGCGTTAGGTTTAGGGGTGGGGTTGGGTAAGGGGATCATTTAGTTGCATGATTCAGAAACACCCAGCAGTTTAAACCACCCACATGGTGATAACGCCCACTTTGCTCTGCAGAGACCTAAGTCTCCAGCTGTTACTACACAGAGCCGTTGTTAATAGAGAAGATCGCAATTCGCGTTAATTTTCAGCGTTTATTGGCATCTTCTCAGTTAGACACGTCTTCAACGCTCTATGAAATCACGCACTGAGGGAATTAACGCTGATTAGAAAACCGGCTTTACGCGAGATGCGCGATGAACGACGGCGATCTGATCGAGCATCCTAGTTTTAACTCAGAGGGAGTGTCAGCCACATTAAAAAAAGTTAACAGCTTAAGTCATTTGTGGATTAATGCGTTGGAGCCTTGAACCGTTAAAAGCGAATCAGTTCGATTTGGTGAACTGTTTCAAAAGATCGGTTACATCTAATGATGTCGTTCACGAACCGGATATCACAAACTGCTTTGTTTTGAACTTTCTAACAAAAGACACGGAAGAGAAGACAATGCTGAATAAAGTCGTAGTTTTGCTATTTTTATATTTAACTGACCCTCTGATGTCACATGGACTACTTTGAAGATGTTTTCTTACCATTCTGGACATGGACAGTATACACACAGCTTCAATGGAGGGACTGAGCTCTCAGACTAAATCTAAAATATTTTAAACTGTGTTCCAAAGATAAGCGGAGGTCTTACATCTTTGAAACAACATGAGGGTGAGTTATTAATGACATAATTTTGCAAATTGGTGAAATAACCCTTTTATCTGTTTTTGTTTACAAAGTTACAATCAAAGGAATTGTGATTGTCCTTTAGGTTAATCATTTGAAATAGCAAAAACAATGTCCAAACTTTTGAATACTTTCTTTAATAACTACATAACAATACTTGTACTTTTACTTTCAGTACTTGAGGTAGTACATTTTAAAATAGACTACTTGCAATACTTAAGTACAAAAATGTTGAATACTTTAGTACTTCTTAAGTGTGGTGCTTAAAGAGCACTTCTACTTCTACTCAAGTCACTTTTGATAGAGCACTTGTACTTTTACTCAAGTATGGGTCTCTAGTACTTTATACATCTCTGGTGAACCACACACACACACTGTGAACACACACACACACTGTGAACACACACACACTGTGAACACACACACAGAGCAGTGAACACACACACACACACACTGTGAACACACACACGAGCAGTGAACACACACACACACACTGTGAACACACACACAGAGCAGTGAACACACACACACACACTGTGAACACACACACAGAGCAGTGAACACACACACACACTGTGAGCACACACCGAGCAGTGTTCATCATTTATGCTTCGCGGCCGGGAGCAGTTGGGGTTCGATGTCTTGCTCAAGGGTCTCAGTCGTGGTATTGAAGGTGGAGAGAGACTGTACATGCACTCCCCCCCACAATTCCTGCCGGCCGAGACTAGAACCCACAACCCTTGATTGGAGTCCTCTCTCTAACCATTAGGCCACTACTTCCCACATTAACTATAAATACAGTACAGATATTTCATAAAGCATCCCTTATTCCTATTAAACATAGAGTCTTTAGAGTCTTAATTATTGTCCAACTTCCCTGAAAACCCATTTGGCTTATACATTATACACAATATACAGATTGGAAACATTCATCTAAAAATATAGATATATAGTTATTTTATCACACTTTCGGATGTTTAACAAAATATTACGCATGCGCAGTATCATCAGTTCATGGGTTCTCAAATCGGACGCGTCCGACAGAAAGCGATTCGGTTGAGTGTACTGGTGATCCGAAAACCGAAGCAACGGTTCTTGACTTCAGAAGCAGAACTGCTCCAGCAGTGGGCGTGTTCGTTCATTATCTGGCTTCGGCTCGGTGTTCATCTTCAGTTCGGTCTTCACAGCATTCAGTCAGTGTACTGTTTGAGTAAATGAATTACTCCGGGATATTGGTTTGTTTGAACTCAGCCACACAGCCTTTTATAGAAGAAAAAAGTCAACAATACAACTGCAATGAGTGGAGTAAGGTTTTTACATTTATTTGTTCTAGTCAACTCACTGGAAGTACTTGTTATGGAGAATAACCAAATTAAAACTTGAAATGAAAGCGAGACTTCTGACTATGACTTATATTACTCAGGATGACAATTTGATTTACTGTAAGTATTTCACAAAGTTGGTATTTTCCATACACAACCCCATAATTTCCGTTTTCAAAATATGACATTATCCCTCAATATGCCAGCGGAAATTATATTTTAAGATGAATTTAAGATGCAATTTGACCAATGTCCCACCTTTATCAATACCTGACTGTACTAGTCCACTAAATTATTAGTGTCATGCAATTATTATTTTTGTAGATTATGAAACAACACCACAACACATTCTACTTTAAGGTTGTGCTGAAGTTCTACCGAACTATTATGATCTGTACATTTTCTTTCCTTGTGTGTGTGAGAGAGAGAGGTGAGGTGTGTGTGTGTGTGTGTGTGAGAGAGAGCGTGGTGAGTGTTTGAGTGACCGAGTGATTTAGCCTGAGTGCGTTTGTATGTGTTCAAGTGAATGTGTGTGTGACAGCTCGCGCCTGGTCAGAAAGCGATGTGTAACGATAAGGGCCGTTCAAATATAGCGTCTTTTGCACGCTCAACTCGTTATTTCCAATGTACTGATCATGTGATGAACTATTAATTGAAAGATAAAATATGATCGAAATAAAATATGATAAGGGCAGGCTCTAACCTGTTAACATGGGGCAATTAAAATGGACAAGCCTCGAGCTGAGGCGCTTGAGCCACGCATCTAGTATGTCGCTGGCTGCGCTCGCACAGTTAATAAATACCAGATCAACTCGACAGCCTACATCGCACATCCTGCGTTGTGACTTCGTGGATCATTGATATCGCGATATCGATGCTTAAACAACACATCGTGCAGCCCTACTACTAATACATTTAAACATTACAAATGCAGTGAAAATTCAGGGATTGGTTACATTTACGGTATCTGTATCGTTTAGAACCAAAATGAATGTATCAGATTTGTTCTGCAGAATATGATTCGGTGCATCCCTAATTAAAAGTATTAAAAAATATATCTGATTTCAATATCAAAATAATTTGACACAGTTAACGCTGCACCCCATCTGAGATAAAGTCACTTCCTGTTTGTTGTTGGCGACTGTACTGCGTTTGAGCTCCGTCACTTTAGTCTTTCTATCGACTATTTTAACTTAAAATCAATTTTATACATCATCGTTTCCGTTATATAGCGTGTGAATACATCCTCTATTGTATTCTACAACAAAACAATCAGAGCCTCGCTAACACTAGTTTTATTTTGATCTCCGGGTCTGCTATTAGCTTATAGCCAGTTAGCATCAGCGGCGTGGTTGCAGCTAACTGCGCTTCCATTGCTAATACTCTATTCACACACATTACCACTGCTGTACTCACTGTTACTTGCTTTAATGGCGGAAGAATGTCTACCTTTGATTGCAGTTGAGGACACGTTCAAAGCCGTGGAGAAGCAAATTCGCGACCTGGCCATGACTTCTCCCCTCCTGCCTTCGAGAACTCCATCCAGAACGCCGCTCCCCTCCAGAGACAAGCGCGGCTGTGATCGCTAATGTACTAATACAGTGATATTAACAGACCAAACTCACTGCCGGCGATTATTAGAAAAATTAATACAAAAGCGTAGTCAGCCAGGACGATGAACATTATTAACAGCAACTATTATATGATGCAGTCACAATATTTGTTAGTTCTGTTGTTGATTCAGGGTCAGCATCATCTGAGGTCCTCTGAGGGTCAGCATCATCTCTTCTCAGGTGTTCTGGATCCAGACTGGAGCTTGTGTAAATCCTAGTTACCACGGGATGAAGATCCAGCAGAAACAGAGAAACACAGAGAGACATCATTAGCATAGCTGCTGATCCAACAAACTAAAATTAGTTTAACCCAAGCTAATGAATAAAAATGTGCTTTATATGATGTGGTGCTCTTTTTGTGTACATTGTGACATAAAATGATGTTACTGTTTCTTTTCTTCACCCAATACCTTAGGACAGTCCAGCCTGTGATCTCCTAAAGCGTGTTACGGTCGCGATTTTGCTGTCGTGACGAGTTCAGCATGCGATTTTTTCAGTCGTGTGGAAATCGCGATTCTCTTATGGTCGCGGCTCGTATCATTTGCGATGAATTACGAGCCGAGCAGAGTGGCTTACGAGCACTTCCCGACCTCCCGATCATTTTTAAACATGTCTAAAAAGTTTGTGAGCTATCGGTTTGAATTACGTGCCATTTGTGCGGTTGAGCGAGCCGATTTGTTGATTTATCTGAAGTTGACCAATCACGAACTAGGAAAACCACAGAAGAAGAAAGAGCGAAGAGCGGCAGCGACACAGCGAATGTGGCAGCGTATTCCAATGCCTTTTATTTCTCGCTCACACGCGATATGTAGTTTACAGGGACTCTCCATAAGCGTAGCGGTATTCTGTATATCCCCATACACTACCTCTATCCATTACGGAAAATGCATGTTTAAAATTTCTATTAAATCGTATAGTATTTTTAAAAGCCATTTGGGTTACGAGGGCACAGGAATTGTCCTCACAAACCATGTTTACATTGTAATACCTATTTCAGATATTTATAAACCAACACACACACACACACAGGGTGACCAAGCGTCCCGGTTTCCTATTGCTGAAAAATAACCTGATGCGTGTAGGAAACAGTCACGCACTTCGTATCAATATTTTATATGCAGTTATGAGAGAGGGAGAGCAGTTATATTCGAGCGTTCACTTGCACGCTGCATGCACAGAATGATCACCTGTATGACATCAAAGTACGCGAGAGCGATTTGAATGCATTGGATATGTGTGCTCTCTTATCGCTCTCGGTAATGTCATACAGTGATCCTTCTGTGCGTGCAGCGCTGCTTCAAGTCGAGCGCGTCTATCAACTTCGTCGATTGCTTCTGGAATTCGCAGGTTGTAAAATGCGTATGTATATCATCTCGTCCGATGCGATTTTCAGATAAACTCACTCGTGCGTTGCGTGGACATGCGATCTTCCGACCATCCGAATTTGCACCGGTAACGCCCACCTTAAGACACCCAGATTCAGCCCTGGTCACGATCTGTCCCACACCTGTGTCTCATCACAGTCCATCACCAGTGTCTGCACCCTGCATACTGCCAATATTATGGATTTCTGTTCTGAGAGAGATGCCATTCACAACATAATCTCTACACAATATCCAACTCAAATCATTTAGTCTTGCCTAACAGTTTCCCTGATTTGTTACAGTTCACAATGTAGCATGGTCTAGCCTACCTTTGTCCATTCTGTCGCTTTTTAATATTTGTATTGAATATATCTCAAGTTTATTATTTAAAAGCAACTTCACTTCATCTTTCCCTAGAAGAGATAATAGATGTGCTTCCTCCTGAGGTTTCTACCTTGTAGAGTTAAATATCTAAAATGAGTGTCTTTGTAACCATTCTCAATAGATACTGAAAGCATTTTAATGGTGCTTCTAAATAAAATATTAAATGTAATATGTGAGGTAAGCCATGGCTGGGTGTACATTCCACAATTTTAATATCTGCTGTGGAGGTAAAGAACTACATGAACTGAAGCCATGAATCAGCTCTTAATTATAATAATGAGGGTGATCAATTCTGTCAAATTCAACACTGATCCAACGGCCCTGTCTGTAATTAAGCAGTGCTCCTGAAGAGCACAAATAGCAGGTTCAGTAGTGTTTGAGAAGACTTGAAGCTGAACTTTCCAGGAAGTTATATAGTTATGTAGACAGGTAAGTGTTGATGGGACTAATTATTGAGTAGTCTATTGCTCAGAATTATTCTGGAGTTCACTTATAGGCAGGATGTACAGTAATTGCATTAAATACTGTATAGACTATTAAACATTTGTCTAAAACAATAGTGAATTTAACAAACATCTCAAGTTGAACATTTACAAGTGTGTAAATAGTACAGTAATGTTATTACACTTGAAGTACAAAATAATCATAGTTACTTTATTTGGAGTAACTTGCTCAACATCATATATATATATATATATATATATATATATATATATATATATATATAAAACATTTAATCGTTAATTGCAATCACTAATCTTGTAATGTTGAACACTTCAAACCTACAAGTAGTCAATGATCTTCCAGCGTTTATCTGCATTAACAGGGATAGTTGGACAAACCCATTCAAAAGTGCATGATGGATTACGAGGTTAAAACACTTTTTTGTGCTTTTGTTCTCGTTTGTTTCCAGTAAGAAGTATAAGTCACCTTTTGCCTGATCATTTAGAGCAATATTAATGTTCATGTAAAGCACAGATCCTGTGCACATAAGTAAAGGAAAAGTGTGTCTCCTTGAAAACATCAGTGGAATATAATACGTTTAATAAATAAATGTATGCATTTAGCAGCGTTTTTATCCAAAGCGAATTACATTGCATTCAGGCTAACAATTTTCTCCTAACTTGTGTTCCCTGGGATATAAGACAAAAATGGGACAAGATCCATTGATGTAAAGTCTATACAAAATAATGTAATGTTTGCTTTTAAACATGCTATATGCGTTCTTGTACAAAGAAAAGCAAATCACAGAATATGGATTTTAAATAATCGTTATTTCTGAATTAATCAAGTATAGTAGCTTCTCATTCTCGACGGACATGCGCGTATTTGGTGATAAAGATACGTCAGTATAGATGTCATTTAGAGGTAGGGAAGGCGATTCATTTAACCGCTCAAACAGCGATCTACAGAACATCAAAATACGACTATACAAAAGAAGCCGATATTTATCAGATGATCGCTCTTCAGCAGAAGTTTCCAGCGACGTCGTTTGCTATCTGGGGCGAACCGCTCTGAACTCCCGAACTGATTCAAATGATTCGCGATCCTGCTACTGAACTCGAAATGACTCAAATGATTGCGATCCGCTTCTGAACTCTCCGAAATGACTCAAGTGATTCGCGATCCGCTTCTGAACTCTCGAAATGACTCAAATGATTCGGCGTTCCCGCTCAGAACTATCGAAATGACACAAATGATTGGCGTTCCAGCTACGAACTATCGAAATGACTCAAATGATTTGCGTTCCCTTCTGAACTATCGAAATGACTCAAATGATTAGCGTTCCCTTCTGAACTCTCGAAATGACTCAACCAGACAGCAAGCCAACATTGAATAAACATTGTTTTTCCATCCGAATCATCATTATGGTTGATATTGAAATTTCAATGCAAAATAAATGTTGAATCAACATTATCATATCGATGAAAACCTGATGTTATTAATGTTGATGGCACAATATTGGAACAACATTGATCCATAGTTATCTTTATGATTGATTAAGCATTGATATTTGGTTACGGGTGATCCCTGAATGTGTTGAAAGTAATTGATTTATAGTGACAGAGAAATGATGCTGTTGTTGAAAAGTCATCGAAATATAGTTGACGGAAATATGATAGAAAATGCATCGAAATATAGTTGACCAGGAAATATGATTGAAAATGCATCGAAATATAGTTGACCGGAAATAAGGATTGAAAATCCATCGATTTTTGGTTGACCGGGAGATCAACGGGTGGATACCCAACGTACTGCACCGGACACAGCTCATTTCTGGAGCCTTGGCACAAGCGTACAGGTAAGCTTGCTTAATGTTCGATATGAACCCAGACAGCACAGGCACGCGGTGTGTTTTTATACAGTCTGTGGGCAACTGAAGAGACGACTTATTTTCAAATAATGTTACCGTTAACTTGTTTAGACAACGGTCACGGTAAATTAATATAAGCCTTGAGTTTCCATGCAGTATCTCGGAGGGAAAATGTAAGCGTTTATTAAAGAGAGTCCTGACTGCTTTTTTCGTCGTGTTTTCACTCTTTTACAGGCTGCCAGAAAGAATCCGTCTCTATAGTGAGTGATTATTGAATGAGGCTGTACATTATAAATGTAATGTTTTAACTCGAGATGTTTGTTTGTGTAAAATGCTGTGTGTGCGCTGAGTTCTGCGCAGGCGGAGCAGAGTTGCCATGGAAACGGGGCGTCAACACAAAACCGTTACTGGCAAGCAGTAATCTCCGTCTCTCTTGCTGCGGTTGACGCTGTTTTAGGTAAGTTTAGTCGCTAAAATCACACAAAATATGATATACAAATGTTTCTGACAAGTTTCTTACTTGTTATTGACATGTTTCAATTAAATTTATTTTATAGAAATGGTTTAATGTCTTCGAAAAAGTCCGTTAGCGTCTTAGCAGTTTTCAGGTAACGTTAGGCTAATTTTGAGCTCTTGTTGATGAAACTCTGGGCTTTTCATCAAATCTTCGTGTGTGTATGAGATATTTTGATGGCTCTGTGAATGTTTTGCTGGTGATTTGTCAGTGTTTTTTTGGAAAAGGCTGATTTACTGAATCGATGACGTCTCTTACACTGAGGTGTAACGTTAATCGGCTGAAAACAAGTTCACATGAGTGTTTATATTTCATGATAAACAGATATTAATACAAATTGTTCTGTGATTTCAGGAGGACAGAAATAAACTATACAGAACAAAGTGAAACTCCAAGATTTTTGAAAAGAAAATTGGTGAAAATATATTCTGAAAAGGCATATAATGTATTTCATGAGCTTCTTCAGGTCAAATCTGATTTCTAAGTCAGTATCTCCCTTCAGAAATGTGGCTGAAGGAGATACTGACTAAAATACAGGTGAACTCATAAATAAGCTCATGAAATACTCATGAAAGAAGCTCATGAAATACATTGATATGCCTTTTCAGAACATATTTCACCAATCAGAGTCCCTGACATCAAAACGTAAGTCACACTCAACCTAAAATTAAAAATATAGATTCTGTTATTTTAAGATTATATTATTAGTAGTAGAATTTGTATATTACATATGTTATTATTGTTGTTATATATATTATTCTGTCTTTTATCTGCATTTTACCTCTGCTTTATCTTGTTTCCTTCTAATGAACCTGGAACTGCAGAGTAAATATTGTTGTCTCTGTGTCAGATTGCTTGTTTTGTTCCTGACTCTTCAGTGATGATGAGCAGAGTCTGAGTGAACCTGCTGTCAGACAGTGAGTACCCTGAGTACCCTGGGGTTTCAGTCAGGGCCTTCAGTAAACAACTGAATCAAACAAAATCCTTAATGGTTATGAGTTACTAGTTAATTTATTAATCACTTATAAATCATTGAAATGTCAACATTGTACTGTTATCTCAATAAACATTATAAATAATATACAAAGCTTTCTGCACCCCTAATCTATAAAGTGTAAACTACTCATCAGTTGTACTCATCGAAACTTTCATTTGCTTTTGGATGTTTGCGCACAAGTGATACAGCATTGTACTTTGACACAACTATTGTACTTCATTTTAATACCAAACCCAGACCTCTGACCGCATGAGCAAAAGTTCTACCACTGAAACTTTGAGCTGACAAACAGAGATATATTGTAGCTTGATATTCACTATAGGAAGAAAGTGCAGCATAAAAAATAGCATATTTTAGCATTAAAATCCCTTTAACATGTATGGTGATCTGAGAGGCGGGGAGTCCAGTTAATGGGAGTAATTCATTAGCTTTAATGAGAATTGTATATTTTATAGGCTTACATTAAAGTGTATTTAAGCTTTTATATTATTTTACATTTATTTCTTGAATGCTACTATTACATCAACTGTAGCTGAAAAGAATAAACCACTGTATATTTAATTTGTATATTATGTTGTTTATATACTCTGTTTTTATATTTTTAATAACAGATTGGTTACGGATACATATGTATAAAGTACAGTCACACTGTATGATTGTGAATTTTAATTGCTGTTTTTAACATAAATTTTTGTCTTTTCTGTTCTTTTACAGATCACTATTGCACACAAGTAAGCAAAACAATATTTTTTGATTTCATTTTATTTTATTTCTGCAAACAACTTGCACCACTTGCAATTGGTTTTCCAACCCAAAACCTCATCAAAACTGATACTGACGGTTTTTGTCTATGATTATTTTGTCAAAACATCTTTTGTCTATGGTAACTCTAATCTACATTAACTATTTAATTGGTATCCAGTTATTTATATTAAATTTGTGGATGTTAACAACTACTTCTGAACCAATAAAATAATAAACATAAACATTTTGAGTCAATTGGCCTCATACATTTTCCTTATGAAAGAGGTCACTGCAACTAATCCTTTTGCCTCCCTTTAATTCCGAATACATCCATGAACAGGCAGTTTTGAAAAGTGCTTTGAATATGGAAATATGATCTAGCCACAACACAGAACTTATTGCCTTATCCGATCATTGAAAAATCATAGGCCTAGGTTACTTGAATTTGTTCAAATATATGTTCTGTTTTAGGGATGCACGATAATATCGGCACAACATCGTATCGGCCGATAAAAGCTTAAAATGACCATTATCGGTATCGGCCGATATGAATATTTCTGCCGATGAGCCAAACCGATATTCTCCAAGTGAAATAATTGACCTGTTTTTCAGATGTGAATGTCTGTCTACATTTGTAAAATAATAAATTTATGGTAGAATCAGTACAAAAGAGATACATGGATTTCTCTTCAGTAAAATTAAAGTTTAAATATATCAGTATATATTTGTAAATATATCAGTATATATTTGTAAATATATCAGTATATATTTCTATATATATCGATATTGGTATCGCATCGGGCAAAATTTTTAGAAAATATCGGCATATCGAATATGGCTCAAAATCCAATATCGTGCATCCCTATTCTGTTTAACTTAAATGCTAAATTTGTTTTGCATTGTGATTTTATCTTCTGTTTTAGATGCTCTTACTCAGCAGATGGGGACAGCTACCATCACCCAATTTTCACCCAAAAGTGGCTGCGCTATCGCCAGACCGGCAGGAGGGACTGGGACTGACAACTTATGCAGGCATCAGATGACAATGAAGTGTAAATAAAGAGTAGAGGCTAATAAACAGAATTTGATTTTCAATAGTGTGGTGTGTTCTGTGTTTTATACAAGATTTTAAATGTTCTATTAATTTTTAACATCCTGGCTGTAGATAAAGCAGGCTATTTAATTTATGGCATTACATTTAAAATTAACATTTAAAAATGATTGAAATTCCATTGAAATCACTGTTGATCCTTAGTTCAGTTGAAATTTCAACATTGTTTCAATATTCCTGATAATTGAAATACCATTGAAATTCGTTGATCTATGGACAGAATTTCAACATTGTTTCAATATTAAATCAGGGTGCAAAATGATGTTGGATCAACATCAGAGTTCGATGTTGATTCAATGACTTAATGTTGACAACGGGATGTTGATTCAGCATAGTTTCAATGACTGTTTGCTATCTGGGAAATGATTCGGCGTCTCGCCTTCGAACTCTCGAAATGACTCAAATGATTCAGGATCCGCTACTGAACTTCCAAATGACTCAAATGATTCGCGAACCCGCTACGAACTCTCGAAATGACTCAAATGATTCAGCTATCCGCTTCGACCTCACGAACTGACTCAAATGATTCAGCGATTACGCTACTGAACTCACGAACTGACTCAAATGATTGCAATCCCGCCATGAACTCACGAGACTGACTCAAATGATTAGCGAACCCGACTCTGAACTCCCAAAGTATGGTTTAGTTTAGCAATTTCACATCAGCAGCACTGTTTCACAGCGAAAGACACAGCGGTGATTCATTACTGAATGAATCTACAGCTTTTGAAACGAATCAGTCAGTGATTCAGTGACTCCTTCATTACGAATAATTTCTGGGTGATTTAATGACTCACTCATGACCCACCTCGACCTATTTGGATCTTTTTTTTAAACCTGGAAATTTTTAATTTAAAACTAAATTAAAATTTTAAATTTTAAATCTTTAACTATTTAAATTTCTTTCGAAATGTTTTTGTTTTCCCCTTTTAATTTTGTGTGTTTTTTGGTTTTTGGGTTTTTTTTTTTGGGGACCCTGGATTGTCCCCCTTTTTGAAGGAAAATTTTTATTTTTTGGTTTAAAAACTTAAAATTTTTAAAACCTGGGGTTAGCAAAATTTTAAAATTCCCAAAAAAGATTAAAATAAACTTTTTTTTAAATTAAATAAAAGCCCACTTTTAAATTTTTCCAAAAACAAAGGCCCAAACATTTTTGGTTTTTAAAAACTTCAAAAAGTTTCCCAAAATTATTAAAATTTTTTTAAAAAAAAACTAAAATTTAGGCATCTTTAAAAATTTACAATTTTTAAAAACCTTTTTTTTAAACGGGTGTTGGTTTTTTTGTTGGGGGGTTGGTTATTGGTGGTTTTTGGGGTTTTTGGGGTTTGGTTTGTTTTCCCTTTTTCAACCCAAATTTCAAAATTTTCTAAAATAATGAAAAATCAAAAATAAAATTTTTAAAAAATTTTTAAAATATTAAATTTTCCATACTAGGGAGCCTTTTTCCTCCTAAACCTTAAAAGCCCGGCTAAATTTCGGAAAACCAAAACCCATTTTGTCCTTAAACCCGGGAAAATTTGGAAAATGTCCTCCCGTTTTTTAAAGGCCAAAAAGGAAATTCCATTCCCCCTTTTTTTTTTTAAAAAAATTTTAAAATGGCCCCGGAAACTTTTTAAAATTTTAAACAAATTGTTTAGGATTTTTAAAAAGGCCACTAAAACACCCGGGTAAAAATTTTCTTTTTCAAAAATTAAATTTTAAAATTATAAAAATATTTAAAAAATTTTATTTAAAAAGAGGTTTTAAATCTTGGCCCCTTGGGAATTTCTTTAAATTTTTTTAAAATTTTTTTTTTTGGGGGGTTTTTTTTTTTGGTAAATTTTGGGAAATTTTCTCCCAATCTTTTTAATTTATTTTTTAAATTTTAAAAAACCAAAATTTTTTAATTTCCCTTAAAAACCGAAATTTTTTTTTCCCCTTTCTGAAGGGAAAAAATTTTTTTTAAATTGTAAAATTTACCAACCTTAAAAAAAATCCTTTAATTCCAAACCCAAACCTTTTTAAACATTTAAAATTTTAATTTTTTAAAAAAAATGTTATGGCCCAAACTTTTTGTTTTTTTCAACTTTTTTCCCCGAATTAGTTTTTTTCAAAAATTTTTATAAAGTTTTCGGGTTTGTTTTAAAATTTTTTTTTTAAAATTGAAATTTTTAAAATTTGGGAAAATTTTAAAATTTAAAAATTTTAAAAACCTTTTTTTTTTTTAACCAATTTTAAATATTGTTTCCGTTTAAATCCTGATTTGTTTTGGGGAAACCGCGGTGGTTTTGTTTGGGTTTGGGTTCCCCTTTGGTTTTTTTTTGAAAACCAAAACCCTTTAAAACATATTTTTTTTAAAAAATTTAAATTTAAAATTAAATTTTTTAAAATAAAAAAAAAAATTTCCCTTTTTTTTTTCAAAACTTTTAATTTTTTGTAAAGTTCTCCCTTTAAATCTTTAAAGACTATTAAATAAATTTTTTAGGTTTACCCCCTTTTTAAGGGGAAAAATTTATAAACCTTTGGGTTTTGGGTTTGGGTTTTTTTTGGGCCCGGGGTTTCCCAAATTTTTTAAAAAAAAAAAAAATTTTTTCCCCCCAAAAATTTTTGTCCTTAACCTAAATTTTTAAAAATTAAAGGTTCTTTTCAAAAATTAAATTTGGTTTTTTTGGCTTTACCCCCTTTTTTTTAAAAAATTTTGGGTTTTTTTTGGGGTTTTTAAAATGTCCCCCAAATTATAAAATAAAGTGTGTTTTCCCCGCCCTTTGAAAATCTAATAATTTTTCTTTTCCCTGAAATCTTTTAAAAAATTTTCGAAAAGGGAAACCAATAGGGAAAATCCCTTTTGGGAATAAATTTTTTTTAAAAAATTTTTGTTTTTTTAAAAGGTTAAAATTTTTTTTAAAATTTTAAAAAAAAAAATTTTTAAACCAAACCCTAACTTCGAAATAATTCTTTAAAGTTTTGGGGCCTTTTTTTTAAAAAACGGGTTTGGGTTTTTTTTTTAAAAATTTTTTTTAAAGGGATAAAATTTTAAAAAATTTTTAAATTTTTTTTAAATTCTTTATTTTCCATTTCCAAAATTTTGGATTTCTTCCTTTTTTAAAAAAAGTTTAAATAAAGACGCCCCAAAAGTTTTGAAAAAATTTTTTTTTAAAAATTGAAAGAAAATTTTCCCTCAATTTTTAAAAATTTTTCCCATTCCCGAAACTTTAACAAAATTTCTTTTTATAAATTTTTTAAAAACCTTGGTTTTTTTTTTGGGGTTTTTTGGGGTTTTTCCCAAATTTTTCCCAAATCTTTTTTTGGGTTTAAACCCCGGCCTTTTCTTTTAAAAAAACCCTTTTAAACTTTGGAAAAAAGCGAACGGGTAAATTTTTCGGTTTTTGTTTTTTTGGGTTTTGGGTTTGGTTTGGGTTCCCGGTTTTCCCCTTTAAAATATAAATTTTTGAAAAAAAAATTTTTGTAAAAATTTTTTATCCCCAAATTCCAAGCTTTTTAAAACCCCAAATTTAAAGTAGGGTTTTTTTCCCGGGCCAAAGATTCAACCCAAATTCGGGAAAAGCTTTTTAAAAACTTTCAAAGGATTGCGTGGGCTTACCCGGGGTGGGAGGGAAACCCTTTAATAAAGGAATTTTTGGGGTTAAATTAAAAGGTTTTAAATAAAAACCCGGGGATTCCTAAATTTTCTAACCCTTTGTAAAATGCTCCAATTTTTCCGTTTTTTTCCCGGGGCGGGTTTTAAGGGACCCAAAAAAATTGGGGTTTAATAAAAATGTAAAATTTTTTTAAAAAAAATTTTTTTATAAAAAAAAGGGAGTTTTTTTAAATATTTAAAAAAAAATTTTTAACCCAAATTTCCTTCCAAATTTTGGGCCCAAAATTTAAATTTTTAAGAAAAATTTAAAAAAAAAATTTCAATTTTTTAAAAACTTTTTTTTCGGGGGAAAAGGGGGGGTTTTTAAAAAAAAAATAAAAAATTTAAAAAATAAAATTTCCCAAAAAATTTTAAATTCCCTTAATTTCCCAAAAAACCCTTTGGGTTTTTCGGAAAAAAAACATCCCTTTTTTAACCCTTTTTTAAAATTTGGAAAATTTATTTAAAAAAAAAAATTTAAAATTTTAAAAAGTTTACAAAGCCAAACGGGGTTTTTTTTTTAAAATTTTTTCAACTCCCCATCAATTTTCCCTTTCCCCCCAAGGTTTTTTCCCCTTTTTAATTTTTTTTTAAAGTTTCAGGATTAAAATTTCTAAAATTCTTTTTAATTTCCAAAGTTGGATTTTAAAATTTCCAAATTTTTAAATTCCAAAAAAATTTTTTTGGGGGTTTTTAAACCCGAAAAAAATTTAAAATAAGAACCATAACTTTTTTTAACTTTTAAAATTTAAGGAACCCATTTAAAAAAAAAAATTTTTTCTCTTTAAAAAGGGTTTGTTTAAATTTAAAAGCCTTTTTTTTTTTAAGTTATTTTAAAGGTTTAAATAAAATTTTTCTTAAAAATTTAACTTTTCCAACCCCAAAATTTTTTAAATCCCTTAACCCCTTTTTTTGAAAATTTTTTCTTTTGGGGTTGTTTTTACCCCAAAGTTTGAAAGTCAAATTTGGTTTTAAACCCTTTTTTTCAAAGTTGGGAAAATATTAAAAATAAATATTAAAAAAAATGCCCCTTAATTAAAGAAAATCAAAAGGCCCCAATAAAAGATTTTAAGGGGGGGCCAAAGATTTTAAACCCAAATTTCCAAACCTTTAAAAGAAAACCCCAGGGGATCCCTTTTTGAAAATTCCGGTTTGACCCAAATTGATTTGGAAACCCTTTCGAATTTTTAAATTTTAAATTTCCCCCTCCACCAAAATTTTTTTCCCATTTTTACCCAAATTTTTATTTAAAAATTCTCAAAGCAAATTTATTTCCTAAAAATTTATTTTTTTCAAATTATTTTTATTTTTCCCCGTTTCCCTTCCGGCTTTCTATTTTAAAATTCCAAATTAAAAACCCTTAAAAATTAAAAGGGGGAAAATTTTTTTCCCTGGGGGCATTTTTTAAATACCTTTTTTTTGTAATTTCCGTTTAAAATTTTGAAAACTCAAGAAACTAAAACCCCAAAATTTGGTTTTCTCCGAAAGGGTTTCCAATTTGAACAAAGGGTAAAAGGGGGAAAACGGAATTAACAACCCCCAAATTAAAAAAAGTTCCCAAATTTTTAAAAGCCTTGGGTTTTGTTTAGCCCATGAACCGGAAATATGGGGGCGGGAGGTGGGTGCGGGGGTAAAATTAAATGGTTTTCTAAACAACCTTTTTAAATGTTTACAAAAAACAAAAAGGGGTCCCCTTTTTGGGGGAAATAAAAGACGGAGAAACTTGGGGGGAAAAAATAAATTTTAAAAAAAGTTTTGAAGAAAGGGGTTTAAAAAAGGAAAATTTTAAAAAGATTTACATTAAATTCTTTTTGGGTTTGGGAGGGAAAAAGGAAAATAAAAAAATTTTAAAAAACCCTTTACCCTTTTTTTAAATTTAAAAATTTTTTGGGTTTTAAACCCCAAAATTGGGGTCGGAAAGTTACTTTTTTGGGGCCTATAAGGGTTTTGTTAAAAAATTTTTAACCCCAAAAATTCATTTTAAAAAAATTTGTTTTTTAAATTTTAAAGTTGGTTGAAAACTTTTTCCCATTTTCTTAAAACCCTTTCAATGGGTTTGTTTTTTCACAAAAAATTTTTTTAAAAAGTTTTTTAAAATTTAAATTTTGTGGGGAAAAGAAATTTAAAAAAATTTTAAAAAACATCCTTTTTAAACCCATAAAATGGGAACCTTTTAAAAAAATTTTTTTTTTAAAAATTTTTTTCCCCATTTATTCCCCCAAAATCCCAGGTATTTTGTTTCAAAACCAAAATTGTTTTGAATTAAATTTTTTTTTAAAAAGAAAAAATTTTAAAATATTAATTTAAAATTTTTAAAAAAATTAAAAAAAATTTAAAACCTTTCCCCAAAACTTTAAATTTTGGTAATTTTGGCCAAAGTTAATTAAAACTAGTTGTTTTTTTGGGGTTTGTTTATGAAAACCCCCTTTTTTTTAAAAAAAGGGGAAACCCTTATTAAAGATCCCTTAGGTTAAAATTTTAAAACCCCAAAATTTAAAATTTTCCCAAATTTAAATTTAAAGTTTCAAATTTTTTGGGTTTTACAAAAAAATGTTTTAATTTTTTGAATTCAAATGATTTGAAATTTCCCAAAATTTCCAAAACCCTAATTTGGGCCTACAATTTTCGATTTCCAGGGTTTTAGGAAAAGAAAGCCAAAAGAAAATTAAAAAAACGAACTCATTTTCGGGGTTTTCGGGTACCCCTATTACCATTTTAGGGTTTAAAGTTTTGTTGGGATTTAACCCAGGAATTTTTGGAAAATCTTTAAACAAAATTTTTCTATTTGCATAAAAGGTGGGTTTTAATTTCAAATTTGTTGGGTAAATTTTAAACGGAAACTTTTTGGGGTTTATTAAAAACTTTAGAAAAATTTTTTAAAAAGAGTTTAAAAGGGGGGAAAGAAAACTTTTGAAAATTTTAAAGGGCCCTTTTATTTTTAAATTTTTTGTGTTTACCGAAAATTTTGGCTCTTTTAAGAATTTGTTTAAAAAATTCTTCTTTGGGTTTTAGTTTCCGGGTTTTTTTCAAAAAAAAACTAAAATTAAATTTAACTGTGATTTCCCTTTTTTGGGGGCGGAAAGGGGGAAAAAATTTTCCCAAATTTTTTTAAACCAGTTTTAAAAAATAAATAAATTAAATGGGGAAAATATATTCAAAAATGGGCCTTCTCCCAAAAAAATTTTTTGTTGAAAAAGGGGAAAAAAAAACCCGGTTTTCCCCTTATTGGGGAAAAAGTTTTTTTTAAAAAATTGGTTTTTTTTAAAATAACTTAAAAAAAAAACCTAAAACCCAATTATTTTTTAAAATTTTTTTTTAAAAAAATTAAATTAATTTTTAAACCCTTTTTTTCAAAAAAATTTTTTTCCCTTTTTTGGTTTTTTTTTTGTAATAAAAAATTTTTTTCAAAAAAATTAAAACTCCAAAAAAAATAAAATTTTTGAAAGGGTAAAATTTGGCAAAACTTTTTGGGGGGCCTTTTTTTTTAAAAAATTTTAAACCCTTTAAATAAAAAGTTTAAATACCAATACTAAAGTTAACCCTTTGGGCCTGGAAAATATTAACCCTAGAATTTTAAAAGGGTTTTTATTTTTTTCCTTTTTTCCAAAAGGGGTTTTTAAAAAATTTTAAAAATAATAAATTTAAAAAGAATCCCCAATTTATGTTTGTTTAAAAACCGGGAATTTGGGTGGCCCCCATTTCCCTTTATTTTAAAAACCCAAAATTTCAAATTTTTTGGTAAAAATTTTGAGGTTTAAAAAAAATCTTTTTTTCTGGGCCAGTTTTTAAATTTTAACAATAAACAATTTTTTTAAATTTTAATTTTTAAAAAATTTCTTTCTTTTACCGTGTGTTTTGTTTTTTCCCCACCCAATTTGACTTTCCCTGGGTTGGGGGGACCCCTTTTTTGGGTTTAAAGGGAAAATCCTTTTGGTTTTTAAAGAAATATTTTTACTTAGAAAAATTTTTTTCCCAAAAAATTTTTTCCCCTTTTTAAAAAAATTTATTAAAAAAATTAAATCCAACAGAAACTTTTATTTTAAACGGGTTTTTGAAATTTTATTCAAAAAAAACCAAAAACAAATTTTTTAAATTTTTTAAAAAAATTTTTTTTTGAAATCAAAAATTTTGAAAAAAATAAAAATTTTTTTTTTGAATTAAATCTTTAAAAATTTTAAAAAGCCTTTTTTTTTAAAAAAAATTTTTTTTTTTTTTTAAACTTTAAATGCCCTTAACCCAAAGTTTTAAAGCTTGTGTTTTTGGAACCCATGGTTTTGTTGGTTGGGGTTTTTTCGGGTTTCCCCCCTAAATGTTCTAACCCAGAACTCTCCCCCAAATGATTTTCCCCTCCCCTAAAAGGGAAAAAAAATTTTAAAATTTCGAACGAACTTTCCCAAAGGCCAACCCCTAAATCCCCAAGGGTTTAAAAACCCCAAAACTTTCCCAGGTTTGAAATTTAAGGGGAAAAAATTCCCAAGTGGGTTTATTCGACCCCGGAAAATTTGATTAAATGATTTGGGAAAATAGGGATTTGGTTCCCCTAAAATTTGATTTATTTTAAATTTAAATTTAAAATTTTTTGAAATTAAATTTTATTTTGGATTTTCCCCTTTTAAATTTCCCCAACTTTAAAATTTTTTAATTTTAAACCCCAGGGGAATTTTCCCCAAAAACCTTTTTTTGGGAAATTTAATTTATTTTAAAGAAAAATTTTAATTAAAGGGGGAAACCTTCCTTAAAAATTTTTATTTTAAAAACAAAAAAATTTTAAAACTTTTATTTAATAATTTTTAAAAATTTTTTTTTTAAAAATTTTAAAATTTTAAATTTTTTTGTAAAATTTTTTTAAAAAAATTTTAAAATTTTTTTTAATGAAAAAGGAAAATTTAAAAAGGGTTTTGTTTTTTTTTTTTGTTTGCCCCGTTTTTGCAAAAAATTTTTTTTCCCAAACCCCAACCCCGGGGAAATTTGCCGGGGGATTTTGGGGCCCGGTTTTCCTTTTGAAATTTTTTCCCCTTTTTTTCCCCCCCTCCAAATGTTTTAGCTTGCCTTTCGGGTTCCCGGGCCCAAAAGCCCGTTTCCCTTTGGGATTAGGAAATCCTTTAAATTTTGTTTAAACCCCAAATGTCGCCCACCCCCAACCAAACCAAAACCACCCCCCTCTGAATGCCCAAATTTCGAATTTGGGGAAATTGGGGAAAAAGGGATTATGTAAAGCTTTTAAACCAAGAAATTTGGGAAAAATTTAGGCCCAAAGGGCCCCCTTTAACCCAAACAAAAATTCAAAATTTGGGTTTAAAAGGAAATAAGGGAAATTGGGCTTAATTCAATTAAATTTTTGGTGCAGGTTAAAAATTTTTTAAAAAAATTTTTAAATTTAAAAACCATTTTCACAAAAAGGGTTTATTTTTCCCATTATGATTTTTAATTTTTTATTTTTTTAAGGGTTTTTTATTTTAAGCTTTTTCCTTTTCCAAAAGAATTAAAGGAAAAGGTAATCCATTCCCGGGTTTAAAAGGGGGGCTTTTGGGGGTTGGGTTCTTCCAAAAAGGGGCTTCCTTTCCCGGGAGGGTTTCAACCCTTTCGGTTTTGGGGCCCCCCACAAACCCAAAAAAACCCCCTTTCCTGGGGTGGTTTAAAGGGTGGGGTTTTTTTTTCCCCAAAAAACCAAAAAAATTTTTTTAACCGGGGCAAAATTGGGGAAATGGTGGGAAAAGGAAATTTTTTGGGGAAGGGGATTTTCCCAAAATTTTGGGAAAGGGGGTTTTTTAAAAAGAAAAGAAAAGGAAGGGGAAAAAAACTTAAAAAATTTTTAAAAAATTTAAAATTTTTTTTTTAAAAATTTAAAAGGGGTAAAAAAATTTAAAATAAAAAATTTTTTCTTAAAATTTTTTAAAAAAACTTTTTTTTATTTAAATTTCAAAAGTTTTTAAAACCATTTTTTTAAAATTAAAACTTTTTTTTTTGAAAAAAATAAATTTTTTTTTTTAAAAAGTTTTTTAAAAAAAAATTTTAAAAAAATTTTTTTTTAAAAATAAAATAATTTTAAAATTTTTTAAAAAATTTTGTTTTTTTTTTAAACCTTGGGTTTTTTAAATTTTTTTTTAAAAAAATTTTTTAAAAATTTCAAAAGCCCAATAAATTTTTTTTTTCCAACAAAACTCCCTTTTTTTTTAATTTCCCCCAAAAATTGAAATTTTAAAAAATACAAAAAATTTTAAAAATTTTAAAAAATTTTCAAATGCTCAAAATTTTCGGGGTAAAAACCTTTTTAAAAGGAAAACTTAATTTTTCCCCCTAATTTTAAATATAAATATTTTTTGGCTCCCCCAATTTTCCGGGCCTAAATGTTCACCGGGGGGTTTTTAAAGATTCCAAGACCTCCCAAACTCGGGCCTGATTCGCATCCATCGAACTTAAAAAAATATTCGCGTCCCGCCCAAAACCCCAAAGAGATCCACCCTGAAATGACTCAAAATTTCCAGGGCCCCCCTTTTTTGTTTTTTTTTTTTAATTTAAAATAAAATTTTTTTAACTTTTAAAATGAAAAATTTTGGCCCCGCCTTGTCCCGGGTCCCCTTTTTTCAAATATTTCCCAAATTTAAACCCCGAACGGGGGCCCCTTGGGCCACCCACTTTCAAAAAGGGGGTTTTTTGGGTTAACCCTTTTTACTTTACCCGCCTTTTTTTTTTTAAAAATTTTTAATTTTTGGGCAGCTTTTGTTTCCCATTTGTTTTCCTCTTACCTATTTAAGGGTATTTTAAGCTCACTTTGCGCCACCTACTGGGTCTTTAATATTTAAAATATCAAATTTTAATGGTTTAATTTTTTATTTATAAAGGGAAATATAAATTTTTTGTAAAATTCTTTCTGTAATTCTTTTCCTTTTCTCTTTCACCAAAATTGGGTGATGTTTTTCTTCAAATTGTTAATCATCTAATTTGAATTTCTTTAATCCCTGATTGGGTGCTTCAGGTCTTTGTGAGCGGCAATTGCTTCTTTGGGAAAAATATATGGGAATGAATGGAATTTTTCCATCTTTTGGTGTTTTGCATTAATCTTTTTTTAGCATTCCGAAGACAGAAATTTCATTCAAAACATATAAATTTTTACATTTTTTAAAAAAATTAAAAAAACACCCGTTAAACTTTTTACCCCATAATTCATTCCCAAAGCAACCAACTTGTTTTTTTTTACTAAAGACTGAAACTCTAAAACAGTTTTCTGTAATTGAATTAAAAACTTTTTTTTTTAAAAAAGTTGAAATGCTAAAATTTTAAAAAATTTGTAAACTTAAAAAAATTTAAAACTAATTCCCAACTTCAAACCCAATCTTGTCAATCGGTAAGTCTGTAACGTTTATAAAGACCTTGATGTTGTTTGGACCCTTGTTGTGTGTGTGTGTGTGTGTGTGTGTGTGTGTGTGTGTGTGGTTTGTGTGTGTGTGTGTGTTGGTTTGTGTCCACCTGGATGTTCCCCTAACCCTAGAACTCTGGAAAAACTCAAATGATTCGCGATCCCCTAGAACTCTCAAATGACTCAAATGACCCGTCCCCTCAACTCTCAGGACTCAAATGATTGTCCCCTACGAACTCTCAAAATGACCAAATGTTGCGCCCCCTACGAATTAAATGACTCAAATGTTCTCCCTGAATTTCCAAGGTAAAGGTTCAGTCACTTTACGAACTCTCGGGCCTCAAATATTCCCGGATCCCCTGAACTCGTGACTCGGATTCGCGTCCCTTTGAACTCCCGCGCTCAAATGATTTGGGCCCCTTTCGAACTCCCAAAGTAGTTTGGTTTGCAATTTCCCCCGACTGTTTGTGAAAACACGGTGATTCATTATAATGAATCTCACGGAAATCAGTCATGATTCGGTGATTTTTGGGAATAATTTCTGGATTTTGCCACTCGCGGACCTCTGGCCGTTTCATATTTAAATATCATTTCAATATTTATAATTTTATTATTTATGCAAGGTTAATAAAAATTTATTTGTAAAAATTTTTCCAATTATTCAAATTTTCTCATTTATCCTTAGTGATGTTTATTCTCGTCCAAATTGATTGCCATCATCTAATTTGAATTTCTGTTTAACCCGTCGGCTTGGTGCGTTTTGTGAGCGGCCCCATTGGACTTCTTCTACAGGAAAATTTGGAAGTGAATGGTCCATCCGGGTGTTTAAGCATCTTTTTAGCGTTCAGCAAAGAAGAAACTTCATTACAAAACATATATAATTTTACATTTTAAAAAAAATAAATATTAAAATAAACACCGTTAAACTTTTTTCCTAACTAATAATTCATTCCCAAAGCAAAACTATTGTCATTTTGTTAACTAAGACTAAACACTAAAACGTTTCTTATTAATTAAAAACTTCTTTTTTCAAAAAGTTGAAATCTAAAATTATTAAAACGCATCTTAAAAAAATAAATAAAAACTAATTCCTAAACCAAACTGCAATCTTGGTTCAGGTAAGTCTTTTAACGTTTATAAAGATTGATGTTGTTTTTTGGGGTTTTTTTTGTGTGTGTGTGTGTCCACCTGGATGTTCCCCTAACCCGAACTCCAAAATGCTCAAATGATTACGACCCTTGAACTCTCGTGCTCAAATGATTTGGATCCCTCTGAACCGAAATGACTCAAATGATTCCGCCCCTTCGAACTCGAAATGACTCAAATGATTGGCGTCCTACGAACTCCCGGGCATCAAATGATTGAGATCGCTTTAACTCGCGTAGTGATTGTTGGAACCTTGAATCCCAAGTATGGTTTAGTTTGAATTTCACCCAAAACACTGTTTCCAGCTGGAACCACACAGCGGTGATTCTTCGAATGAATCTACCTTTGACGAATCAGTCGTGATTCAGTGACTCCTTCATTGAAAATTTCTGGGATTTAAGCTCCTGGGGACCTACTGGGTTTAATATTTAAATTTTAATATTATTTATAATTTGTATTTTTATTAAAGGTTAATATAAAATTTATTTGTAAAATTCTTTCTGTAATTCTATTCAATGCCTTTTTCATTTTCCTATTGTGATGTTTATTCTCCGTCCAAATTATTAATATCAATTAATGAATTTCTTTTTAAAATTATCTGGCCAGGTGGTTTGATGACGGCCCCTGCCTGTCTAGGAAAAATTTGGAATGGGACCATCCCGTTTGTTTTTAAACATCTCTTTTGCGTTCAGCAAAGGAAAATTTACAAAACATATATAATTTTTTAATTTTTTTAAATAAAAAACACAAAGTTAAACTTTTATTCAAATAAACACCCCAAAGAAAAAAACTATTTTTGTTGTTAACTAAGACTAAAACACAAAACAGTTTTCTGTAAATTGAATTAAAGCTTCTTTTTTTTCAAAAGTTGAAATTAAAATTATTAAAACGGCATAAACATTAAAAAAAAAAAAATTATAAACTTCAAACTCAATCTTGTCAAATCTAATGTCTGTAACAGTTTATAAAACCTTGATGTTGTTTGGACACCGTGTTTTGTGTGTGTGTGTGTGTGTGTTTGTCCCACCTGGATGTTCCCCAACGAACTCCGAAATGACTCAAATGATTGGATCCCTTCAACTCTGAAATACTCAAATGATTGGCGATCCCTCGAACCAAATGACCTTGATTGCGTCCCTTTCGGCTCTGAAAGGGCTAAAAAGCGATTTCGACAGCTCTGAACTTTGCTCAAATGATTGGCGATCCCTTCGAACTCCGAAGCTCAAATGTTGGTCCGCTTTGAACTCCGGGCGCTCAAAGTTGGGAACCCTTTAGAACTAAAAGTATGGTTTGTTTACAATTTCCACCAGGCCTTTTTGTGAGAACCACACAGCGGTGATTCATTGGAATAATCTACACTTTGAGCGGTCGTATTAGTGCTCCTTCATTCTGAATAATTTCAGGTGTTTTGACTCCTAAACCACCATTCTTTAATATTTAAAGGGTCATTTCTTTATTTATAATTTTTTATTTATAAAGGTTAATAAAAATTTATTTGTAAAATTCTTTCCTGAATGTCTATTCAATGCTTTTCTCATTTATCCCCACCCAATAGTGATGTTTTTTTTGATTGTCATTTTTGAACCTAAACCCTTTGGTTGGCTTTGGGTGGTTTGGGGCGGCTTTTGACCTGTTACGGAAAATACTATGGAAAGTGTTTTCCATCAACTGTTTGGTGTTTAAAGCATCATCTTTTTAGCATTAGCAGAGAAGAAACTCATTAAAAACATATATAACTTTTAATTTTTTTAAAAAATAAATATGAAAATAAGCCACCGTTAAACTTTATTCTAAAAATTCATTTAAAAGCAAAACTATGTTCATTGTTGTTCTAAGACTGAAACTCAAAACAGTTTCTTAATTGAATTAAAACTTTTTTTTTTTTTCAAAAGTTGAAAACTAAAATTATTAAAAGCATAAACATTAAAAAAATTAATAAAACTAATTCCTTAACTTAAACCCAATCTTGTCAATCTGGTAAGTGCTGTAACGTTTTAAAGACCTTGATGTTGTTTTGGAACCGTTGTTTTTGTGTGTTTTTGTGTGTGTGTGTGTGTTTTGTGTGTTTTGTGTGTCCACCTGGATGTTTAACCGCTAGAACTCCAAATGCTCAAATGATTCCGATCCCCTGGGATTCCCCAAATGTTCCGGTCCCTAGAACTTCGAAATGACTCAAATGATTCGCGATCCCCCACGCCCCGAAATGCTCAAATGATTCCGATCCCGCTACGCTCTAGGAACTCGATTGCCTCCCCACGCTCCAAAATGACTCAAATGATTCGCGATCCTGAACTCTCAACGCTCAAATGATTCCGATCCCGCTGAACTCGAGGGACTCAAATGATTGGATCCCGCGAACTCCCGGCTCAAATGTTTTGGAACCCTTCGAACTCCCAAAAATATGGTTGGTTTGCAATTTCCACCACGTTTCCCGGCTGAAAACACAAGGGTGATTCATTCGAATAATCTACAGCTTTGAACAATCAGTCCAAGTGATTCGTGACTCCTTTTCCGGAATAATTTCGGTGGTTTTGTCACTCGGGGCCCCTACGGCGCAGTTTCATTTTAAAATTACAATTTAATTTTATTTTATGCAAGGTTAATTAAAAATTTATTTTAAAAATTCTTTCTGTAATATCATTAATTTTCCATTTATCACTAATGGTGATTTTTATTCTCCGTCAAATTGATTGCACATCTAATTTGGGAATTTTTTAAAACCCTGATCTGTGCTTCAGGGCGTTTGGGAGCGGCACCCATTGACTTCTTCTAAGGAAATACTAGGGAAGTGAATGGGGCCTCAACCGTTTGGTGTTTAAAGCATCATCTTTTAGGTTAAAAGACAAACTTTTTAAAAACATATATAATTTTTTACATTTTATTTAAAAAAAAATATGTAAAATAAACACCGTTAAACTTTTATTCTAATAATAATTCATTAAAGCAAAACTATGTTCATTGTTGTTAACTAAGATAAACTACTAAACGTTTTCTTAATTGTTAAAGCTTCTTTTTTTTTAAAAAGTTGAAATCTAAAATTAAAAACACATAAACATTAAAAAAATAAAAAATAATTCCTAAACCAACTCAATCTTGTCAAAGGTGTGTTAACGGTTTATAAAGACCTTGATGTTGTTTGGACCCGGTGTGTGTGTGTGTGTGTGTGTCCACCTGGATGTTCCCCTGAACTCCCGAAAGCTCAAATGAAGGGTCCCGAACTCCCGAAATGACTCAAATGATTCGTCCCTCCCCGAACTTTGAAAGCTCAAATGATTCCCATCCCGAACTCGGTCCTGATTGGTCCCTCTGAACTCGAAACCAAATGATTGAGATCCCTTTGAACTCCCGGGCGCTCAAATGTTCGAACCCTTCGCTAAATTTGGTTTGTTTAGCAATTTCACCCACAGCACTGTTTCCAGTGAGAAACAAGCGGTGATTCTTTTAATGAATCACAGCTTTAGCGAATCATAGTGATTAGCTCCTTTAAAGGGAATAATTTCCGGTGTTTTGCTCACTTTCAACCTACCGTGCAATATTTGTATCATTTCAATATTTTTATAATTTGTATTTTTTGCAAGGTTAATATAAAATTTATTTGTAAAATTCTTTCGAATATCTATTCAATCTTTTCTCATTTATCACAATAATATGATGTTTATTCTCCGTTTGATTTGCACATCTAATTTAATTTCTGTTAATAACCCTGATCTGTCTTCGGGTTTTAGAAGCGGCACCCATTGACTTCTTCTGGAAGAAATACTATGGAAGTGAATGGGTCCATCAACCCGTTTGGGTTTCTTTTTTTTTTCAAAAGTTGTGCTAAAATTATTAAAACATAAACATTAAAAAAAATTAATAAAAACAATTCCTTAACTTCAAACCCTAATCTTGTCTCTGGTAAGTTGTAACAGTTTATAAAGACCTTGATTTGTTTGGACACCGGTTGTGGTGTGTTGTGGGGGTTTCCACCTGGATGTTCCCCTCGTATGAACTCCAAATGCTCCTATTTGGATCCCCTTTCCCTGAAGCTCAAATGATTATCCCTTCACGAACCCGGGCTCTGTTGCGTTCGAACTTGAAATGACTCAAATGTTGGGCTCCCTTTGAACTCTGAAATGACTCAAATGATTCGCGGTCCCTTCTGAATACCAATGCTCAAAGGTTTCGCATCCCCCCGAACTCGGGCGCTCAAATATTGCGTCCCCCGAACTCCAAAGCTCAAATGATTGGATCCTTTTCCGCGACTCAAATGATTTTGGCCCCCAGAACTCCCAAAGTTGGTTTGGGTTGTTTTCCACCACGCCTTTTTCAGAAAAACCCGCGGTGTTAACTTGGAATCTACGGCGACAATCAGGGGTATTTTGGTATCCTTCATTGAATAATTTCTGGTGATTTAATGCTCACTTGACCCACTGGCGGCTATTTAAAAGTATCATTTTTTATTTTAAATTTTTATTTATGCAAAGGTTAATATAAAAAATGTATTTGTAAAAAATTCTTTCTGTAATGTCTATTCAATGCTTTTCTCATTTATCCCCAATAAAGTGATTTTATTCTCCGTCAAATTGATTACATCTTTTTTTCTTTTAACCCATCTTGTTCATCATTGGAAAACGTTGTATCGGGACTCTCCCGGCGGAATGTGGGAAGGAGGAACAGGTTACATCCAATTCAAGGTGGGCGTTGGGTTGTGTGTTTATCCTTTAGGTGTGTTTGCATCTGTTTGGCTCTAGGTGAAGGAGGGGGGTGGTGCTGTCTGGGCTGAAAGATTTGCGTGGATGTGTGGCCGACGGGTCTCCGCGGTCTACCACACACACACACACCACATCCTGGAATGCATGCAGGATCAGGATGGGGTCAGGAAACTGGGAGGTCAGCTGTGTTGGATGGAACCCAAAAAGGCGCAGAACTTGGAGTGGAGTAGCCAAACTGCAGAATAAATTCATTCTTTAACACAAAACAAAGATATTCTCCAAGGCGAGGAATGAATGAACTTAAGAATATTTTTGAAGAAGAACCCGACCTTCTAATTTAAATATCTTGTGTTTGTTTCCGATAGGGTGGCGGAAAAAAAGAAAAGAGTAAAAAAACCTGGACAATCTTCCCAAAACATCTTTAGGATCCTTGATATTTTTGCTTTATCTTTTCAAAGTATTAGTTCATCAATTGTGTTTAACTCCATATTTATACTGAAATTAAAAATAGCTGTGATTTATTTGGGGCCCCAGGTTCGGTGCCTGATTGGTTGATTGACAAATGTCTTTCCCACAAAAGGGCTTCATATTCAAAAAGTTTAGATTAAACTCATATAACTGTATTGTTTGTGTGGAAATCAAACAATCAAATCATCGTTTTTTCTTCCTCAACCTGAACAAGTGTTTTTTCTGTTAAATAAAGAATTTTTTTTGAGGAACGTTGGCGGCACCCTGACTTCTGTGCTCAGGGAAAAATACTTGGTGAATTTCCATAAGTTTGGTTTTAAAACATCATCTTTTTTAGCATTAAACGAAGACAGAAACCATTTTAAAAAATATATTTTTACTTTTTTAAAATAAATAGTAAAATAACACCTAAGTTTTTTTTCCTAACTAGAATTCATTAAAGAACCAACTATGTGTCATTGTTGTTAACAAGACCAAACTACTAAAACAGTTTTCTGTTTGAATTAAAACTTTTTTTTTTTTCAAAAAGTTGAAATCTAAAATTATTAAAACTGACATTAACATTAAAAAAAATAAAACAATTCCAAACTTCAAACCGCCATTTGCTCTGGGTAAGTCTGAACGGTTTATAAAAACCTTGATGTTGTTTGGACCTGGTGTGTGTGTGTGTGTGTCCACCTGGATGTTCCCCAACGCTAACTCGAAGATCTGATTGGATCCCTTCTGAACTCGAAATGACTCAAAGGTTGCTCCCCTAAACTTCAAAGACTCAAATGATTCTCCCTTCGAACTCCGAAATGACTCAAATGATTAGGTCCTTCTGAACTCCCGTGACTCAAATGATTGGCGATCCCTCGAACTCCGGGCGGCTCAAATGATTCGATCCTTCAAACTCTCGAAATGACTCAAATGATTGGGTCCGTTTCCCGACGGCTCAAATGGTTTGCGAACCCTTGAACTCCCGGTATGGTTTTGTTTAAATTTCCCAGCACCCTGTTTAAGCTGAAAACACAAAGCGGTGATTCATTACTAATTAATCCGGGCAATCGTCAGTGATTCAAAGGGACCCTTCATTAAATTTTCTGGTGTTTAAGCTCACTGGGCCCCTACTAGCGGTTTCATTTTAAAGTTAATTTCAATATTTTTAAATTTACAAGGTTAATATAAAATTATTTGTAAAAAATTCTTTCTGTAATGTCTATTCAATCTTTCTCATTTATCCAATAATATGTTTTATTCCCGTCAAATTGATTTGCACACATCTAATAATTTCTTTAAATAACCTGATCTGTTTGGTTTTCTTGAACGGTGTATGGGAAATCTCTCAGCGGAGATGTGGAAGGAAGGGAACAGGATTCAATCCAGTGCAAGGTGGGGCGTTGTTGGTGTTTAATCCTTCAATTTTTTACGGGCATCTTTTACCTAGGTGAAGGAAGGCGGGGAATTGCTGTCTGGGCTTAAGATCTGCGATGGATTTTTGTGTCAGACCCGGGTCCCCTGGTCTACACCACACAAAATCTCTGGGTCCCCGGGGGATCGAGATGGCGGTGGGCTGGGTTGAAGAAGGTCAACACTTGTTGGGATGGAATCAGCAAGGGGCGGCAGAACTTTATCCGGGGTGGATAGAGCCTGCAGAAAACTTCTCTTAACACAGAAAGTATCTGCCCAAAAGGGGGGAATAGAAGAATTTAAGAATATATTTTGAAGAAGAACAATGACCTTCATCAAATTAAAATATCTTTGTTTTTGGTTGGCTGAGTAAAAAAAAAAACCCCTGGACAATCTTTCCTCATTATGCCCGGGGGTTATAAATTCTTTATCTTTATCAAAGTATTGTTCATCAACCTTGTGTTCAACTCCATTTATACGAAATTAAAGTAGCTGTGATCTTATTCTATTAGGCTCGAAATCGGTGACAAGATTGGTTGATTAAAAATGTCTTCACACAAAAATTCTTCATATTCAAACACAGTTTAGTTAACCTCATATAACTTATTGTTTTTGGGAGGAGAACAAAATCAAATCATCAGTTTTCTTTAGCCTAACAAAGTGTTTTTTTCTGTTGAACATAAAGATGTTTTTTGAGGCAATTGGGCCCATTGACTTCTTTGGAAGAAAATCTATGGAAGTGAATGGGTACCATCAACGGTTTGTTTTAAAAGCATCATCTTTTTTGCGTTCAGGAAACAAAATTTTCAAAACATATATAATTTTTACATTTTATTTAAAAAAATAAATATTAAAATAAACACCACAGTTAAACTTTTTTCCGGTAATTCTTAAAGCAACCAACTTTGTCATTGTTGTTAACTAAGATGAAACTCTAAAACGTTTCTGTAATTTGAATTAAAGCTTCTTTTTTTCAAAAAGTTGAAATCTAAAAAACCAAAACTTAAAAAATAAAAAAAAAATAAATTCAAACCAATTTTGCAACCCTGGGATGGGTTAACGTTTTAAAGGGGAATTGGTTTTTTTTAAGCCCACCTGGTGTTTTTTGGGGTGCCATGGTTTTCCCTTAAACTTTCCAAAATGACTCAAATGAGGATCCCCACCTTTTTTTCCCCCCTACAAACTCGAAATGACTCAAATGTTAGCGATCCCCTACAAACCCCGAACGTCAAATGATTGGTCCTTTCCGTGATCAAATGATTCCGAAATTTACGAACTCCCAAAGTTGGTTTGTTTGGGAATTTCACCCGCGCATTTCACGTAAACCACCCGGCGGTGATTCATTTAAGAATTAACTTTAAGAAATCAGAGTGATTCAGTGAAATTTTGGAATAATTTCCCGTTAAAACTCACTCGCCCCTCTGGCGGTTTCATTTAATATTTTCCAATGAATTTTTTATTTTAAAGGTTAATAAAATTTTGTAAAATTCTTTCTTAATATCTTTCTGCTTTCTCATTTATCCAATTAGTGTTTTTCTGTAAATTGATTGCCATCATCTAATTAATGAATTTCTTTTTAACCCTTCTTTGCTTCAGGTGGGTGAGCGGCACCCATTGACTTCTTTACGGAAGAAATCTTGGAAATAAGATTTCCATCCCTTTGTTTTAGCATCATCTTTTGGCGTTCCCAAAAGCGAAACTTCATTCCCCATATATAATTTTTTACAATTAAAAAAAATAAATATGTAAAATAAACACCGTTAAACTTTTATTCCAACTTTTCATTTCCCAAAGCAACCAACTATGTGTCATTTTGTTAACTAAGACTGAAACTACTAAAAACAGTTTTCTGTTTAATTAAAGCTTCTTTTTTTTTTTTTCAAAAAAGTTGAAATGCTAAAAATTAAAACTGACATAAACTTTAAAAAAATAATAAAACTAATTTAAACTTCATTTAATCCAATCTGGTAAGTGGTGTTTAAAAAGCCTTGTGTTGTTTGGACACGTGTGTGTGTGTGTGTGTGTGTGTGTGTGTGTGTTCCACCTGGATGTTCCCCTAACCCTACGAACTCTCGAAATGACTCAAATGATTCGATCCCATTCTCAGAAAACTCAAATGATTCGATCCCCTACGAACTCTCAGGAAATGCTCAAATGATTCGAACCCTTTACGAACTCTCGAAATGCTCAAATGATTCCGATCCCTACGCTACAACGCTCAAATGTTGAGATCCCCTTTGAACTCCCCGACTGACTCAAATGCCGAACCCCTACAACTCCCAAAGTTGGTTTTGGCAATTTCACCCAGCAGCACTGTTTCCCTAAACCACAGTGGTGATTCATTTTGATTAATCTACACTTTGGGAAAACAGTCAGTATTCGGTATCTCGGAAAATTTCGGTGATTTGACTGGGCACCTATGGCGCAGTTTCTATTTGTTCATTTCAATTTTAATTTTATTTTTTGCAAGGTTAATATAAAAATTTATTTGTAAAAATTCTTTCTGTAAATTCTTTCAATCTTTTCTCATTTATCAAATAATGATGTTTATTCTCCCGTCAAATTATTGCCAAATCTTTTGAATTTCTGCTTAATGATCTGGCTGGTTTTCGTGAACGGCCCCATTTACTTTTCGGGGAAAGAAATACATGGAAATGAATGGGAACCATCAACTGTTTGGTGTTTAAAACATTTTTAGCATTCAAGGGGCAAAACCATTAAAAACATATTTTTAAAACATTTTATTTAAAAAATTTATATTAAAATAAAACACAAGTTAAACTTTTATTCTAACGTAATTCTTCCCAAAGAAAACTATTGTATTTTTTTTAAGCAAAACAAAGGGTTTTCTGTAATTTAATTAAAACTTTTTTTTTTTTTTTTAAAGTTAAATCAAAATTATTAAAACTGACATAAACATTAAAATTAATAAAACTAATTCCTTAACACCAATCTTGTCAATCTGGGTAAGTGTGTAACGTTTTAAAGACCTTGATGTTGTTTGGACCCGTGTTGTTGTGTGTGTGTGTTTTTGGTTGTTGTGCCCCTGGATGTTCCCAACCCCGAACTCTCGAAAGCTCAAATGATTCGCGTCCCCAGGGCTCTCGATGCTCAAAGTTTTGGCTCCCCCCGAACTCTCGAAATGGCTCAAATGATTTTATCCCTTAGAACTCTCAAATGCTCAAATGATTCTTTATCCCCTTTACGCTTCGAAATGCTCAAATGATTCGCGATCCCCTCAACTCTCGAAAGCTCAAAGTTCCCTCCCTTGAACTCTCGAAATGACTCAAATATTCGGATCCCGCTTTGAACTATCAAATGCTCAAATGATTCGGTCCCTACAACTCTCGCGACTCAAATGACCGGACCCTTTACGAACTCTCAAAGCTCTGATTCGCGATCCCTTTGAACTCCCAACCACTCAAATATTTGCAATTTCACACCAGCAGCACTGTTTCCGGCTGAGAAACACACAGGTTATTCAAGATTAACCCTTTAACGAATCGTCAGTGATTCAGTGACTCCTTCATACGGAATAATTTCGGTGTTTTTGGCTCACTCCCCCCTACTGGCGCAGTTTCTTTTAAAAAATATTTTAAATTATTTATTTTTGTATTTTTATGCAAAGGTTAATATAAAAAATGTATTTGTAAAAATTCTTTTGTAATGTCCAAATTTTTCCATTTTTATCCAATTAAATGTTTTATTCTCCGTCCAAATTGTTGCACATCATCAATTGGAATTTCTGTTAAACCTGATCTGTTTCCAGGTGCGTTTATAACCCGGGTTTCCGGGAAATCTCGCAGGGAGGGAGGAAGGGAACAGGATTCACATCCAGTGCAAGGTGGGGTTCGGTGTGGTGTTTGTCCCCCAGTGTGTGTTTGGCTGATCTGTTTTGGTCTGGGAAGGGCGGGCGTTCTGTCTGGGGTTTGGTCTCGATGGATTTGTTCAGGCGGTCCCGGGTCTACACACACACACACACACACACACCACACACACACACCTCTGAATCGCCATGGGACGAATGGGGTGGGGAGCTGGTGGAAGAGGTCACGGGGATGGAATCCAAAACAAGAATATCCAGGGTGGGTGGGCGACCCAGAAAACATTCATTCTCTTAACACAAGCAAAGAATATCTCCAAAGGAATGAATGAACTAAAGAATATATTTTGAAGAAAGAAACCCTTTCATCACATTAAAATTCTTGTGTTTTTGGCCCGGGTTGAGCGTTTGGCGGGTAAAAGAAAAGGTAAAAAATAAACCCTGGACAATCTTCCCGGTAGTCTGGGGCCTTGTGATTATAAATTGCTTTTTCTTTTCAAGATATTGTTTCCAAGCCTTGTGTTCAACTCCATATTTATACTGAAATTAAAAAGTGCGGATCCCTTTGGTTGGGGCTCTGAAATAGTGACAGTTGATTGGTTGATTCCAAAAATGTTTCACACAAAGTCTTTATTCAAACACAGTTTGGTTAACACTCCTTTGTATTGTTTGTGTGAGGGAATAAACAATCAAATCATCGTTTTACTCTTCTCCCTGCAAATTTTTTTTTTTCTGTTGAACATAAAGAGATGTTTTGAGGGGCGAACCGTTGGCCCAAATGACTTCTGTCGGAAGAAATACTATGGAGGTGGGTTTCCTCAAAGTTTTTTTTTTTTGCATTCAAAGAAGCAAAACTTACAAAACATATAAATTTTTTTACATTTTTTTTAAAAAAAATAAATATGTAAATAAAACCAGTTAAACTTTTATTCTAACTAATAATTCTTCCCCAAACAAAATATTGTCATTTTTTGTTAACAAAGAAACTACTAAAACAGTTTTCTGTAATTGAATTAAAACTTCTTCTTTTTAAAAAGTTAAATCTTTTATTAAAACGACATAAACAAAAAAATTAATAAAACAATTCCTAAACTTCCTCAATCTTGTCTAGAATTGTAACGTTTATAAAAGAAACCTTGATGTTGTTTGGACACCGGTTTTTGTGTTTTGCAGTTTCCTAGCTTCCCGAATCTCAAAGCTCAAATATTCCATCCCTCGAACTCTCAAATACTAAATATTCTCATCAGCTGAACTCTCGAAATGCTCAAATGATTCGCGATCCCCTTTACGAACTCTCGAAATGACTCAAATGATTCGCATCCCCACGGGCCTTTGCGACCGCTACAATTCGTGCTCAAATGATTCGCCCCCCAGGCTCTCGTGACTCAAATGATTCGCCTCCCCAGACTCTCCAAATGACTCAAATGATTCCGGATCCGCTTTCGAACTCTCAGTGACTCAAATGATTTGCGATCCCTCGCCTCCCGCTCTGATTCGCGATCCACGAACTCTCAAAATGACTCCAAATGATTCCGATCCCCTTTGCCCCCAACCGGCACGTCCGGGTGGGGCTCAACCGTGGAGCCACCCACTGCGGGGTGCCCTTTTTTGGGGGTGTTTTTTTTTTTTTATTTAATTTTTTTTTATATAACTTTGGTTCCTTTTCCCTGCTGTCTGTTTTCAAATATTTGAAATTAAAGTTCTTGGGCAGGCTTTCTGTAAATCTTATTCGATTAAAGCTGTCATTGGTAACCCCCTATTCTTGGGCCAACTGAGTTCCCAAGCCCATGGGCAACAACGGCGACAAAGGTTTTGCGGGGGTTAAATATCTTGTTTGAATAAGTACTTAAAATAATATAAGGCTCATATTTTTTTTTGATGTCTGATGACATGTGGGATGTCCCAGGATGCATTTCCATCAGTCCTTAATACCCAACAATTAAATACCCGTGCTCGTAGCATTTCATCTTTATAAAATGCGATTTTAAATCTTTAACACAGGAAAAACCCTCCTTTATAGCTACAAAAACTATTTTGTAACCTGAAAGTTAGATGAAACGTAATGTGATGCGGCCCGGCGGTTCGCCGTTTTAATGACGGAAAAAAAAAAAAAAAATCCATTTGCAGAATTTTGGGGTCAAAACTATATATTGATAAGTAATACAAAACTTTAATTTGTTTTACCATCGGAAAATCATAACAGGTGCCCCCCCTGTTTCTACTGGAACCAAAGCGGGGTCCTCGTCACCTGATCTTTTTTCATAAATTTCTTCTTTGATTTTGATTGCTGATACTAATTTAAACATTTAGTATATCATGTTATGGGTATCTCTCCGTTCGTCCTCACTTATAAAATGTTTCATGGTTTTACCACAGTAATGTAGTAGTCAAAAAAAAAAAAATCATGAAATTTTTATTTTATCTCGAATGTAACTCTTGATTCATTCCAATGCTTTTTATTGTCAAAATCACAAAAGTAATTTGGAATTTTTTTTTTTAAATAACCTTTTCTATTTGAATATATTTTAAAATTAATTTATTTTTTATCAAAGCAATTTTCCACATCATTACTCCATTCAGTACTCTTCGGTTCATATTTAAAATCTTTCCATTCTCAAGTATTCTTCATGTTAACCAAAAAATACAAATTAACATAAAACCTAACAGAATAAAGCAATATATATATATATATATATATATTATTATATATATAAATAATAATAATATATATATATAATTTTTTTTTAAAGTTAATAAAAAAGTTCATAAAAGTTTAAAAAATATTTTTGTTTCTTTTGGTTTTTAAAAGCTAATTTCATGTTTATGTTAACCAAGTTTTTTTTTTCTCTTAAAATCAATTTAATCCAAGAACAATTCAAAACAAGGACCCTACAAATAAATGCAAAAACTTTCTAAATAATCTTGAAAAAAAGGAGGAGTGCCCTTTCCTTCCCATGCCCCTCAAAAGGTTTCCCCTTTGGAAAGGGCTAAAGTTTGAACCCTAAATCCCAAAGTATGGTTTGTTTCATTTCACACCAGCCTGTTTCCGGCGAAAACCCGGTTCATTACTGAATTAATCCAGCTTTGAGCAATCAGTCGTTTAGTGCCCTTAGAATAATTTCAGTGATTTAAGCCCTACCACCTACAAGCAGTTTCTATTTAAAGTTCATTTTATTATTTTATAATTTGTATTTTTATCAAGGTTAATATAAAATTTATTTTAAAATTCTTTTTCTGTAATGTCTATTCTGCTTTTCTCATTTTATCCTTGGTGATGTTTTTCGTCAAATTGGTTCTCATCTAATTTGAATTTCGTTTAACCCTGATCTGGCTTGGTGGATGGGGTTCCGGCGGTCTCTGCAGGCGGGGATGTGGAAGGAAGGAACGGTTACATCCAGTGCAAGGTGGCGTTCGGTGTGTTTTTGTCCTTAGTGTGTGTTTTGCTATCTGTTTTCTGGTCAGGTAAAAAAACGTGGTCTTTCTAGGGTTATAATTAAATATTTTAAATTAAATTTAAAAAAAAAAATTTTTAATTTGGGGGTAAGATGGGCAAAAGGGTAAAAATAGCTGTTTGGTAATAGAAAGGGCAAATTGAGGGTAGTGAGCAGCCTCAAATAACAATTTTTAACCAAGAAAATTCTAAAAAGGCAAAATAAATGAACTTTAAAAATAATTTTGAAGAAGAAAGAACACCTGCCTTCATCAAATTAAAATATCTTTGGTTTGTCCAGGTAGGGTTTGGCGGGTAAAAAAAGAAAAAAAACCCTGGAAATTTCCCCAAAACATCGTTAGGAGCCTCATTGAATAAATTCTTTTTTAAGGTTAACCCACTAGAGCGGTCTAAAAGTGAAACAAAATTTATTTAAATAAATTGAATAAAAAAAAGTTAAAATTTATTTAATTCCTCTGAAAACCTCCTTTAATTTAAAAGTATTTGTAAATTGTATGTCACAAAAAAGGAATGATCTTTGGAAATAAGAAACAAAGTTGGGTCTCTCACAAAAAAAAAAAATATATTCTTTTTAAATTTCTTATTTTTAATTCCTTTTGAAAAAATTTTTTAATCGGGGCGTAAAGGTGTAGCAGCTTAGGTCAACACATAAAAAACTGAGGGTGGTTTGGTTTAAGTTCTGTTTTTTATGTTGAACAAAAAAGGAAAAAAATAGAAAAATAAATTATTTTAAAAAAAAAAATATTTAAAATAAATAATAATATTAAATTTTTTTTTTAAGGCCTAATTGACTTATTATTAAATGTGTTTGTTGTTACTTTTTGTTAGTTTGCCTATTTTAAAACATTAATAGGCTAATAATAAACCTTTAAAATTTAAATGTTTATTGGGCCTGAAATTAATTATTTTGAAAATTAAAATGTAACTTTAAAATTTAAGTCTTTCACGAAAAATGAATCTTTTTTGTTTTAAATTTTGTTGGGGTGACCAAAAAGGTGTTGGGCAATTAGGTAAAGTTTTGAAACTCATCCAAATTCTGATCCCAAATAATTCCAACCTTTATCAAATCTAAAAAATTTTTTCAAACTCACTGGGTGATCTTGATTCCGGTACTTCAAAAGAGCCCGACATTGTTTTGTAATCACTCGAAGTTGATTAAATAATTTTAAAAAGGGTTTATATTAATAAATATTTTAAATATAAATTTATTAAAATTTATTTCTTGGAGCCCATCTAGGTTTTTTTTTTTTTTTTTTGTTTAAGTTGATTTTGGAGGTCTTTAAAGTTGGCAAATAAATTATGTAAATAATTATGTTAATAAAAATTAAATGTTAGGCTTTTAAGTTCCTTGCTCCAAAAAATCCTTTGAATTTTTAAAGTATTTGTATATTAAAAGGATTAAATTCACAAGCCAAAATGAATATCATTTTCTAGAAATAAATGAAACTAAAGTTGGGTCCTTAAACAAAATCATTTTTTTCTTAAAAAATTTTTTCTGTTCACTCCTTTAATATCAATAAAGAAAATTTTTTTTCAGGGCAGAAAATGAAACCTTGAGTTTACTCAAAACGGCATTTGTTTTTTGTTTAAAGGTTCTGTTTTTTATTATTAAAAAAAAATGTAAATAATAATATTATTAAAATATATATTTTTTTGTTTTGTTTTGCCACAATCTGAATTTTAAATTTTTTTTTTTTACGGTTGTTGTCCCTTTTTGGGTAAAAATAGGCAATTGGCCTATAAAAAAAGTTTTTCGTAAATAATATTTGTATTCTTAAATTAAATGTAAAGGCAGTTAAAGGGGAAATTTTAAAGGTTTTCCAAGATGCTTTTTTGTGTTTTTTAAAGGAGTTTTGTTTATTTAAAAGCGGGTTGATTTCAAATTTTTCAAATTATTTTCCCAAATTTCGCAAAGGCCCTTAGGTCCATTGAATTTTTTGCCCTCCTTGAAATTTGATCCAAATGGTTTTCTTAAATTTGGGTTTTAAAGGTTAGAATTGGTGGGGTTTTGGGGTCAAAATGGCTTTATGTTAAAATTGGCAATACCAAAGAAACTGTTAGGTATTTAAGTTCCTCCTCCAAATCCTTTAAAAAGTATTTTAGAAAATATTTAAAAATAAAATTCACCCAAAGAAGTTTTTAGGTAGAAGGAAAATGAAATAAAGTTGGGTCCTCATTTAAAAAAAAATAAAATATTTTGAAAAATATTATTTAATTCTTCATCCCCAAATCCAACATGAAAATTTTTAAAAAAATAAAGGGTAAATTAACGGTAAATTTTTACAAAAACTGGCGTTGGTTTTTTTAACACAGTTTTTTAAAATGAGAAAAGTTTAAAAAAGAATATTTAATAAATATATAAAATTAATAATTTTAATTTTATAATAAAAAAATTATTGTTTTTTTTTTTATATATCGACAAATTATTAAAGGTTTTTTTTTTACTTTTTTTTTTTTTTATAATTTATTTAAATAATAATATATATTTGGTTTTTTTTAATTAACCTAATAAATTGTTTTTTCTTTTTAAAGTAAATTGGTTTTTGGGAAAATGGACTTTTAAGGCCATATGAATTTTTTTGTACTTTTAAGGGATTATTCTGGGTAGTGATTTAGAATGGGCTTAGCCCATTGATCTTTTTGAAACCCTCCAAATTCCCATCCCAAATATTCGAAAGGCCTTTTGGGTGATCTGAAACAAATTTTTTTAAACTACTCCAAATTCCAAATATTGAGAAACCCTTGGGTCCAATCTGTTTTTTTTTTAAAAGGGAATTTAAATGTAGTTACTTTCATTGGGTCAAATAAATATATGATAAATTAATAATAATTAATAATAAACAATGTAATAACGGGTACAGATTTTACACAAAAAACTGGCGTGTTTTTTTTAAGTTACTTTTTTATGATAATGAACAGCAAAATGATAAAATGAATGATATATTAAATAGATATATATTTTTTTTAGTTTTTTGTTTATGCCTATATCTGACGATTATTAAATGTGTTTTTGTTGTTACTTTTTTTGTTGTTGTCCTTTTTAGGTTATTATTAATAGGTAATAAAGGTATAATTAATTTTTTTTATGTACCCTTTTAAGGCGGGAAATTAAATGTAAGGCTTTAAGATGGACATTTTAACGGCGTCCATTGACATCTTTTGATGTCTTTTCAAAACTGGGTGGGAGTGATTCCCCCGTTAGAACTCGGTTGAATGGGGTTATCAGCGTTATCGAAATATTTGGGATCAGGGAATTTGGGTGAGTTTAAAACTTTTTGACTCAAATCGGGCTCAAGCGCTTTGAGGGTCACACCCCTTTAACTCCTTGAAAAGAACTCAAAAGTGTCGGGGGCGGTAAATTCCATCTTTTCTTAAAAAAGTTCAAATTTCAGATTTTTGGGGGCGCTAAGACCCCGTTCATAGCGCGATCTGTCCCCAACCTTGTCCATCACAGTCCATCACCAGTTTACCCCCTGCATCCCTAATGGTTTCTGTTCTGGAAGGGTGCCATTCACAACTAATCTCTACTATCCAACTCAAATCATTTAGTCTTCCTAAAGTTTCCCTGATTTTTTTACGTTCACAATGTAGCATGGTCCCAAGCCTACCGTCATTCAGTTTTAAAAATTTTTTTTAATTTTTGTATTGTTTCAAGGTATGTATTCCAAGTGACATCCGCTTCCATGAAACAATAAGAACTTCAATGTGTGTTTTGTTTTGTTCCGTGTTTGGCTCCGGGATACAATTCTCAAAGGGTCCCTGGATGATGATTCAATAGGTATGCACCCTGTCCCCGACCCCGGACCAAACCCAGTCTGCCTGAAATCACAGAGGTTCTACATATCATCGTCCTGTTTTTTATTTCTATTTATTTTTTTTTAAAGGGGAATCAGGGGTTAAACATTTTTTCATTTAGGTTAATAATCTCTGCTCTGTTATCACATCCGAACAACTTTATCTGTTTTTGGTAAATATTTTGGAAAATTTTTTAGCATTTTTTTTTTTATTTTTCTTGTAATGCAATTCGTTTATTTTGCATGAATTTGTTTTACTCTCATAAACTTTGGTTCTTTTTTTTTGTTTTTGTTTTTTTATCCTCTTTATAAAAACTTTGGATAAAGCTTTAAATTTTCTTTAAATGTAAACATCAAATTATGGTTTTCATTTCTTTACATGAATATGAAATATTCAACTCAAATAAACACTTTGATCAGTATTAAATTGAATTTAATTGGGGTCCCAAAATACCCAACCTGCACAGAATTGTGACCATTGCTCAAAAATAAAAAAAATTGAAACTCATCTATTTTGTTTTTAATTTTCCCTTACTAAATTATACAGTTACTGATCTTTGAACTGTGGGTTACTAACACTTTTAACAAAATCTTTTTCTTTTTCTCTTTATTAAAATTGATATGACAAGTACGTAGTAAATGTTTTAAAATCCTTTCGAAAGGCGTTCTCAGATGATTCCCGGCAACGATTCCCGATCGAATAAATGTTTTTCAAACTCGAACCATCAAATGATTCCGGAAATTGGGTGAATCTGAATAAATGGCAAACTCGAAGCCCCGATCAAATGATTGGGCCGTTCGGTTGAATCAAATTTTTCAAACTCTGAACCCCTGATCAAAGTTGGAGCTTGGGTGATTAATCAAATGTTTGCGAACTTTCGAACCCGATCAAATGATTCCGGAAATTTTAGTCCAGATCTAATCAAATGTTTTGAAATGAAGCACCGATCAAATGATTCGGCGCTTTGGGTCAGTCAATCAAATTTTTTGGAACTCAAGCCGGATCCTTTCAGAAAGTTGGTAATCTGATCAAATTTTTAAATCAAACCTGATCAAATGATTGGGCGCTTTGGTCATCCGGAATAAATGTTTTGCGAACTCCGAGGCCGTCAAAGTTTGAAACGGCCCGATTCCCATCGATCAAATGTTTTTGGAACTTCCTCCAATCCCAATCCCAATTATTTTGTGAAAGCCTATAAAGTTCATTCTCCCGAAAATGGCAGGACCAAAAGTATTCAGATGTTAGGTCCTTTGTGTTTTAATTCAAAAAAACAAAAAAACCGTTTTATTTTCAAGGGTTTTCCCGAAAAAAAAACTTTGAAATTGGGCTATACAGCGAGGGGAAATTTACTGTGAAAAATACTTTGGTGTGGCTTAGAACTTCATGGAGGTGAGGTCCGTGTCCAACCGTTCGTCGTGCCGTGGGTTGACCCGTTTTGGTGGAAAAAGTTGGAGGCGTTAAATCAGCGTCAAAGCGGGCTGTTTGTGGTGCGGCATTACGTGAATGGTGCAGGAACCGATTACAACAACCTCCAGTCCCAGGTGGTTAATGTTTAACTAAAACAATAACATTACAGCTATGGCATTAATCTATATTTTTTTATTTGTATTTTTAATTAGTTTACATTTAATGTAGCAATGTACAGTTATCCATGAACAGGCTAATCAAGCGGTGTTTTTACTTTCCATCCCCTTTTTCTCTCTTCTTTCGGGGGTACAAGTTAAAAACATTTAAAGTTATCAAAAAATCCACCAATGAGAAAATCGAGAGTTAACAAACATCAGGCCAAACGAATTCAAATTATTTTTTAATGGTTTGTAGGTTATTTAATTTAATTGATGTTCTGGTAACTTTATTTGCATAAATGTGATATAACTTTTCAAAATTGTTTTTTTATTAAAGTGTTATTTTAACACAAAATAATACATGTATTTTTTTTGCTTTTTTAAAGTGCCTTGCTGGGGGAAAAATTGGAGCTGGAAAAACCCTGCTTGAATCAGCATCATCTACACCTGGGTTTGACATCCGGCATACCCCACCCCGGTGACATCGGCATAATCACCCGCCGGTGAAATAAATCTCCCCCCCGCGGTGCATCGCATCATCTCCCCCGCTGGGACTCCATATCACACCTGCCCTGGTGACATCCAAATCATCACACGCCGCAATTAATCGGCACACTACCCCCCCGGTGCTCGGCTCTCTCTTCCTTTCCGGTGACATCGGCATCTCTACCCGCCCGCGGGTGGTCAGCTCTCTCTCCCGCTGGTGCATCCTCTCACCACCCCTTTGAAATCGGCTTCTTCCCCACCTGGTGACTCGGCTCTCCCGCCTTGCCGGTGGGCTCCGGCTCTCTACCCCTGCTGGTGTCCTCTCTAGCCCGCCGGTGACTCGGCTCTCTCTTTTGCTGGTGGGCATCCTCTTTTTATCAAACCCGGGGTGAATCCGGGGTTTTTACCGGGTGGCTGGCTTCCCTCTGGGTTTTCCCCACATTATCACTGTATACATTCTTCTCTTTATGTTTTTTTTTTTTGCTATTTTTAATGTTTTTTTGATTTGGGCCCGGGAAAATTTACAAAATTTACTTTTCTTCCAGTTTTGCTTTTTTTTTTTTTTTGCTGAAAAGCTTAAGATTTTGGGGAAATTTAAGTCCAAATTTTTATAAAAAAATTAATTTTACTTTTCTTTGGAATGTTTTCGATTTGAAACATGAATACCAACCCCTTACAAACTTTCCATTTGGGGGGTTTTTTTCCCAATTCAAAATTTAACAAAAAATTAAAATTCATGTTAAAAAAATTTTTTTTTTAATAAAATAAAACTAATTCCTTGGGGAAGTATTTTTTTAAATTTTTCTTTTTTTTCCCAGAAAATTTGCCAGAAAAAAAAAAAAAAAAAAAGGCCTTTTACCAAGTTTCGAATTTGGGGCCCGGGGGTTTTTACAGATTTTACAAAACTTTAAACATTCACTTTTGTTCAAATAGGGGTTTCTTGGTTTTAATTTAATAAAAGAAGGTCAAGTTGAAAAGTTTAATGATTTAAATTGTTTCTGTAGCATTGATGAAAAGTTTGGCATTTTAGAATGGTGGTCTAAAAATTCAAAATATTAACCACAAAATCTTCTCTATTAGGCAGAAAACTTTACTGCAGGAATGGCCAATTTCTTTTTTTAATCTTTCCAAAATTTAAGTTTATACAACAAGTTCCCACAAATGTTTCAAACTAATTGTTTTGGTTGGAAAATGTAATTAAATTTATGGAAAAGTTTTAAATTTTTCCGTTCAACAACTTTTTTTTTGAGTGTTCAAAATCAAATGAAAACGGGCCGGAAACTTTATTTATGGCAAAGAACACAAAATTTGCAAAAAAGAAAACGAACCTATAGATATCAAAATGTATATAGAGAAACTTGGGGCAGACATCATTGTTGGTTTTAGGGTATGGATGGATAAAATTACATTTCAGAGTCCTATAAGAAAAAAAAATAAATGTAAAAAGTGAAAAAATATAATGAGATTCCTGGAGCTGAATGGGCATTGGCAATCACTCAAAAGAATTTTGGGCACTAATTGGACAAATATAGATTATGGTGCATGGTGTTGTTCTCCTCAAAAACTCAACTTCGGGTGAGGTTAGTCAAAGCGTTAAGGTTGTTTTTGGAGCAAAAGGTCACACCAGTGCCATCACTGAACATTGAGGCGGGGTAATCCACTGGAATGAGGGAAATTCAGTTAAAATGAATCGAGATAACATAAAGGTCAAGGAAAATCATCATTAAGAATGTTTTAAAATGACTTTTGGGAATTACCAAAAAAACGAACGTTTTTGGTTTTAAGAACAAGGAATAAATTGGTTTTAATTTCCCCATGTGGTTCTCCAATTCCTCCTTGGTTTTCCCTGCCTTAATTGTTCCAGTTACAAGAACAAACATTCCGGAGAATATCCGGATTAAATAAAATTACATAGATCATGTATATTATGTGCATCCAGAATATAAGGTGGCTCAAATCCCTACAACATCTCTATTATTTCACCCCCTCAATTTAAAGTCAACTTTTGAAAAAAACATCAAATCACTTTTTCAGTTTTACTTCTGTTAATTTGCTTTCAGTGGGTTGAAAAGTTCACCTCCTATCAGTTTTGCCAAGCTCTGTGGGACAAGCGGGTCTTCACAGGCCCGCTGTCAGTAAGGTTTGCCCCAAAAAAAAAAAATAAATAAATAAAATTAATGAACTTGCAGAAATGTAAGGTGAAGTGAATTTTTTGGGGCATTTATTTTATATATATATATATTCCCCGTAAACCCTAATGATGTTTGTAAAGGCACCCACCCACTCCCTCCCGGTTCTTTAAAATTTTTGGGGTCCCCTTTGGTCCCAAGCCCTTTTTTAAAACCATTTGCATTAAATTTGGGTAAGTATTTCGGGTGGATGCAATTTTCCCTTTACAAAATATTACTCACAAAAATAAAAAAATTTACAGAAACAAACTCAAACCAAAATAACAAATACAAATGTAGAACATAAAAATTCAAATAATAATAATAAAAAAATAAAAATTTCCATTACCCCTAACAGACCAAGACTGGACAGTCGACTTCCGTTTGCCTTCGCCAAAACCGGCCCACCCAACCTGGCCTATTTATCCAGGCCGCGGGGTTTTTCAGGTTCGGGTCGATAGGAGAAAACAACGCAAACCCAACCAACCTTGACAAACACCAGAAAATATGTATTCTAACGAAACAAAAAAGGGAACAAACCAACTCAGGTATGTAGACATGTTTTATCCAGCAAAGGGATTCAAGAAGGATGGTGGGGCTGTGTTTGCGTTTTGTACCAGCTTAATGGCTGGGTTTGGAACGGAGGGATGGGTGTGTGTGTGTGTGTGTGTGTGTGTGGTGTGTCGCGTGTGCGCGTGTGTGCGTAAATTTGTGGTGTGCGCGGGTGGCGTGCGGGGTGCGATGCATGTGCCTTTGTTTTGTTTTTGTGTTGCGCTTTCCAACGGGACAGGTCCCTTATTTATGAAATATTAAAATCTTTTAGAACCAGACAATTGGGAATCATTATTACCTTTGGATGTGGATGGGGGTAGGAAGCGAAGTGGTGGTATTTACCCAAACGGATACTTTGAATTGATATTAATTTGCTTGAAGTAAGACGGGTAAAATATAATACAAGAAATGGAAATGGCAGAAAGGATGGGACAGTAAAAAAGGGTTACATTTTCCCAGTCAAAGGAACGTTGGTTTAGAAAGAAAAATATTGGAAATAGGAGGAAATTTTAATTTCAAAGGGGAAATGAATTGTCTAAATAAAATATGGTCAATTTAAAACCCAGACTGGGTATTTTAAAATATTCAAAAATAGGGGAAACAAGATGTATTATTAAAAGGGCTTTCAAGAGAAAGATTTTAATTTTTAAGCTAAGAAAAAATGGAAGTTTTTTCCCATCAACATTATTATAATGCCCAAAGCAATTTAAAATATACAAATAATTATTTAATTTACTTAAACTCATTTAATTAAAGAATTTAGGTCCTTACCGTTATCCCCCTCCAATCCAGTGGGTGGGGAATGCCCATTTAAGTTTGGTTTGCCGCTCCATTAAACTTGAAAGAAGAAGAAGAATTTGTTGGTGATGGGAAGTTTGATTCTTTCAACGGTTCCAGGCGGTTGATTCAATAAACCGTTGAAAAAACCTCGGTTCTTTTGCTTTCGGGTAAGCGTCATTGGCGATGGCGAAATGCATCGTCTATCCATTCAAAATTTAAAACAGCATAACTGTTAAAACCCAAAGATGAAAATTTACATTTGAGTTTTCAAAAACCTAAAATGTAACAAATTAAAATTGCATATGAGGTTTAAGTTTAGTTAAAGTAAATAAAATTAGGTTTCATCAGGCGCCCGAAACCATGATCCCATAAACTAATCCCATGCGTTTGTTTGAAAATGTTTTTGCAGGGTCCTTATCCCAAGCCCCAAATACCGCTCATAACATTACGCCAAGAATCGAATCAATCCCCAAAAAATCCCTTGGGTTCCGAATTTGGCGGTCAGTCGCTCCTAAATAGCGTTCATCGTTCATGGTTTCCGATTCTCCCGCGATTATAGTCAAACCATCAACCGGTTTTTTCCGAAGCGAAATTTAAACGGTGTTCATGTTCTGTTTACTAAAACTCGTTTTAATTGTCTCAGAAAAGTGGAGTGAAAGTGGCTGACATTCAAAGTATGGTGAATAATCAAATTTGTGCTTCAAACCCATCGAATTTAAACAGGCAGTGAAAAGAAATTATGTACGGGTAAACTCTTCCTCTCAAGCTCGGGTTATCTGTATTTTGTACTTTTTTTTCCCCTCCCCTTTTTCTTCATTATTTTCGATGAGTTTAATACTTTTACTCCGTTATTTTTTTTGTTATGGCCTTTCGTTCCCAATTACCACTGCCAGAACGGTGGCGGGTTTGATGAAACTGGCACATCATTGGCCCGAATCAAAGCGTTGAACTGGGCGGTCTGCTAACTGATGGAAGAGAGAGATGAACCGAGCACAGAAATGGTTCGTTCCGGTAAAGAACGATTCATCGGTTTCCGGATCCCATGTTCTTTCGCGTTTGATTCAAAAACCCGGTTGAAGAAACGTTCCCCTTTTTTCCTAATGGCGTCTTGGCGTGTTGCAACCGGTTTCGGGCTTCTTGCCAGAATCATTCAAAATCAATCAATCACCAAAAAGAATCAGTTGGACGGCTCTTTGGGTTTCTTCGCTGCCCCGGGCGCCAGTATCATCCACTCCTGGGTTTTAAAGGGAGAAACATAAGCGGTTCTTTTTCGTGACAATCAGTCCCTATTCCGTTTCTGGCCCGGTGTTCATCTTCAGTTCTCTCTTCACGCTTTCAATTGTGATTTGGTCGTTATCCTTCGTCCATGGCCCGGTTTTCTAATCGGCGGTTTTTGGGTCGCGATTTCACTGAGCAACTGTTCAGTATGGTCTCCAGGAAGTTCAAAGATAAGGTGTTTTATCCATGATCCCGTTGTTGATTAGTGGCGTTGGGGGTGGGGGTTGGTGGGGGATCATTTAGATTGCATGATTCAAAACACCCAGGTTTCCCCCACTGGGGCCCCTTTTCTCTGCGAACCTAAGTCTCCACTGTTACTACAAGAGCCGTTTTAATAGAAGATTTAATTCGTTATTTTCAGTTTTTGGGCATCTTCTCCATTCTCTTACTTAATCCCCCAAGGAAAAGCTTTGATTAAAAACCGGCTTTACCGGGAGATGGGTCGATGGGTCTTGATGGGAACCTAGAACTTTGGGTTAAACTTAAAAAAAGAGCTTTTGTGGTTTGCGTTTGGGAGGAACCGTTTGGGAAAGTTCGATTTGGTGTTTTTAAAGATCGGTTAATCCTGATGGATTCCGGGGGATATCCCAAAAACTCTTTGTTTTGAACTTTCTAACAAAGAACCCGGAAGAAGACAATGCTGAATAAAATTAGGTTTTTTATTTTTTATTAATTTCCCCTGATGTCCCATGGACTACTTTGAAGTGCTTTTCCATTTCTGGACATGGACGTAAACAACTTAATGGAGGGACTAGCTCTCAGACTAAATCAAAATATTTTAAACTTTGTTCCAAAAAAGTAGCGGGTCTTAATCTTTAAACAACATGAGGTTTATTATAAAATTTGCATGGGGAAATAACCTTTTATCTTTTTTTTTTTTACAAAGTTACAATCAAAGGGTGTGTTGTCCTTTGGTTAATCATTTTGAAATAGAAAAAAAAAACTTTTGAATACTTTCTTTAATAATACTAACAATACTTGTCTTTTCTTTCAAACTTAGGATTTAATTTTAAAATAAAGACTACCAAAAATACAAAAAATTTGCTTTAAGATTCCAAGGGGTTTTCAAACCCTTCTACTCAATCCGCACATTGCCTTTTTAAGTATGGGTGCCTTTATACATTCTGGTGGTTTTACCCCAACACACCCACAAACACACACACCCGGACACCAGGGCAGTGTTCATCATTTATCTTTCGCGGCCAGGGAGCAGTTGGGGTTGATGTCTTTGCTCAAGGGTCTCAGTGTGGTATTGAAGGTGGAGAGGAACTGTTCATGCCTCCCCCACCCACAATTCCTGCCCAGACTCCGAACTCACAACCAACATTGGGAGTCCTACTCTCTCTCTAACCATTGGCCACAGCTTCCCACATTAACTATAAATACAGTACAGATTTCATAAAGCATCCCTATTCCTATTAAACATTAGGTCTTTAGAGTCTTAATATTTCCACTTCCAAGAAAACCCATTTGGCATACATTATACAAATATACAGATTGGAAACATTCATCTAAAAATATAGATATATAGTTTTTTATCACACTTTGGGATGTTTAACAAAATATTGCATCGCCAGTACTATCAGTTCATGGGTTCTCAATGGGCGTCCGACAGAAGCTTCTGGTTGAGTGTACGGTGATCGAAACCGAAGCAACCGGTTCTTGACTCGAAGGGAACTGCTCCAGCAGTGGTGTTCGTTCATTATCTGGCTACGGTGTTCATCTTCAGTTCGGTCTTCAGCATTCAGTCTTCTGTTTTGGTAAATTACTCCGGGATATTGGTTTGTTTGAACTCACCACACAGCTGTGTGTGTGTTGTGTGTGTGTGAGAAGGTGTGTGGGTGACTCCATGACTTCTCCCCTCCTGCACGAGAACTCCCATCCCAGAACCTGCTCCCCTCCCTGAGAACAAGGCGAGCTGTGAAAGCTTAATGTACTAATACAGTGATATTAACAGACCAAACTTCCTGCGGCGATTTTTAGAAAATTATCAAAGCGTGATCAAGGCGATGATTATTAACAGCATATTATATGATGCAGTCCAATATTTGTTGGTTTTTTGTTGATTCAGGGTCAGCATCATCTGAGGGTCCTCTGAGAGTCAGCATCATCTCTTCTCAGGTGTTCTGGATCGACTGGAGCTTGTAAATCCTATTACGGGATGAAGTCGAACAAGAAACGAGAGAGACATCATTAAGCCTACTTTGCTATCCAACAAACTTTAGTTTAACTTAAGCTAATGAATAATAATTGCTTTATATGATGTGATGCTCTTTTGTGTACATTGTGACAAAAATCTGTTACTGTTTCTTTTATTCACCCAATACCTTAGGACAGTCCAGCCGGTCTCCAAAAGCGGTGGTCGATGCGATTTTGCCGTAAATACGAGTTAGCTGGATTTTTTCAGTGGAAATCGGTATTCTCTTTGTTCCGGCTTCATTATCATTTCGGATGAATTATGAGCCGAACAGGTGAAACTACGGCACTTCCGACCTCCGATCATTTTAAACATGTCTAAAGTTTGTGACTCTCGGTTTGAATAGGTTGCCATTTTTGGCGGTTGAGCGAGCGTTTGTTGATTTATCTGAAGTTGAATCAGAACTGGAAAACCACAGAAGAAGAACGAAGCGGCAAACGCGAATGTAGCTAGCGTATTCCAATGCCTTTTATTTCGTCACAGCATATGAGTTCAGGGGACTCTCCATAAGCGTAGCTTTCGATATCCCCATACACTACCTCTCATCACCCGGAAAATGCATGTTTAAATTTCTATTAAATTGTATGGTATTTTTTAAAAAATTTGGGTTACGAGGGCACAGGAATTGTCCTCAAACCATGTTACATTGTAATACCTACAGATATTTATATAAATAAACACACACACACGGGTGAAGCGTCCGGTTTCTTTGCTGAAAAAAAACTAATGCGTGTAGGAAACAGTCCGGCTCGTATAATAATATCGGTTATGAGGGAGAGCAGTTATATTCGGGCGTTCCACTTGCAGCTGCATGCCAGAATGATCACCTGATGACATCAAAGGAAGGCGATTGAATGCATTGGATATTGTGCTCTTTATCGCTCGGTATTCATACAGTGATCCTTCTGTCGTGCGCGCTTCAATGAAACGGCGTCTATCCTTCGTCCGATTGCCTTCGCCGGGTTGTAAAATGGTTGGGTTATATCATCTCGTCCGTCGTTTTCAGATAAACTCCGTGCCGGTGTGGTGGACATACGATCTTCGACCATCCGATTGCCTGTACCCTTAAGACCCAGATTCGGCCTGGTGCGATCTGTCCCACCCTGTTGCCATCACAGTCCATCACCAGTGTTGCACCCTCATACCTGCCAATATTATGGATTTCTGTTCTGGAGATCCATTAACAACATAATCTCTACACAATATCAACTCAAATCATTTAGCTTGCCTAACAGTTTCCCTGATTTTTGCAGTTCACTGAGCTGGTCATACCTTTGTCATTCGTGGTTTTAATATTTTGTGAATATATCTGAAGTTTATTATTTAAAAGCAACTTTCATCTTTCCCTAGAAGAGAATAATGATTGTGCTTTCCTCCAGGGTTTCTACCTTGTAGGTTAAATATCTAAAATGAGGTGTCTTTGTAACCATTCTCAATAGATACTGAAACATTTTAATGGTGCTTCTAAATAAAATAATTAAATTAAATGGAGGTGAAAGCCATGGCTGGGTGTCATTCACAATTTAATATCTGCTGTGGAGTGAAACCCTGAACTGAAGCCATGAATCAGCTCTTAATTATAATAATGGGGGTGATCAATTCTGTCAAATTCAACACTGAGTCCACAGCCCTGTCTGTAATTAAGCAGTGCTCATGAAGGCACAAATGCCAGGGTTCAGTGGTGTTTAAAGAAGACTTGAACTGAACTTTCCAGGAAGTTATATAGTTATGTAGACAGGTAAGTGTTGATGGGACTATTATTGGTAGTCTATTTCAAATTATTCTGAGGTTCACTTATAGGCAGGATGTGCATAAATACTGTATAGACTATTAAGACATTTGTCTAAAACAATAGTGAATGCGTTTGTTTCCAGTAAAATATAAGTCACCTTTTTTGCCTGTCTTTAGAAATTGTGTTCTGTAGCCGGCCAGATCCTTGACATAAGTAAAGGAAAAGTGTGTCTCCTTGAAAACATCAGTGGAGATAATACGTTTTAATAAATAAATGTTGCATTTAGAGATGTTTTTTAAAAAATTGTGCATTCAGCTAACAATTTTCTCCTAACTTGTGTTCCCTGGGATATAAGACAAAAATGGGACAAGATCCATTGATTAAAAAGTCTTACAAAATAATTAATGTTTGCTTTTAAACTCTATATCGTTCTTGTAAAAGAAAAGCAAATCACAGAAATGGTTTTAAATAATCGTTATTTCTAAATTAATCAAGAATAGTAACTTCTCATTCTCAGGACATGCCGGTATTTGGTGAGAAATCGTTGTATAGATGTCATTTGAGGTAGGGAAAGCGATTCATTTAACGCTCAACAGGCGATCTACAGGGACATCAAATCGACTATAACAAAAGAAATTTATCCAGATGATGGCTTTCAGCAGAAGTTTCAGCGGCGTCGTTTTATCTGGGGACCGCTGAACTCGAACTGATTTAAATGATTACAAGATCCTGCCACTCTCGAAATGACTCAAATGATTCGCGATCCCTTCGAACTCTCGAAAATGCTCAAATGATTGCGTCCTTCCGAACTCGAAAATGCTCTCGGTGGTTCCGCTACGACTCTCGAATGACTCAAATGATTGCGTTCCCTTCGAACTATAAGAAATGCCAAATGATTCGCGTTCCGCTACGAACTATCGAAATGGCTCAAGTGATTAGCGTTCCCTTTACGAACTATCGAAATGGCTCAATGTTTCGTTTCCTCAATTCGAAATGACTCAAATGATTCGCGTCCTTCGAATCTGAAATGACTCAAATGATTGCGATCCCTTGAACTCTCCAAAGGACTCATGATTGGATCCCTTCCGAACTCTCAAATGACTCAAATGATTAGAGTTCCAAACATGTGAAGACAAGTGAACGGTGTTAATAAAAATGTTAAAACATAAATAGCACCGTTTTTTCAGGTGGGTATTCATAATCAAATGTAGCGTCTTGGGTGAAAATATATTAAATATGTTCTGGTGCACATATTTAGCAAAATACTCCTTTCTTATGGCTATTTTTCAATCTCAACTAACCTGCTACGGTCTTTAAGGCTTTCTTGAGGGTAAATAAGCATTCTGTGGTAATTGTTCTCCTGCTCTGTTTTTTATCGTGATTACTGATCGATGTGGCTACAGAGGCATGTATATAAATTTCTGTAAGTTGTACTCTTAAGCAAGAAGTAACAGATAATCGGTTTACTTTCAGACGAGGCATAAGAAAACGATCTGTGCGTCACGATCTCTGACATAAAACTTGTTGTGTCTGAATTTTGTAATAAAATAGACAAGAACTTGAGGAAGCTGATGATTTTAAATGCGGTTTATATAGATCAGTGGTGGTGGCATATTACAACTGGAATATCTAACTTTGAAACCAAAACAATGCACGGTAGCCTCCGTGTCATTACATTTCTGTCTCAACTCGGGTCAAGTCCATACAGGGACGTCTTCACTGAGAGTCTTTTGCCTTCCAACAAATAATTTATTTATCACGGACACATTTGGTGGCATCTGTCTCACGTGTGCGTTTTCTTTTCTCTCAACGTTCAGCCCCTCCATTACGCTTAGATATTTTTGTTATTTAACATATTGAATTTCGTCGCGGTTGTAAAACAGCTGCTTTCAAAAGCCTAGAACTTACTTTGATTCTGATTGGCCAATGAGCGGTGTGAACTCTCGCGGCGTAAAGCATCGGCGCGCCGCGCGTCGTTTATCTGTTCTTGCCACTGCTTTGTAATGTTTAAATGGGAATTATTGTGCGTAAAAAAAAAAAGCATCTTCGCGGCTTCATGAGAGAGACCGTGAGGAGGCGGGTGGACTGTACAAAAAAATACTACCCGGGGCGCTGCCTTTGCGATAAATAATGATTTAAAAACAAAATACGCGCACCCGGCCCAATAACCAGACGCGTACGAGTCTCCGGTAGTCGATGGTACATGCCACTGCGCGAACTCTCAAATGACTCAAATGATTCGCGATCCCATACGAACTCTCGAAATGACTCAAATGATTACGCGCTCCCTTTGCGAGAACTCTCGAAATGACTCCAAATGTGCTTGCTCTCCCACACTTCACGAACTCTCGAAATGACTCAAGTGCTCCCCTTTCACGGGCGCTCTCGAAATGACTCAAATGATTCGCGCTCCAGCTACAGACTGCGAGAAATGACTCCGAGTGATTGGCTCCCTTCTGAACTCTGTGTCAGTGCAGCTCCCGCTCACGAACTCTGAAATGACTCAAAATGATTGGCATCCCTTTCTGAACTTCCAGTGACTCGTGATTACAGCGCTCTCTCCCTTCACGACTCTGAAATGACTCAAATGGTCCAGCGCTCCGCTTCTGAACTCGAAATGACTCAAATGATTGGCTCCATGCAGAACTCTCGAAGTGACTCAAATGATTAGCGATCCCTTTCTGAGGCGACTCAAACGTTGCCGATCCACGCTACGAACTTCCTCGAACTGACTCAAATGATTGGCGATCAGCTCTGAACTCTCGAAATGACTCAAATGATTAGCGATCCCTCTTTTGAACTCCAGACGGCTCAGTGATGCTCGCGAACCCGCGCTTCTGAACTCCCAAGTATGGTTTGGTTTGTGAAAATTTCACTCCATTGTTTCTGGCAGCTTACACAGCGGTGATTCATTACTGGTGTATACATTTGAGCGAATCGGTAGTGATTCAGTGACTCCTTCATTGCGAGGAATAATTTCTGAGTGATTTAATGACTCACTTTCAGCGGCCACCTACTGGCGCGGTTTCATGTCCAAAGGTATCTGTTTAAATATTGCATTTATAATTTGTATTGTGCAAGGGTTAATATAAAATGTATTTGTAAAGAGATTAACAAGTAATCAATGCTTTTTCCCTGTTTATCACAATAACTAGTGATGTTTATTCTCCATCCAAATTGATTGCACATCATCTAATTAATGTTCTGTTGTAACCCTGATCTGTGCTTCGGAGTGGCGTTTAGTGAAGCAGGTGTCTCAGTTGTCTCTGCTGATGTGGAGGAAGGGAACAGGATTCACATCCAGTTGGTGCAAGGTGGCCAGGGTGTGTGTTAAGTCCTTCAGTGTGTTTGGCGCTGATCTGTGTTCTGACTAGGTGAAGAGGAGGAAGCGGAGGCGTGTGGTGCTGTCTGGAGGCTGACCTTGGTCACCTGCAGATGGATGTGTGTCCAGAGCGAGGATCTCCATATCTGCACACCTACACACACCTCTGAAAGATATACCTTAGGATCAGAGATGAAAGCGGTCAGGAAGCTGGTGAAAGAAGGTCCAGCGCTATTGTGTTGGGAGATCAGCAAAGAGAGCTGACAGAACTATCCGAGGTGGAGTGAGCGAACACTACAGAATAACATTCATTCTCTTAACACAAGCAAAAGATATCTGCCAAAGAGGAAGAGGAATAGAATGAACTATTAAGAGAATATGTTTTTTGAAGAAGAACACCATGACCTTCATCAAATTAAAAATATCTTGTGTTTTGTGTCAATTCGGTGGTGGCACAGGTGAAAGAAAGGAGTAAAAAAAATAAACCCATGGACAATCTTCTAAGACATAAGTCTGCGGGAGCCTTGATGATTATAAATATGCTTTATCTTTATCAAAGTATTGGTTCATCAACCCCTTGTGTTCAATATACTGAAGAGTAAGAAATGCTTCGCGTGATCTTATTCTAGTTAAGCGGCTCTGGCTCGGTGACAGCTGATTGATTTGATTGACAAATGTCTTCACACACAAAGTGCTTCATATTCAAATACAGTTTAGATTAACACTCATATAGCTGTATTGTTTGTGTGGAGAGAATCAAACAATCAAATCATCGTCGCAGTTTACTCTTCCTCCGCTAGCCCTGAACAAAGTGTTTTTTTTCTGTTGAACACACTAAAGAGATCATTTTTTGAGAAAGCGAACCAGTTAATGACACCATTGACTTCTGTGCTACAGGAAGAGAAATACTATAAGGTGAATGGGTGCAAATCAACCGTTGGTGTTTAAAAGCATCTTTTTAGCATTCAACAGAAGACAAACTCGTTACAAAACATATATAATTTTTACATTTTATTTAAAATAAATATATGTGAAATACTTCGGACTTTTATTCCTAATAATAATTCATTCCCACAACAACCAACTTCTCCATGTCATTGGATTTGTTAACTAAGACTTCAAACTACTAAAAGCAGTTTTCTCAGCATTGAATTAAAGCTGCTTTTCAAGTTGAAATACTAAAATTGACGACATAAATATTTAAAATTAATAAAACTAATTCTAAGCTTCAGAGCTGCAATCTTGTCCAGTCTGGTAGGATGCTGCTTGGCACAGTTTATAAAGACCTTGATGTTGTTTGGACACCGTGTGTGTGTGGCTTTATTATTGTGTGTGTCCACCTGGGATGTTCCCTAACGCTATGAACTCTCGAAATGACTCGAAATGATTCGCGATCACTACGAACTCTCCCGAAATGACTCAAATGATTCGCGCTCCACTTACGAACTCTCAGAAATGACTCAAATGATTCGCGCTCCGCTACGAGCTCTCAAGTGACTCAAATGATTCGCTCCCCACTTACGAACTCTCGAATGACTCAAATGGATTCAGCGCTCCCGCTACGAACTCTCAGCGAGAAATGACTCAAATGGTGCGCGCTCCCAGCCTGAGCCTCGAAATGACTCAAATGATTCGCGCTCCCACTTACAGACTCTCCGAAATGACTCAAATGATTCGCTTCCCGCCGCGACTCTCAGAAAATGACTCAAATGATTCCGCGCTTCACTTTACGAACTCTCCAGAAATGACTCAAATGATTCACGCGTCCACTTCCGGTGGAGCAGCAGCTCAGGATTCACCCGGTGCTGCGAACTCTCGAGGCGGCTCAATGGTGCGCGGTAAAACCTGCTGCAGGGCGGGCTCAGTGGTAGCTTGCGAACATTTGGGAGGCTAGGGACTCAGCAGCACTGTTTCACAGCCAGCCACAGCGGTGATTCATTACTAGGGTAATCTGTCTTTAGAACAGGTAGTCAGTGATTCGGTGACTCCTTCATTACCGGGACAATTTCTGTGGAGTGATTGTATTCATGACCCACCTACAGCACCAGTTTCATGACCCCAAAATTATCATTTAAATATTATTTATAATTTGTAGCCATTTATGCAAGGTTAATATAAAAATGTATTTGTAAAATTCTTTCTGTAATGTCTATTCAATGCTTTTCTCATTTATTATCACCAATAATAGTGATGTTTATTCTCACGTAAATTGATTGCACATCATCCCAGGTAATGAATTTCTGTTGGCGAAAACACGATCTGTGCTTCCACCATTTGATGAAGCGATTATCGAGACAATCTGCAGGCAGCGATGTGGAAAGAGAAGGAGCAGGATTCTACACATCAATTCTGGAGTAGCGTTCCGGTGTGTGTTTGATACTAGTGTGTTTTAGCGCTGATCTATTCAGCTCTGGAAGTGAAGAAGGAGAAGGCGTGGTGCCTCTGGGCGATATATAGATCTACGATGGATGTGTGTGTCCAGAGCAAAGGGTCTGAGTCACACACACACAAAGTGCTTGCACGGTCGGGGACCTGAACAAGACCATGTTGGATGGTGAGTCAGCAAAGGCGAAACTATATCGAGGGGTAAGGTGGTAGACACTGCAGAATAACATTCTTCATTCTCTTAACACAAGCAAAGAAGACCAATATCTGCCAAGGGTAGAATGCGAATGAAATATTAGAGAATATATATTTTGAAGAAAGAACACCATGACCTTCATCAAATTAAAATATCTTGTGTTGTGTGTCGAGTCCAAACCTTGGTGGCGGGTAAAGAAAGGTAAAAAATAAACCCTGGACAATCTTCCTAAAACATCGTCTGCAGGGAACCTCATTGATTATAAATATGCTTTATCTTTATCCAAGTATTATTAGTTCATCAAAGCCTTGTGTTCAAACTCCATATTTATACTGAAGTCGCAAAAGTAGCTGTGATCTTGATATTCTGGATTGCGGCTCTGAAATGGAGTGACAGCTGATTGGTTGATTGACAAATGTTCACACACAAAGTGCTTCATATTCAAACACAGTTTGAATTAACACTCATATAACTGTATTGGGCATGTGAAAGAATCAAACAATCAAATCCACTGCGATGGATTTACTCTTCCTCAACCCTGAACAAGTGTTTTTTTTTCTTTCTGGCGAACACTAAAGATGTTTGGAAGCGAACCGTTAGCGGCACCGGCCCGACTTCTATTGCTACAGGAAGAAATACTATGGAAATGGGTACCATCAACCGTTTGGTGTTTAAAACATCATCGTTTGCGCATTCAGCCTTGAAGACAGAAACTCGTACAAAACATATATAATTTTTTTACATTTTTATTTAAAAAATAAATATGTAAAATAAACACCACAGTTAAACTTTTATTCTAACTAATAATTCATTTAAAGCAGCCAACTATGTGTCATTGTTTGTTAACTAGACTGAAACTACTAAAAACGGTTTTCCTGTAATTGAATTAAAACTTCTTTTTTTTTCAAAAAAGTTGAAATACTAAAGTATTAAAACGGTAGCATAAATATTTAAAAAAGGTAATAAAACTAATTCCTAAACTTCAAACTGCAATCTTGTCAATCTGGTGGTGCTGTAACGGGTTATAAAGACCTTGATGTTGTTTGGATACCGTGTGTGTGTGTGTGTGTGTGGTATTGTCCTGGATTAATTCCCTAACATTTCTGAACTCTCGAAATGACTCAAATGATTCACTGAACTCGAGAAATGAGCTCAAATGATTGCTTGATCCCTTCTGAACTCTCAGAAATGACTCAGAAGATTCGCGATCCCCTACAGAACTCTCGAAATGACAAAATGATTACAGCTGAGAAACTCAGAAATGGCTCAAATGATGATTAGCGATCACATCTACGAACTCGCAGGCGACTCAAATGATTGAGATCGCAGCTTTGGGCATCCGGGCAGGCTCAAATGATTTGCAGAACCATCACAGAACTCCCAAGTATGGTTTTAGTTTAGCAATTTCACTCCAGCAGCACTGTGTTTCTGGCCCAGGAACCACACAGCGTTGATTCATTACCCTGAATGAATCTACGGCTTTGAGCCGAATCAGTCAGTGATTCGGTGACTCCTTCATTACGAGATTTCTGGTGATTTGGCCAGGCTTCCTTTCGCGACCACCTACCTGGGCGCGGTTCATATTTAAAGTATCATTTCCATGTATTTATAGGCCCTTGTGTATACAAGATTGCTTATAAAATATTTGTAAAATTCTTTCTGTCTTATTCAATGCTTTTCTCGGCTGCTCCACAATATGGTGATGTTTGTCCGTCCAAATTATCATCAGCTAATAAGGCTCAACAACCTGATCTGTGCTTCAGGTGATGCGTTTGCATTAAGGCGGCGTTAGCCAGGACAGTCTCTGCAGGCGAGATGTAATGGAAGAAGAATTCACATCAATTATAAGGTATTAAGATTCGTTGTGGCAATGACCGGGTTCCAGTGCTTGTGTTTGGGTGATCGTGCAAGCTCTAGGTGAAGGAGGGAGCTTCTGTGCTACAGGAAGAAATACATGGAGGTGAATTAGATTTTCATCAACCGTTTGGTGTTCAAGAAATCATCTTTTTTTAGCATTCAGCAGAAGAATGACTAGGTACAAAACATATCTAATTTTTACATTTTATTTAAAAAAATAAATATGTAAAATAAACTTTACCACAGTTAAACTTTTATTCCCTAACTATTAATTTATTCCCAAAACAATAACTATGTGTGTCATTGTTGTTAATAGACTGAAACTTTTACTAAAACAGTTTTCTGTGTAATTGAATTAAAATAACTTTTTTTTTTTCCAAAAAAAAGTTGAAATACTTTAAGAGTAGTAAACTGACATAAACGACCCACAAAAATTAATAAACCAATTCACAAACTTCAAACTGCAATCTTGTCAATCACAGGTAGGGTCTTGTAACGGTTTTCAAGACCCCTTTTGATGTTGTTTTGGACACCGTGTGTGTGTGTGTGTGTGTGTGTGGCCTTCCCGCCTGGATGTTCCCTAACACTATGAACTCTCGAAATGACTCAATGATTCGCGCTCCCGCTACGAACTCTCAGAAATGACTCAAATGATTCTAGCGCTCCCACTTTGAACTCTAAAACTGACTCAAATGATTCCGCCTCCCACTTACGAAGACTCTCCGAAATGACTCAAATGATTCGCTCCTTCACGAACTCTCCAGAAATGGCTGCCAAATGATTCAGCGCTCAGCTGAACTCTCGAAATGACTCAAATGATTCGCTCAGCTACGAACTCTCAGTAATCTCAAAATGATTCGCGATCGCTACGAACTCTCGGAAATGACTCTCAGTGATTTCCGCGATCCCACTTACGAACTCTCTCGAACTGACTCAAATGATTCCGCGCCGATCCTTCTGAGACTCTGAAATATGAGCTCAAATGATTAGCGTCCCTCTTTGGAACTCCGAACCCTCAAATGATATGCAGACCATTCACCAGACTTAAGTATGGTTTAGTTTAGCAGATTTCACTCAGCAGCACTGTTTCACGGCTAGAAGCCTGGCCAGTCATTACTGAATTAATCTACGGCTTTGAGCAGAGATCAGTGATTCGGTGACTCCCTTCATTACGGGAATAATTTTCTGGGCGGTGATTTAATGACTCACTTCAGCGACCCACCTGGCGCGGTTTCATATTCAGATATCATTTAAATATTATTTATAATTTGTATTATTTATGCAAAGGTTAATATAAAATGTATTTGTAAAAATTCTTTTCTGTAATGTCTATTCAATCTTTTTCTCATTTATCACAATGTAGTGATGTTTATTTCACCCATCCAAATTGATTGCACATCATCTAGGTAATGAATTTCTGTTGTAACCCTGATCTGTGCTTCACGTATTAGTTTTAGGTGAAGCGATTGTATCGAGGACAATCTGTGAGAGCGGAGATGTGCGGAAGGGGAAGGGAACAGGATTCACATCGAATGACGGCGTTCGGTGTGTGTGTTTGGTCTTCAGTGTGTGTTTGTGGCGCTGATCTGTTCCAGCTCTAGGTGAAGGAGGCGAGGCGTGGGTGCTGTCTGGAGGCGTATAACAGGTCTACAGATGGTTTAGTATTATTATTCCAGGGGCAGGGTCTCCACATGAGTCTCACACACACACACACACACACACACACACATCTCTCTGAGATCGCCGCATGGGATCAAGAGATGGCGATTTGGGAAGCATTTTAGTGAAGAAAGGGTCCAGCGCTGTGTTGGGATGGAGATCAGCAAAGGCGAAGCGAACTATCACGGGAGATGGGAGTGAGCCAGACACAGAATAACGATGCATTCTCTTAACACAAGCAAAAGATATATCACCAAGGGAGGAATAGGAAAATGAACTATTAAGAGAATATTTTGAAAGAAGAACACCATGACCTTCATCAAAATTAAAATATCTTTGCTGTTTGTGTCCGAGTCGACGGTGGCAAGGTATTAAAGAAAAGAGTAAAAAATAAACCCTGGACAATCTTCTAAGACATATCATCTGCAGAGACCTTGATGATATAAATATGCTTTATCTTTATCCAAGTATTAGTTCATCAAGCCTTGTCGAACTCCATGTTATGCCAAATTAAAAGTAGCTGTGATCTTATTCTAGTTAGCGGCTCTGAAAGTCGGTGACAGCTGATTGGTTCGACAAATGTCTTCACCACACAAGTTGCTTCATATTCAAACTTGAAGTTTAGATTAACACTCCTTACTCCAACTTCAATACATTGTTTGTGTGAGAATCAAACAATCAAATCATCGTCGTTTACTCTTCCTCGAAAGCCTGAACAAGTGTTTTTTCCTGTTGAACGCAAAGAGATGATTTTTTTGAAATGGCCGAACCGTTGATGGCACCATTGACTTCTGTGCTACAGGAATACTATGAGTGAATTAAGATTTTCATCAACCGTTTTGATGTTTAAAACATCATCTTTTTTAGCATTCAACGAAGACAGAAACTTCATTACCAAAACATATATAATTTTTTACATTTACATTTAAAAAAAATAATATGTAAAATAAAGCACCACAGTTAAACTTTTATTCCTAACTAGTAATTTATTCCCAACAACCAACTATGTGTCATTGTTTGTTAACTAAGATCAGAAACTACCCAAAAACGGTTTTCTGTAATTGAATTAAAGCTTCTTTTTTTCAAAGTTGGAAATGCTAAAAATTATTAAAACTGACATAAACATTACAAAAAATTCAGCCAAAACTAATTCCTAAACTTCAAACTGCAATCTTGTCAATCTAGGTAGAGATTGCTGTAACAGTTTATAAAGACCTTGTGTTTGGACACCGTATTGTGTGTGTATTGTGTGTGTGTGTGTCCACCTGGATGCTCTAACGCTATGAACTCGATGACAAATGTTCGCGCTCCCGCTACGAACTCTCGAAATGACTCAAATGATTCGCGCTCCCTTTACGATCTCTCGAAATGACTCAAATACGTTGATTCGCGCTCTCCCGCTGAACTCTCGAAATGACTCAAGTTCGCGCTCCCGCTACGAACTCTCAAATGACTCCAAATGATTCGCGCTCCCTTTACGAGGGCGCTCTCGAAATGACTCAAATGATTGCCCTTCCCCGCTACAGTCTCGAAATGACTCAAATGATTCGCGCTCCCGCACGAACTCTCAAAATGACTCAATGATTCGCGCTCCCAGAACTCTCGAAATGACTCTCAAATGATTCGCGCTCCGCTGCAGAACTCTCGAAATGACTCAAATGATTCACTGATCCCGCTGAACTCAGACTGACTCAAATGATTCACGCGATCCCGCTACGAACTCTCAGAAATGACTCAAATGATTAGCGATACCTCTTTGAACTCGAACTGACTCAAATGATAATACCGCAGACCGCTACGAACTCCCCAAAGTATGGTTTGGTTTATACTTAATTTCACTCCAGCAGCACTGTTTCCCAGCTGAAAACACACAGCGGGTGATTCATTACTGAATGTATATACAGCTTTGAACGAATCGGTCAGTGATTCTGGTGACTCACTTCATTCTGAATAATTTCTGGTGATTGTGGCTCACTCGCGACCACCTACTGGCGCAGTTTCATGTTAAAGAGATATCATTAAACTTGTATTTATAATTGTATTATTTATGCAAGGTTAATATAAAATGTATTTATGTAAAATTAACTTTCTGCTTAATGTCTATTCAATGCTTTTCTCATTTATCACAATAATAGTGATGTTTATTCTCATCCAAATTAGTTATCATCCCCAATCTTAATATGTTCTGTTAATAACCCTGATCTGTGCTTCGTATGCGTTTGGAAAACCCGGTGTATCCGGGGACAATCTCTGCAGGCCAGGAGATGTGGAAGGGAGAGGGAGTGGGATTCCCACATGGTGGCAGTGCAAGGGAAGTGGCCGAAAGTTGGGTGTCCCATGTGTTTAGTCCCTTCAGTGTGGTGGCGCTGATCTGTTGATGCATCTAGGTGAAGGAAGCTGAGCGATGAAGCCTTTGTCTGGGAGGCGTATATAGATGAAGATGGATGTGTGGCAATGGCCCGAGATACTCCACAGGTCACACACACACACACACACACATCTCACAAGAATGCCTTGAGGATCAATGGCGGTGAGAGCTGGTGAAGGTCTTTGTGTTGGGATGGAGATAAGCAAAACGAGAACTATCGAGAATTGCCGTGAGCCAGACACACTGCAAATAACATTCATTCTCTTAAACACAAACATCACCAGGCGAGAGGAATACGGTGGTTTGTCGAAACGGTAGCGAGTAAAGAAATGCGTAAACCTGAACCTTAATCACTTCCCTACGAACTTATCGTCTACAGGAGCCGCAATGATATAAATATACTTTATCTTTATCAAAGTATTAGTTCAAACCTTGTGTTCAACTCCATATTTATACTGAAACGAAATTAAAGTAGCCTTGTGATGTATTCTAGTTAGCGGCTCTGAAATCAGAGTGACAGCTGATTGGGAGGGTTGATTGACAAATGTCTTCACACAAAGTGCTTCATATTCAAACACGGTTCGTTAACCTTATAACTGTATTGTTTGTGTGCCAGGGAAGGAATCCATAATCAAAGATCTGCGATGGATTTTCTTCCTCAGCCTGAACAAGTGTTTTTTTTCTGTTTGAACAAAGAAGATGTTTTTTTTGAGCCAGTGCGGCACCCATTGACTTCTGTGCTACAGGAAGAAATACTATGGAAGTGGTGGGTACCATCAGTTTGGTGTTTAAAAGCATCATCTTTTTAGCATTCAGCAGAAGACAAACTACGTACAAAACATATATATATAATTTTACATTTTATTTAAAATAAATAGCAAATATAAGCACAGTTAAACTTTTATTCCTAACTAATAATTCATTCCCAAAGCAACCCTGTTAACTTATGTGTCATTGTTGTTAACTTAAGACTGAAACTACAAAAACAGTTTTCTGGCAATTGGATGCAGAAACTTCCTTTTTTTTTTTTCAAAAGTTGAAATGCTAAAATTATTAAAACTGACATAAATATTTAAAAATTAATAAAACTAATTCTAAACTCAAAACTTACCAATCTTGTCAATCTGAATAAGTGCTGTAACGGTTATAAAGACCTTGATCTTGTTTGGACGCAAGTGACGTGTGTGTGTGTGTGGTATTATTGTGTCCACTAGTTCCCTAACCCTTATGAACTCTCAAAATGATTCTAAATTCTGGCTCAAAATAACCTCTTCGTCCATGATCCATTCTATGCTCAAATAATTCATAGATACACTACGAACTCCCAAAGTATGGTTTTAGTTTAGCAATTTGCACCAGCAGCACTGTTTCACAGCTGAGAACCACACAGCAGTGATTCATTACTGAATGAATCTACAGCTTTGAGCAAAATCAGTCAGTGATTCAGTGACTCCTTCATTACAGAATAATTTCACAGAGTGATTTTAGCTGACTCGCAGCCACCCTACTGGCACAGTTCATATTTAAAGTATAGCATTTCAATACTAATTTGTGTATGCAAGGTTGTATAAAAATGTATTGTTGTAAAATTCTTTCTAATATCTACCTTCCAATGCTTTCTCATTTGTATCACAATAAAGTGATGTTTATTCTCAGTCAAATTGATTGCTCCTGTCTAATTAATGAATTTCTGTTAATAACCCTGATCTGTGTGTACTTCAGATTAGGTTTCCAGGTGGAAGCGAGCACCCATTGACTTCTGTGCTACAGGAGAAATACTATGGAAGTGGGCAGAACAAACGTTTGGAATAGAACTTTGTATCATCTTTTGGCGTTCAGCAAGACAGAAACTTCATTACAAACATATATAATTTTGTTTTATTAAAAAATAAATATAATAAAAATAAACACCACCACAGTTAAGCTTTTGTGAGTAGTAATTCATTCCCAAAGCAATATGTGTCATTGTTGTTAACTAAGACTGAAACTACTAAAACAGTTTTCTATGTGGTGAACTAAAAGCTTCTTTTTTTCAAAAGTTGAAATCTAAAAATTATTAAAACTGACATAAACATTAAAAAAAAAATAATAAAACTAATTCCTAAACTTCAAACTGCAATCTTGATAATCTGAGTAAGTGCTGTAACGGTTTATAAGACCTTGATGTTGTTTGGACACCGTGTGTGTGTGTGTGTGTGGTATTGTGTGTGTGTGTCCACCTGGATGTTCCCTAACCGCTACGAACTCTCGAAAGTATTTCGAAACGTTCGCAGTCCGCTTTGAACTCCCAGACACTGACTCAAATGATTCACTTGAACCCGCTACGAACTTTCCAAAGTATGGTTCCAGTTTTAGCAATTTCACACCAGCAGCACTGTTTCGTGAGAACCACACAGCGGTGATTCATTACTGAATAAGATCTACAGCTTTGAACGATCAGTCAGTGATTCCGGTGACTCCCTTCATTAGGAATAATTTCACCAGGTGATTTGTGAAACTCACTCCCTACACTTTGACACCACTGGCGTGCTTTTAATATTTAGAATGCTCATTTCCAATGTTTATAATTTGTGATGTTGCTCTGAAGGTTAATATAAAAGAAAATTTATTTGTAAAATTCTTTCTGTAATGTCTATTCAATGCTTTTCTCATTTATCACAATAATAGTGATGTTTATTCTCATCCAAATTGATTTTACATCATCTAATTAATATAATTTCTGCTTCCAGTAACCCACAGTCTGTAGCTTCAGGTGGATTTCGATGAGCGGCACCAGTGACTCATGCTACGGGAAAATACACTATGGAAGTGGAACATCAACTGTTTGGTGTTTTAAAACATCATCTTTAGCATTCTTGAAGACCCAAAACTGCAAAACATATATAATTTTTTACATTTTATTTAAAAAAAATAAATATGTAAAATAAGCACCTGGTTCATTCTTAGTAATTCATTCCCAAAGCAACCAACTATGTGTGTCATTGTTGTTAGCCTTCAAGACTGAAACGCTACTAAAACAGTTTTCTGTAATTGGATTAAAACTTTTTTTTTTTTTTTCAAAAAAGTTGAAATGCTAAGAGTAATAAACTGACATAAACATTAAGTCTTAAAACTAATTCCTTAACTTCAAACCCGCCAATCTTGTCAATCTGGGCAGGAGTGCTGTAACAGTTTATAAGAAAAGACCTTGATGTTGTTTGGACACCGTGTTGGTGTGTGTGTGTGTGTGTGGTATTGTGTGTGTGTGTGTGTCTACCTGGACATTTAACCGCTATGAACTCTCAGAAATGACTCAAATGATTAGCGATCCCTTCCACGAACTTTCTCAGAAATGACTCAATGATTAGCGTCCCAGCACGCTGAACTCTGAAATGACTCAATGATTGGCTCCATACGAGCTTTCTGAAAATGACTCAAATGATTCGCGATCCCTTCTGAACTCTTCAAGTGACTCAAATGGTCAAATCATTTCTGAGGAGCAGCTCAAATGATTGCCCGATCCCTTCCTGAGCTTCACAGAAATGACTCAAATGATTGTGATACACGCTTTGGTCCGAACTGACTCAATGATTTTGCCGAACCCTTCGAACTCCCAAGTACTTGAATGGCAAATGACATGTGGCCAGTTCTGGCCCACATCTCCATATTCTTCTGGCCAGCCACACATGGCGAATGGCCGGCGATGACTCAACTGAGGTCTGGCTGATATGTCAGCCACAACTGAAACTGAATCTGGGCCACATCTGAAATGTTGTGCTAGTGACATCTGGGCCAGATCTGTTTGTGAGTTTTTGTCTGACCAGAAATCAGCCACAACTTTACCAGACTCATGCAGCATCTCACAAATGTGAGCCACCTGGCCAGATGTCAACCCAGGGCCATTTGTTATATTGGCAGATCATCAGTTGTGGCTGACTTCTGGGTTCGATGCTTAACCCCATATTAACCTTCCAGGCAAGAAATATGTAATTCATCCAGAATAGAAAACAACTCATGTAGTCTAAACTGCTTTATTAAAATATAAAAATTAAACCAAATTAATACTACATACATAGATACAACTTGCATGTATAGATATAAAACAAATCATTTACATTATTACACAAAAATACAAAATAAGATAAATGACTATAAATATAGTTAAATTTTATTAACATTACATTAAATTTAAGCTGATTGGTTGATTGACAAATGTCTTCACACAAGGGGTGCTTCATATTCAAGCACAGTTTAGATTAGCACACTCATATAGCACTTTGTATTGTTTGTGTGAGAGAATCAGGCTCAATCAAATCATCGCGATCGTTCTCTTCCTCAACTGAACAAGTGTTTTTTTTTCCTGTTGAACACTAAAGAAGATGTTTTTTGAGGCAGAACAGTTAATGACACCATTGACTTCTGAAGAAATATGGAGATGAATCTGGACATCTAACGTTTGGTGTCGTTTAGAATATTAATTTCAGACTTTAATTTTTTTTTTTTTTTTTTTTTTTGAAAGTATATGAAATGAATGAACTTTGATTTCTTTAAGCAGGCTGGAATTACAAGCAATAACTAATGTGTCATTGTTGTTAACTAAGACTGAAACTACTAAAAACAGTTTTTCTGTAATTGGATAAAAACTTCTTTTTTCAAAAGTTGAAATACTAAAAATTATTCCCAAAACTGACATAAATATTTAAAATTAATAAAACCAATTCTAAACTTCAAACTGCAATCTTGTCCAATCTGAGTGCTTTTAACAGTTTATAAAGACCTTGATGTTGTTTGGACACAGTGTGTGTGTGTGTGTGTGTGTGTGTGTGTGTGTGTGTCCACCTGGATGTTCCCTATGAACCAGGGCACGGACTGGGACAAAAAATGTTTGGGACTTTGTCCGGGCAGAGCACATGCATGTAAACATCTGTAGCTAACCACTACCCTTTACACTACACATGTCTATACATACACATTAATCTGGATGTAAAATTACTGATTAGAATGTATTACTATCAAACCAAAGAAAAACTATTAAAATAATAAATGAAAGAAAATGTAAATTATTTTATCCAGGCTTTATTTTAAATATCAAGGTCTTTTAATTTGTATTGCTTCTTATTATTCTTCTAATAGAAATAATTAATGCTTAGGTGCTATTTCTGCTTAATAAATATATTTCATGTGCCACTGTACTTATAACACTTTTTTTATATTAATTCACACAAATCTGACCCTGACCTGTTGGCTGCTTGTAATTAGGCTGAGTATTAAGACCACTTCTGAACTATAGTAAGCATTATTTACAAAGACCACTGATCTACAATCAAATACATAAAGAGTAATTAAGACAAAAGAGCGTTGTGTGGTGATTTATTTTAAATTTTCATAAACATAAATCAAAGACTTTAAAAGCAGCATGAAATGGCTGCTTACTTCTCAGTTATTGGCATTTGCACTGTGTGTGATTCACCACTTTCTCTGTGGTATTGTGCCGGGATGGGTTAAGTAGGCAGTTCTGAGTGGCGGGTCCTATATATGCAGCTGAATGTCAGATAAAAGCATTCAAATGCAGAGCTCAATGCTGGGGTTCAGAACTTTTCTTGCCCTCACCAAAATAAATACATAAACAAAGATAAAAATAAAATTACTATTGTTCTCTTTTAGCCAAATGGCTGCAATCTCATTTCACAATTCTAATTTTGTACCACAATAATAAGCACACTAACTATTAGAGTTCCAAACATGTGAAGACAAGTGAACGGTGTTAATAAAAATGTTAAAACATAAATAGCACCGTTTTTTCAGGTGGGTATTCATAATCAAATGTAGCGTCTTGGGTGAAAATATATTAAATATGTTCTGGTGCACATATTTAGCAAAATACTCCTTTCTTATGGCTATTTTTCAATCTCAACTAACCTGCTACGGTCTTTAAGGCTTTCTTGAGGGTAAATAAGCATTCTGTGGTAATTGTTCTCCTGCTCTGTTTTTTATCGTGATTACTGATCGATGTGGCTACAGAGGCATGTATATAAATTTCTGTAAGTTGTACTCTTAAGCAAGAAGTAACAGATAATCGGTTTACTTTCAGACGAGGCATAAGAAAACGATCTGTGCGTCACGATCTCTGACATAAAACTTGTTGTGTCTGAATTTTGTAATAAAATAGACAAGAACTTGAGGAAGCTGATGATTTTAAATGCGGTTTATATAGATCAGTGGTGGTGGCATATTACAACTGGAATATCTAACTTTGAAACCAAAACAATGCACGGTAGCCTCCGTGTCATTACATTTCTGTCTCAACTCGGGTCAAGTCCATACAGGGACGTCTTCACTGAGAGTCTTTTGCCTTCCAACAAATAATTTATTTATCACGGACACATTTGGTGGCATCTGTCTCACGTGTGCGTTTTCTTTTCTCTCAACGTTCAGCCCCTCCATTACGCTTAGATATTTTTGTTATTTAACATATTGAATTTCGTCGCGGTTGTAAAACAGCTGCTTTCAAAAGCCTAGAACTTACTTTGATTCTGATTGGCCAATGAGCGGTGTGAACTCTCGCGGCGTAAAGCATCGGCGCGCCGCGCGTCGTTTATCTGTTCTTGCCACTGCTTTGTAATGTTTAAATGGGAATTATTGTGCGTAAAAAAAAAAAGCATCTTCGCGGCTTCATGAGAGAGACCGTGAGGAGGCGGGTGGACTGTACAAAAAAATACTACCCGGGGCGCTGCCTTTGCGATAAATAATGATTTAAAAACAAAATACGCGCACCCGGCCCAATAACCAGACGCGTACGAGTCTCCGGTAGTCGATGGTACATGCCACTGCGCGAACTCTCAAATGACTCAAATGATTCGCGATCCCATACGAACTCTCGAAATGACTCAAATGATTACGCGCTCCCTTTGCGAGAACTCTCGAAATGACTCCAAATGTGCTTGCTCTCCCACACTTCACGAACTCTCGAAATGACTCAAGTGCTCCCCTTTCACGGGCGCTCTCGAAATGACTCAAATGATTCGCGCTCCAGCTACAGACTGCGAGAAATGACTCCGAGTGATTGGCTCCCTTCTGAACTCTGTGTCAGTGCAGCTCCCGCTCACGAACTCTGAAATGACTCAAAATGATTGGCATCCCTTTCTGAACTTCCAGTGACTCGTGATTACAGCGCTCTCTCCCTTCACGACTCTGAAATGACTCAAATGGTCCAGCGCTCCGCTTCTGAACTCGAAATGACTCAAATGATTGGCTCCATGCAGAACTCTCGAAGTGACTCAAATGATTAGCGATCCCTTTCTGAGGCGACTCAAACGTTGCCGATCCACGCTACGAACTTCCTCGAACTGACTCAAATGATTGGCGATCAGCTCTGAACTCTCGAAATGACTCAAATGATTAGCGATCCCTCTTTTGAACTCCAGACGGCTCAGTGATGCTCGCGAACCCGCGCTTCTGAACTCCCAAGTATGGTTTGGTTTGTGAAAATTTCACTCCATTGTTTCTGGCAGCTTACACAGCGGTGATTCATTACTGGTGTATACATTTGAGCGAATCGGTAGTGATTCAGTGACTCCTTCATTGCGAGGAATAATTTCTGAGTGATTTAATGACTCACTTTCAGCGGCCACCTACTGGCGCGGTTTCATGTCCAAAGGTATCTGTTTAAATATTGCATTTATAATTTGTATTGTGCAAGGGTTAATATAAAATGTATTTGTAAAGAGATTAACAAGTAATCAATGCTTTTTCCCTGTTTATCACAATAACTAGTGATGTTTATTCTCCATCCAAATTGATTGCACATCATCTAATTAATGTTCTGTTGTAACCCTGATCTGTGCTTCGGAGTGGCGTTTAGTGAAGCAGGTGTCTCAGTTGTCTCTGCTGATGTGGAGGAAGGGAACAGGATTCACATCCAGTTGGTGCAAGGTGGCCAGGGTGTGTGTTAAGTCCTTCAGTGTGTTTGGCGCTGATCTGTGTTCTGACTAGGTGAAGAGGAGGAAGCGGAGGCGTGTGGTGCTGTCTGGAGGCTGACCTTGGTCACCTGCAGATGGATGTGTGTCCAGAGCGAGGATCTCCATATCTGCACACCTACACACACCTCTGAAAGATATACCTTAGGATCAGAGATGAAAGCGGTCAGGAAGCTGGTGAAAGAAGGTCCAGCGCTATTGTGTTGGGAGATCAGCAAAGAGAGCTGACAGAACTATCCGAGGTGGAGTGAGCGAACACTACAGAATAACATTCATTCTCTTAACACAAGCAAAAGATATCTGCCAAAGAGGAAGAGGAATAGAATGAACTATTAAGAGAATATGTTTTTTGAAGAAGAACACCATGACCTTCATCAAATTAAAAATATCTTGTGTTTTGTGTCAATTCGGTGGTGGCACAGGTGAAAGAAAGGAGTAAAAAAAATAAACCCATGGACAATCTTCTAAGACATAAGTCTGCGGGAGCCTTGATGATTATAAATATGCTTTATCTTTATCAAAGTATTGGTTCATCAACCCCTTGTGTTCAATATACTGAAGAGTAAGAAATGCTTCGCGTGATCTTATTCTAGTTAAGCGGCTCTGGCTCGGTGACAGCTGATTGATTTGATTGACAAATGTCTTCACACACAAAGTGCTTCATATTCAAATACAGTTTAGATTAACACTCATATAGCTGTATTGTTTGTGTGGAGAGAATCAAACAATCAAATCATCGTCGCAGTTTACTCTTCCTCCGCTAGCCCTGAACAAAGTGTTTTTTTTCTGTTGAACACACTAAAGAGATCATTTTTTGAGAAAGCGAACCAGTTAATGACACCATTGACTTCTGTGCTACAGGAAGAGAAATACTATAAGGTGAATGGGTGCAAATCAACCGTTGGTGTTTAAAAGCATCTTTTTAGCATTCAACAGAAGACAAACTCGTTACAAAACATATATAATTTTTACATTTTATTTAAAATAAATATATGTGAAATACTTCGGACTTTTATTCCTAATAATAATTCATTCCCACAACAACCAACTTCTCCATGTCATTGGATTTGTTAACTAAGACTTCAAACTACTAAAAGCAGTTTTCTCAGCATTGAATTAAAGCTGCTTTTCAAGTTGAAATACTAAAATTGACGACATAAATATTTAAAATTAATAAAACTAATTCTAAGCTTCAGAGCTGCAATCTTGTCCAGTCTGGTAGGATGCTGCTTGGCACAGTTTATAAAGACCTTGATGTTGTTTGGACACCGTGTGTGTGTGGCTTTATTATTGTGTGTGTCCACCTGGGATGTTCCCTAACGCTATGAACTCTCGAAATGACTCGAAATGATTCGCGATCACTACGAACTCTCCCGAAATGACTCAAATGATTCGCGCTCCACTTACGAACTCTCAGAAATGACTCAAATGATTCGCGCTCCGCTACGAGCTCTCAAGTGACTCAAATGATTCGCTCCCCACTTACGAACTCTCGAATGACTCAAATGGATTCAGCGCTCCCGCTACGAACTCTCAGCGAGAAATGACTCAAATGGTGCGCGCTCCCAGCCTGAGCCTCGAAATGACTCAAATGATTCGCGCTCCCACTTACAGACTCTCCGAAATGACTCAAATGATTCGCTTCCCGCCGCGACTCTCAGAAAATGACTCAAATGATTCCGCGCTTCACTTTACGAACTCTCCAGAAATGACTCAAATGATTCACGCGTCCACTTCCGGTGGAGCAGCAGCTCAGGATTCACCCGGTGCTGCGAACTCTCGAGGCGGCTCAATGGTGCGCGGTAAAACCTGCTGCAGGGCGGGCTCAGTGGTAGCTTGCGAACATTTGGGAGGCTAGGGACTCAGCAGCACTGTTTCACAGCCAGCCACAGCGGTGATTCATTACTAGGGTAATCTGTCTTTAGAACAGGTAGTCAGTGATTCGGTGACTCCTTCATTACCGGGACAATTTCTGTGGAGTGATTGTATTCATGACCCACCTACAGCACCAGTTTCATGACCCCAAAATTATCATTTAAATATTATTTATAATTTGTAGCCATTTATGCAAGGTTAATATAAAAATGTATTTGTAAAATTCTTTCTGTAATGTCTATTCAATGCTTTTCTCATTTATTATCACCAATAATAGTGATGTTTATTCTCACGTAAATTGATTGCACATCATCCCAGGTAATGAATTTCTGTTGGCGAAAACACGATCTGTGCTTCCACCATTTGATGAAGCGATTATCGAGACAATCTGCAGGCAGCGATGTGGAAAGAGAAGGAGCAGGATTCTACACATCAATTCTGGAGTAGCGTTCCGGTGTGTGTTTGATACTAGTGTGTTTTAGCGCTGATCTATTCAGCTCTGGAAGTGAAGAAGGAGAAGGCGTGGTGCCTCTGGGCGATATATAGATCTACGATGGATGTGTGTGTCCAGAGCAAAGGGTCTGAGTCACACACACACAAAGTGCTTGCACGGTCGGGGACCTGAACAAGACCATGTTGGATGGTGAGTCAGCAAAGGCGAAACTATATCGAGGGGTAAGGTGGTAGACACTGCAGAATAACATTCTTCATTCTCTTAACACAAGCAAAGAAGACCAATATCTGCCAAGGGTAGAATGCGAATGAAATATTAGAGAATATATATTTTGAAGAAAGAACACCATGACCTTCATCAAATTAAAATATCTTGTGTTGTGTGTCGAGTCCAAACCTTGGTGGCGGGTAAAGAAAGGTAAAAAATAAACCCTGGACAATCTTCCTAAAACATCGTCTGCAGGGAACCTCATTGATTATAAATATGCTTTATCTTTATCCAAGTATTATTAGTTCATCAAAGCCTTGTGTTCAAACTCCATATTTATACTGAAGTCGCAAAAGTAGCTGTGATCTTGATATTCTGGATTGCGGCTCTGAAATGGAGTGACAGCTGATTGGTTGATTGACAAATGTTCACACACAAAGTGCTTCATATTCAAACACAGTTTGAATTAACACTCATATAACTGTATTGGGCATGTGAAAGAATCAAACAATCAAATCCACTGCGATGGATTTACTCTTCCTCAACCCTGAACAAGTGTTTTTTTTTCTTTCTGGCGAACACTAAAGATGTTTGGAAGCGAACCGTTAGCGGCACCGGCCCGACTTCTATTGCTACAGGAAGAAATACTATGGAAATGGGTACCATCAACCGTTTGGTGTTTAAAACATCATCGTTTGCGCATTCAGCCTTGAAGACAGAAACTCGTACAAAACATATATAATTTTTTTACATTTTTATTTAAAAAATAAATATGTAAAATAAACACCACAGTTAAACTTTTATTCTAACTAATAATTCATTTAAAGCAGCCAACTATGTGTCATTGTTTGTTAACTAGACTGAAACTACTAAAAACGGTTTTCCTGTAATTGAATTAAAACTTCTTTTTTTTTCAAAAAAGTTGAAATACTAAAGTATTAAAACGGTAGCATAAATATTTAAAAAAGGTAATAAAACTAATTCCTAAACTTCAAACTGCAATCTTGTCAATCTGGTGGTGCTGTAACGGGTTATAAAGACCTTGATGTTGTTTGGATACCGTGTGTGTGTGTGTGTGTGTGGTATTGTCCTGGATTAATTCCCTAACATTTCTGAACTCTCGAAATGACTCAAATGATTCACTGAACTCGAGAAATGAGCTCAAATGATTGCTTGATCCCTTCTGAACTCTCAGAAATGACTCAGAAGATTCGCGATCCCCTACAGAACTCTCGAAATGACAAAATGATTACAGCTGAGAAACTCAGAAATGGCTCAAATGATGATTAGCGATCACATCTACGAACTCGCAGGCGACTCAAATGATTGAGATCGCAGCTTTGGGCATCCGGGCAGGCTCAAATGATTTGCAGAACCATCACAGAACTCCCAAGTATGGTTTTAGTTTAGCAATTTCACTCCAGCAGCACTGTGTTTCTGGCCCAGGAACCACACAGCGTTGATTCATTACCCTGAATGAATCTACGGCTTTGAGCCGAATCAGTCAGTGATTCGGTGACTCCTTCATTACGAGATTTCTGGTGATTTGGCCAGGCTTCCTTTCGCGACCACCTACCTGGGCGCGGTTCATATTTAAAGTATCATTTCCATGTATTTATAGGCCCTTGTGTATACAAGATTGCTTATAAAATATTTGTAAAATTCTTTCTGTCTTATTCAATGCTTTTCTCGGCTGCTCCACAATATGGTGATGTTTGTCCGTCCAAATTATCATCAGCTAATAAGGCTCAACAACCTGATCTGTGCTTCAGGTGATGCGTTTGCATTAAGGCGGCGTTAGCCAGGACAGTCTCTGCAGGCGAGATGTAATGGAAGAAGAATTCACATCAATTATAAGGTATTAAGATTCGTTGTGGCAATGACCGGGTTCCAGTGCTTGTGTTTGGGTGATCGTGCAAGCTCTAGGTGAAGGAGGGAGCTTCTGTGCTACAGGAAGAAATACATGGAGGTGAATTAGATTTTCATCAACCGTTTGGTGTTCAAGAAATCATCTTTTTTTAGCATTCAGCAGAAGAATGACTAGGTACAAAACATATCTAATTTTTACATTTTATTTAAAAAAATAAATATGTAAAATAAACTTTACCACAGTTAAACTTTTATTCCCTAACTATTAATTTATTCCCAAAACAATAACTATGTGTGTCATTGTTGTTAATAGACTGAAACTTTTACTAAAACAGTTTTCTGTGTAATTGAATTAAAATAACTTTTTTTTTTTCCAAAAAAAAGTTGAAATACTTTAAGAGTAGTAAACTGACATAAACGACCCACAAAAATTAATAAACCAATTCACAAACTTCAAACTGCAATCTTGTCAATCACAGGTAGGGTCTTGTAACGGTTTTCAAGACCCCTTTTGATGTTGTTTTGGACACCGTGTGTGTGTGTGTGTGTGTGTGTGGCCTTCCCGCCTGGATGTTCCCTAACACTATGAACTCTCGAAATGACTCAATGATTCGCGCTCCCGCTACGAACTCTCAGAAATGACTCAAATGATTCTAGCGCTCCCACTTTGAACTCTAAAACTGACTCAAATGATTCCGCCTCCCACTTACGAAGACTCTCCGAAATGACTCAAATGATTCGCTCCTTCACGAACTCTCCAGAAATGGCTGCCAAATGATTCAGCGCTCAGCTGAACTCTCGAAATGACTCAAATGATTCGCTCAGCTACGAACTCTCAGTAATCTCAAAATGATTCGCGATCGCTACGAACTCTCGGAAATGACTCTCAGTGATTTCCGCGATCCCACTTACGAACTCTCTCGAACTGACTCAAATGATTCCGCGCCGATCCTTCTGAGACTCTGAAATATGAGCTCAAATGATTAGCGTCCCTCTTTGGAACTCCGAACCCTCAAATGATATGCAGACCATTCACCAGACTTAAGTATGGTTTAGTTTAGCAGATTTCACTCAGCAGCACTGTTTCACGGCTAGAAGCCTGGCCAGTCATTACTGAATTAATCTACGGCTTTGAGCAGAGATCAGTGATTCGGTGACTCCCTTCATTACGGGAATAATTTTCTGGGCGGTGATTTAATGACTCACTTCAGCGACCCACCTGGCGCGGTTTCATATTCAGATATCATTTAAATATTATTTATAATTTGTATTATTTATGCAAAGGTTAATATAAAATGTATTTGTAAAAATTCTTTTCTGTAATGTCTATTCAATCTTTTTCTCATTTATCACAATGTAGTGATGTTTATTTCACCCATCCAAATTGATTGCACATCATCTAGGTAATGAATTTCTGTTGTAACCCTGATCTGTGCTTCACGTATTAGTTTTAGGTGAAGCGATTGTATCGAGGACAATCTGTGAGAGCGGAGATGTGCGGAAGGGGAAGGGAACAGGATTCACATCGAATGACGGCGTTCGGTGTGTGTGTTTGGTCTTCAGTGTGTGTTTGTGGCGCTGATCTGTTCCAGCTCTAGGTGAAGGAGGCGAGGCGTGGGTGCTGTCTGGAGGCGTATAACAGGTCTACAGATGGTTTAGTATTATTATTCCAGGGGCAGGGTCTCCACATGAGTCTCACACACACACACACACACACACACACACATCTCTCTGAGATCGCCGCATGGGATCAAGAGATGGCGATTTGGGAAGCATTTTAGTGAAGAAAGGGTCCAGCGCTGTGTTGGGATGGAGATCAGCAAAGGCGAAGCGAACTATCACGGGAGATGGGAGTGAGCCAGACACAGAATAACGATGCATTCTCTTAACACAAGCAAAAGATATATCACCAAGGGAGGAATAGGAAAATGAACTATTAAGAGAATATTTTGAAAGAAGAACACCATGACCTTCATCAAAATTAAAATATCTTTGCTGTTTGTGTCCGAGTCGACGGTGGCAAGGTATTAAAGAAAAGAGTAAAAAATAAACCCTGGACAATCTTCTAAGACATATCATCTGCAGAGACCTTGATGATATAAATATGCTTTATCTTTATCCAAGTATTAGTTCATCAAGCCTTGTCGAACTCCATGTTATGCCAAATTAAAAGTAGCTGTGATCTTATTCTAGTTAGCGGCTCTGAAAGTCGGTGACAGCTGATTGGTTCGACAAATGTCTTCACCACACAAGTTGCTTCATATTCAAACTTGAAGTTTAGATTAACACTCCTTACTCCAACTTCAATACATTGTTTGTGTGAGAATCAAACAATCAAATCATCGTCGTTTACTCTTCCTCGAAAGCCTGAACAAGTGTTTTTTCCTGTTGAACGCAAAGAGATGATTTTTTTGAAATGGCCGAACCGTTGATGGCACCATTGACTTCTGTGCTACAGGAATACTATGAGTGAATTAAGATTTTCATCAACCGTTTTGATGTTTAAAACATCATCTTTTTTAGCATTCAACGAAGACAGAAACTTCATTACCAAAACATATATAATTTTTTACATTTACATTTAAAAAAAATAATATGTAAAATAAAGCACCACAGTTAAACTTTTATTCCTAACTAGTAATTTATTCCCAACAACCAACTATGTGTCATTGTTTGTTAACTAAGATCAGAAACTACCCAAAAACGGTTTTCTGTAATTGAATTAAAGCTTCTTTTTTTCAAAGTTGGAAATGCTAAAAATTATTAAAACTGACATAAACATTACAAAAAATTCAGCCAAAACTAATTCCTAAACTTCAAACTGCAATCTTGTCAATCTAGGTAGAGATTGCTGTAACAGTTTATAAAGACCTTGTGTTTGGACACCGTATTGTGTGTGTATTGTGTGTGTGTGTGTCCACCTGGATGCTCTAACGCTATGAACTCGATGACAAATGTTCGCGCTCCCGCTACGAACTCTCGAAATGACTCAAATGATTCGCGCTCCCTTTACGATCTCTCGAAATGACTCAAATACGTTGATTCGCGCTCTCCCGCTGAACTCTCGAAATGACTCAAGTTCGCGCTCCCGCTACGAACTCTCAAATGACTCCAAATGATTCGCGCTCCCTTTACGAGGGCGCTCTCGAAATGACTCAAATGATTGCCCTTCCCCGCTACAGTCTCGAAATGACTCAAATGATTCGCGCTCCCGCACGAACTCTCAAAATGACTCAATGATTCGCGCTCCCAGAACTCTCGAAATGACTCTCAAATGATTCGCGCTCCGCTGCAGAACTCTCGAAATGACTCAAATGATTCACTGATCCCGCTGAACTCAGACTGACTCAAATGATTCACGCGATCCCGCTACGAACTCTCAGAAATGACTCAAATGATTAGCGATACCTCTTTGAACTCGAACTGACTCAAATGATAATACCGCAGACCGCTACGAACTCCCCAAAGTATGGTTTGGTTTATACTTAATTTCACTCCAGCAGCACTGTTTCCCAGCTGAAAACACACAGCGGGTGATTCATTACTGAATGTATATACAGCTTTGAACGAATCGGTCAGTGATTCTGGTGACTCACTTCATTCTGAATAATTTCTGGTGATTGTGGCTCACTCGCGACCACCTACTGGCGCAGTTTCATGTTAAAGAGATATCATTAAACTTGTATTTATAATTGTATTATTTATGCAAGGTTAATATAAAATGTATTTATGTAAAATTAACTTTCTGCTTAATGTCTATTCAATGCTTTTCTCATTTATCACAATAATAGTGATGTTTATTCTCATCCAAATTAGTTATCATCCCCAATCTTAATATGTTCTGTTAATAACCCTGATCTGTGCTTCGTATGCGTTTGGAAAACCCGGTGTATCCGGGGACAATCTCTGCAGGCCAGGAGATGTGGAAGGGAGAGGGAGTGGGATTCCCACATGGTGGCAGTGCAAGGGAAGTGGCCGAAAGTTGGGTGTCCCATGTGTTTAGTCCCTTCAGTGTGGTGGCGCTGATCTGTTGATGCATCTAGGTGAAGGAAGCTGAGCGATGAAGCCTTTGTCTGGGAGGCGTATATAGATGAAGATGGATGTGTGGCAATGGCCCGAGATACTCCACAGGTCACACACACACACACACACACATCTCACAAGAATGCCTTGAGGATCAATGGCGGTGAGAGCTGGTGAAGGTCTTTGTGTTGGGATGGAGATAAGCAAAACGAGAACTATCGAGAATTGCCGTGAGCCAGACACACTGCAAATAACATTCATTCTCTTAAACACAAACATCACCAGGCGAGAGGAATACGGTGGTTTGTCGAAACGGTAGCGAGTAAAGAAATGCGTAAACCTGAACCTTAATCACTTCCCTACGAACTTATCGTCTACAGGAGCCGCAATGATATAAATATACTTTATCTTTATCAAAGTATTAGTTCAAACCTTGTGTTCAACTCCATATTTATACTGAAACGAAATTAAAGTAGCCTTGTGATGTATTCTAGTTAGCGGCTCTGAAATCAGAGTGACAGCTGATTGGGAGGGTTGATTGACAAATGTCTTCACACAAAGTGCTTCATATTCAAACACGGTTCGTTAACCTTATAACTGTATTGTTTGTGTGCCAGGGAAGGAATCCATAATCAAAGATCTGCGATGGATTTTCTTCCTCAGCCTGAACAAGTGTTTTTTTTCTGTTTGAACAAAGAAGATGTTTTTTTTGAGCCAGTGCGGCACCCATTGACTTCTGTGCTACAGGAAGAAATACTATGGAAGTGGTGGGTACCATCAGTTTGGTGTTTAAAAGCATCATCTTTTTAGCATTCAGCAGAAGACAAACTACGTACAAAACATATATATATAATTTTACATTTTATTTAAAATAAATAGCAAATATAAGCACAGTTAAACTTTTATTCCTAACTAATAATTCATTCCCAAAGCAACCCTGTTAACTTATGTGTCATTGTTGTTAACTTAAGACTGAAACTACAAAAACAGTTTTCTGGCAATTGGATGCAGAAACTTCCTTTTTTTTTTTTCAAAAGTTGAAATGCTAAAATTATTAAAACTGACATAAATATTTAAAAATTAATAAAACTAATTCTAAACTCAAAACTTACCAATCTTGTCAATCTGAATAAGTGCTGTAACGGTTATAAAGACCTTGATCTTGTTTGGACGCAAGTGACGTGTGTGTGTGTGTGGTATTATTGTGTCCACTAGTTCCCTAACCCTTATGAACTCTCAAAATGATTCTAAATTCTGGCTCAAAATAACCTCTTCGTCCATGATCCATTCTATGCTCAAATAATTCATAGATACACTACGAACTCCCAAAGTATGGTTTTAGTTTAGCAATTTGCACCAGCAGCACTGTTTCACAGCTGAGAACCACACAGCAGTGATTCATTACTGAATGAATCTACAGCTTTGAGCAAAATCAGTCAGTGATTCAGTGACTCCTTCATTACAGAATAATTTCACAGAGTGATTTTAGCTGACTCGCAGCCACCCTACTGGCACAGTTCATATTTAAAGTATAGCATTTCAATACTAATTTGTGTATGCAAGGTTGTATAAAAATGTATTGTTGTAAAATTCTTTCTAATATCTACCTTCCAATGCTTTCTCATTTGTATCACAATAAAGTGATGTTTATTCTCAGTCAAATTGATTGCTCCTGTCTAATTAATGAATTTCTGTTAATAACCCTGATCTGTGTGTACTTCAGATTAGGTTTCCAGGTGGAAGCGAGCACCCATTGACTTCTGTGCTACAGGAGAAATACTATGGAAGTGGGCAGAACAAACGTTTGGAATAGAACTTTGTATCATCTTTTGGCGTTCAGCAAGACAGAAACTTCATTACAAACATATATAATTTTGTTTTATTAAAAAATAAATATAATAAAAATAAACACCACCACAGTTAAGCTTTTGTGAGTAGTAATTCATTCCCAAAGCAATATGTGTCATTGTTGTTAACTAAGACTGAAACTACTAAAACAGTTTTCTATGTGGTGAACTAAAAGCTTCTTTTTTTCAAAAGTTGAAATCTAAAAATTATTAAAACTGACATAAACATTAAAAAAAAAATAATAAAACTAATTCCTAAACTTCAAACTGCAATCTTGATAATCTGAGTAAGTGCTGTAACGGTTTATAAGACCTTGATGTTGTTTGGACACCGTGTGTGTGTGTGTGTGTGGTATTGTGTGTGTGTGTCCACCTGGATGTTCCCTAACCGCTACGAACTCTCGAAAGTATTTCGAAACGTTCGCAGTCCGCTTTGAACTCCCAGACACTGACTCAAATGATTCACTTGAACCCGCTACGAACTTTCCAAAGTATGGTTCCAGTTTTAGCAATTTCACACCAGCAGCACTGTTTCGTGAGAACCACACAGCGGTGATTCATTACTGAATAAGATCTACAGCTTTGAACGATCAGTCAGTGATTCCGGTGACTCCCTTCATTAGGAATAATTTCACCAGGTGATTTGTGAAACTCACTCCCTACACTTTGACACCACTGGCGTGCTTTTAATATTTAGAATGCTCATTTCCAATGTTTATAATTTGTGATGTTGCTCTGAAGGTTAATATAAAAGAAAATTTATTTGTAAAATTCTTTCTGTAATGTCTATTCAATGCTTTTCTCATTTATCACAATAATAGTGATGTTTATTCTCATCCAAATTGATTTTACATCATCTAATTAATATAATTTCTGCTTCCAGTAACCCACAGTCTGTAGCTTCAGGTGGATTTCGATGAGCGGCACCAGTGACTCATGCTACGGGAAAATACACTATGGAAGTGGAACATCAACTGTTTGGTGTTTTAAAACATCATCTTTAGCATTCTTGAAGACCCAAAACTGCAAAACATATATAATTTTTTACATTTTATTTAAAAAAAATAAATATGTAAAATAAGCACCTGGTTCATTCTTAGTAATTCATTCCCAAAGCAACCAACTATGTGTGTCATTGTTGTTAGCCTTCAAGACTGAAACGCTACTAAAACAGTTTTCTGTAATTGGATTAAAACTTTTTTTTTTTTTTTCAAAAAAGTTGAAATGCTAAGAGTAATAAACTGACATAAACATTAAGTCTTAAAACTAATTCCTTAACTTCAAACCCGCCAATCTTGTCAATCTGGGCAGGAGTGCTGTAACAGTTTATAAGAAAAGACCTTGATGTTGTTTGGACACCGTGTTGGTGTGTGTGTGTGTGTGTGGTATTGTGTGTGTGTGTGTGTCTACCTGGACATTTAACCGCTATGAACTCTCAGAAATGACTCAAATGATTAGCGATCCCTTCCACGAACTTTCTCAGAAATGACTCAATGATTAGCGTCCCAGCACGCTGAACTCTGAAATGACTCAATGATTGGCTCCATACGAGCTTTCTGAAAATGACTCAAATGATTCGCGATCCCTTCTGAACTCTTCAAGTGACTCAAATGGTCAAATCATTTCTGAGGAGCAGCTCAAATGATTGCCCGATCCCTTCCTGAGCTTCACAGAAATGACTCAAATGATTGTGATACACGCTTTGGTCCGAACTGACTCAATGATTTTGCCGAACCCTTCGAACTCCCAAGTACTTGAATGGCAAATGACATGTGGCCAGTTCTGGCCCACATCTCCATATTCTTCTGGCCAGCCACACATGGCGAATGGCCGGCGATGACTCAACTGAGGTCTGGCTGATATGTCAGCCACAACTGAAACTGAATCTGGGCCACATCTGAAATGTTGTGCTAGTGACATCTGGGCCAGATCTGTTTGTGAGTTTTTGTCTGACCAGAAATCAGCCACAACTTTACCAGACTCATGCAGCATCTCACAAATGTGAGCCACCTGGCCAGATGTCAACCCAGGGCCATTTGTTATATTGGCAGATCATCAGTTGTGGCTGACTTCTGGGTTCGATGCTTAACCCCATATTAACCTTCCAGGCAAGAAATATGTAATTCATCCAGAATAGAAAACAACTCATGTAGTCTAAACTGCTTTATTAAAATATAAAAATTAGACAAATTAATATACATACATGAATACAACTGCATGTATAGATATAAAACAAATGCATTTACATTATTACAAAATAAAAAAATGCAGATAAATATTTATAAATATAGTTAAATACACATTAACATTACATTAAATTTAGCAGACACTTTTATCCAAAGCAACTTACAAAATGAGGGACAATGGAAGCAAAATCAACAAAAGAGCAATGATATACAGGTGCTGGTCATATAATTAGGAATATCATCAAAAGTTGATTTATTTCACTAATTCCATTCAAAAGTGAAACTTGTATATTATATTTATTCATTACACACCAGTGTTGGGTATAGTTACTTTGGAAAGTAGTTAGTTAGGGTTACAACGTTACCATCAATTAAAAGTAATCAGTTATGATACAGCGTTACCTATTCATAAAAGTAACGCGTTAGAGTACTCATGCCTTACCAAAAATTAAAAGCCGTTTGCAGCGGCTCACACATGACAGACACAGCCCCGGCCCCTTTAAATGCATCCGAAGTCGTGACTCCCGACAATGAATAACGTCAGTCATCCGACTAAATTAACACTGCAGGATAACAATAACAGGATAGACAGTCAGCAATCGGCTATTCCACATGGCGTTTTATTTATTTATTATCACAGAACATATTATTAATCAAAATTCGCACCTAACGTTGACTCAGCCCGAGTAGCCTAGGCTACTGTATATTATGAGCACCACAAGATAACTCCTGATTTTTCTTTAACTTTAAATAGGCTAATGCAGTTATCAAAGTACAAGTATGCTTACTTGTAAACACAACCTTAAACAGGCTTGCAGATTTAAATCCATTTAGAAATGATGAACAACCAGCCAGCCAACGATCTAACAGAAATTAACAGCTGTCAAACAAAAAATGAAAACAAACCGAATTAAATCCTTCACTGCCACACAGGCAAATGACAAATCAGCTTAATAGCCGAACTATATTATTAAAGTGTCACTCACAGTCACAAGCCTAAATTCGCTTTTAACACAGTCCTCTTACATTTACTCTTCAAAGTAGTGATTAAAACGTAGCGTTAAATTTGAGGTAGAATTTTTTGGTCGACAGAAGCTTTTCACCAAAGCAGAGTGTGCATTTTACCGTTATGTTCTTTCTTTCGTTGACAAATTGAAAATAATGTGCATACTTCCATAAACTAAACGCTGTCCTCTCTGCTATCTTGCCGGAGTTCGAAAAAAAAAAAAAAACCCACACAACACAGGGGTCAGGCGCAGGGCACAGACGCATCACAGCCATTGACTTTACGATCACAGAGCTTGGCTCCGCTGATACATCCGCAGGTGGCACAGTAGACCTAGGCCTACTGTCTGACAAAAAGCAGGCTGCAGTCGGGATTTTCCTTTCCTTAAAATAACGGATTACTTTTTTAAAAATAACGAAGTTACTGATTACTTACGCACGGAACTAACGCGTTAAGTTACAAATTTCAGGAAAAAAGTAATTAGAGTACTCTAACGCGTACTTTGTAACAGACTGATACATTTCAAATGTTTATTTCTTTTAATTTTGACGTCTTATAACTGACAGCTAAGGAAAATCCCAAATTCAGAGCGCTCAGAGAGGAGTGAGTATGAGAAACATTCAGATACACAGGCTGATTCAGTCTTCTGAATTGGGAGTAGCTAACATGCATTATAAACTTCTTTCAAATTAGAATCTGTTGGGGAGATAAAATGTGCAAGATAACGTAGTATGTACTAATAAAAACATCAAACAAACAAAAAACGTGATCTTTTACTCTCCAGTACTGAAAGCAGAACTGATAAGGGAGCCCTTGATACTGTGACACAGCTCTTTCAAATTAACATTACCTTTTTTCCAGTGGGTGTTTGTATGCTTCCATCTATAGTTGCCTTCATCTAAGGTCTTTTGAGTACTGGTATCATCTGAAGTCCTCACAAGTCCTCACAAGTCCTCCACAAGTCCTGTGCTGTGCAGTTTCTAATAACCCTGGGATGGACATTTGCAGAAACAGGGAAGGCAAAGGGAGAAAAGATTAGCATAGCTGCTGTTCATTTCATTTCAGGCAATGTGAACTTTTTACTATTTCATCAATGGAGTACATTGAGTACTATTTTTAATCTAGTAGGTTTAAACTGAAATAATTGTTCTAGATCCCTTTAATAAACATATTATTTATTGTCTGTTTTTGGGAACGGACACAGTCTCTATAGAATGGACTGCATATGCCAGAGTAACATTTAATACATTTTAATAAAATTTAACTGGGAGGAACATCATAACTGTAATTTTACACAACCATTCAAGAGTTTGGGGTCTGTAAGATATTTTATGCCTTTATAAAAATCTCTTATGCTCACCACGCTCCATTTATTGAATCAAATTACAGTAAAATAGTAACACTGTGACTATTACAATTCAAAACAACTCTTTTCTATGTGAATATTTTGTTAAAATGTAATTTATCCTTTGATCAAAGCTGAATTTTCAGCATCATTACTCCAGTCTTCAGTGTCACATCTTCAGAAATCATTCTAATATGATGATTTACTGCTCAAGAAACATTTCTGATTATGATCAATTTTAAAATACAGAGCGTCTGAAATTAGATTTGTTACATAGACTCCAAACATTTGAATGTTAGTGTTAAATGCATCAAATTGTCCAAAAATCATCTGTTTCAAATAAATGCAGGTCTTTTTGAACTTTGTATTCATATGTGAATCCTGAAAATTAACGGTTTCCACAAAAAAAAAATGAAGAAGCCTAACTGTTTCAACGCTTGATAATAAGTTTTCTTGAGCAGCAAATCAGCATTTCTGAGGGATCCATGTGAGACTGAAGACTGGAGGAATGATGCTGAAAATACAGCTGCACATCACAGGAATAAATTAGTTTATAATGTATTCACATAGAAAACAGCTATTTTAAATTGTAATAATATTTCACAATATTACTCTTTTACATATTTTAATCAAATAATTACTACAGAGGTGAGCAGAAGATAATTATTACAAATTGTATCAACTTCAAGCTTTTGAACACTAGTGTACTGTATATTTGAGGTTTGACTTACTGTACTAGTCTTGTGGTCAATAGCATCTTGGAGATGTTGTCTTACAGTAGGTTCAATCGAATCAGCTGGATGCAGCAGGCCATCAGCACTGAAGAATCTAGGAACATAACAAGCAATTTGACACAGAGCCAACAATATTTAGTCTGCAGTTCCAGGTTTATTAGATGGAAACAAGCTAGAGCAGGTGACATGCAAAAAAATAAATAAATAAAGTAACAGATTCATTGCGATATATGTTGTGAAAAAAATGCATATTAGGTTCCTTCCTACATCTCTGTCAGCAGCTCCCTTCAGAAATATTGAAATCTTGGACACTCCCTTCTGTTGTAGAAGGATTATTTTGTCACTTTGAAATCGCAGAACAGTTTTATGTTTACCATAAAAGATCAAAAAACTTTAGTTTTCAGCCAATTTTCGCGCTCCTTGATAACGTGACGTCATCGATAAACAGTAAAGTGTAAATGTTAAGGTTAAATAAATTAAGCAATTTCCAATCATCCATTGAAAGATTACCAACAAAACAGTCAAAAGCTATCATCTAAAGATGAAGATTTGATTAAAAGCCCAAACTTTCATAAATAAGAGCACAATAGAGTTATCATACCTGACGATACGTCGTCTGAAAACGGTAGAAATGCTAACGGACTTTTCGAAGACATTATTAAACCATTCCTTAAAGTAAATAAACAACAGAAGCGAGTCAAATACAAGTAAGAGAAGTGTCAACAACAGTTATAAGTAATATTTGTGTGATTTAATGGACTTAACTCACCTGAAAACAGTGAAATCAGCAGAAACGGGTGTTTCCTTGTGACATTTCCAGTGTTGCGCTCCGTTTCCATGGCAACTCCATCCGGTCCGCGCGCACGCCCATGAAAGCACGTCACGAATTAAAGGTCACACGCTTACGTTACATAAATAAACATATAAATAAACATATGCCCCTTATTTTTTTCTGTAAGATTGGGCGCGGCCATTTGTAAATTTAATGTGTCTGGCTTTCGTGTCATTCCAGCTATATTAGCTGTACAAACAGCTTGTTTTGCTGTTTACTGTTGCAAACTGCTGTATCTTACCATGTTATTTTTAATGTATTGTCTTAAATATGAACGATACTGGTTTGTAGTGCAAACAGTTTTACCGTTTACTGCACTTTGTTCGTCTTGTTATTTCCCTATAACCATGACCATAAGTCTCACACAATCACATGCAATTGCTTGGTGGATAGAATTAGATAACTACATAATTCAAAATGTCATTCAATTATGATATTGCTAATTTAAAATTCATTTTGTAGTTCTATAGCCCAGTGCAAAATGCCAGGCCTGCACATAATAGTGGGACAAAGTGGCACTTTTATAGTGTAAGATTTTGTATTGTTTGCTTTTATGAACACCTATATGTGTGTGTGTGTGTGTGTGTGTGTGTGTGTGTTATGTATAGAGAGGTGGCATGCGGTATATATATATATATATATATAATATGTATATATATATGTATGCATGTATGTATGTAAATGTGTGTGTGTGTGTGTGTGTATGTAAAGGTGCATCTTGAAGAAATGTGAATATCATTCAAAAAAGTTCATTTTTTGTAACTTTTTTATTAAAAAGTGAAATTTTCATATATTCTAAAGATTCATAATTTTTTTTTTTGATGATTAGAGCTTAATCTTAATGAATGTAATTATTGCATTTAAAAGTATAAAAAAGGAGTTAAACAAATATTGATTTAATTATGTAAAATGATTTTTGAAAGAAACTTTGTCCTGTGGTGTGACAGTACAGAGTGTCAATGGAGGACTTTTTTTTTTTTTAATCACACAAAGGATGTTCAGCCTTTTCTGTCAATTAATGAGCTAACCTGTCATTAGTGGCAAGCAAGACACATTTGCAAAATTTTCTAGGATTATGTAGCTTAACATGCAATTTTTATAAAAGAAATATATAATTTAGGGGTGTCATATTAAAGGTGCTTGTCGGGAACTTCTGTAAAAAAAAAATATTTTTTACATATTTGTTAAACCTGTCATTATGTCCTGACAGTAGAATATGAGACAGATAATCTGTGTAAAAAAAATCAAGCTCCTCTGGCTCCTCCCAGTGTCCTATTGCCATTTGCAGAAAGTCATCGCCCTCGGTAAGAAACAACCAATCAGAGCTTGGGGTCCAGTAACTTTGTTTGTGTTCAAAATGTAGAAAAATTAACTAATAAGTGATTACACCATGAATCCATTTTCCAAACCGTGTTTTTAGCTTGTCCTGAATCACTAGGGTGCACCTATAATAAGTGTTTATATTCGACTATTTTAGATTGCTTCTGGGGTACCAGTGGAGTAACCTCAGTACCTTTATGTGATTCTTCTAGACATAAACAGAGAGAAGTAGTTCCGCTACGATGTTCTTCCATGAAGACGCAAGCAGTTCTGTTTATTAACCGCTAGACCGTCAAAAGTTACAGACTGCAGCTTTTAATGCACAACAAAGCATAAAAAATTTGTAGTGGTTCGAAAAAGTTCAAAGGACATGGTGTCACACCAGAGGACATGAAAAAAAAAATTTGAATAACATTGCAGCTTCATAACAGGTCAGTGTAGGTCAAATAAATGTGTGCATGTATTTATATTACGCGGTCCAGAAATATTATGAGTCCAGTACTCAAAATAGTTTTAGAACCACTGACTGGTAAAGTAAGGTGATCTGCCAGGGACGTGTCTTCAGAAAATGGCACATCTGGTCATCCTGGTATAGGCCATATCTGGCCCACATACAACAAGCAGAACTCAACCTAAAACCGGTTTGTCACACGGGCCAGATCTAGCCCACACAAGCAAGCCACGCACTCAAATTAAAGCCGGTTTGTCGTGCACGGCCAGATCTGGCCCACACACAGCACAAGCCACGATCAAATTAAAGCCGGTTTTAGACACGGGCTGATCTGGCCCAACACATAGCAAGCCAACGACTCAAATTAAAGCCGGTTTTACATGACACGGCCAGATCTGGCCCACACACAGCAAGCCACACTCAAATTAAAGGCCGGTTTGTCGACAGGCAGATCTGGCCCACACACAGCAAACCATGACTCAAATTAAAGCCGGTTTAGAGCTAGCGGCCAGATCTGGCCCACACACAGCATGCCACAACTCAAACTAAAACCGGCTTGATGTGTGGTGGCAGATGGCCCATATAACCCTCTGCGCTGCCAGAACTGAGCCAGATGTGCCATAGTTGGCCCAGATGAGTCCGGATATGTATGCTATCTGGGTATGGTTTAGTTTAGCAATTTCACTCCAGCAGCACTGTTTCACAGCTGAGAAACTACACATGCGTGATTCATTACTGAATGAATCTACAGCTTTGAACGAATCAGTCAGTGATTCAGTGACTCCTTCATTACGAATAATTTCTGAGTGATTTAATGACTCATCTCGGCCACCTACTGGCGCTAGTTTCATATTTAAAGTATCATTTCAATATTATTTATAATTTGTATTATTTATGCAAAGGTTAATATAAAAATGTATTTGTAAAAATTCTTTCTGTAATGTCTATTCAATGCTTTTCTCATTTATCACAATAATAGTGATGTTTTATTCTCCGTCCAAATTGATTGCACATCATCTAATTAATGAATTTCTGTTATCAACCCTGATCTGTGCTTCAGGTGCGTTTGCGTGAAGCGGGTATCCGGGACAGTCTCTGCAGGCGAGATGTGGAAGGAAGGGACGGATCATCCATTCTGACGAAATGCAATTCGAGTCCAGATTCGAATCAAATGTTTTGCAAACTCTGAAGTTCTGATCAAATGATTCACAACCCCCTTTCGGAGTCCCGATCTGAATCAATGTTTTATGAACTCCGTCCGATCAAATGATTCCAAACGCGACTTCATTCCCTCGTGATTCGAATCAAATGTTTTGCTTAACTCAAGCCCCAATCCCAGATCTCAAGGTTTTCCAGTGAAAAGCGCTTATAGAGTTCATTCTCTTGCCGTAGTCAGCCACAACTTACCAGTAGATCCATGTCAGATCTCACAAATGGTATTGGTTTATTAATCTAGATGTCAACCACGCCATTTCTGAGATGTGGCCCAGATCCGTCCTATAAAGTTAGGGTTTTTCGGACTTCTGCTAGATATGGCCCATATTAACCCTCTTTCTAGACACAAAGAATATGTAATTCATCTGTAGTCAGCAAGAAACACTCATGTAGTCTAAACTGTTGATAAAATATAAAAATTAGACAAATAAATATACATACAGTATTGTTCAAAATAATAGCAGTACAATGTGACCAACCAGAATACCCAAGGTTTTCGTGATATTTTATTGCCACGCGGGCAAACAAGCTACCAGTAGGTTCAGTAGATTGTCAGAAAACAAACAAGACCCAGCATTCATGATATGCACGCCTTAAGGTTGTGCAAGGCAATTAGTTGAAAGGGGTGTGTTCAAAAAAATAGCAGTGTGGCATTCAATCACCGAGGTCATCATCAATTTTGTGAAGAAACAGGTGCAACCAGGTGGCCCTATTTAAGGATGAAGCCAAACTCTGTTGAAATACATTTGAAAGCTGAGGAAAATGGTCGCTCAAGACATTGTTCAGAAGAACAGCTTACTTTGATTAAAAAAGTTGATTAGAGGGAAACCTATAAAGAGGTGCAAAATGATAGGCTGTTCAGCTAAATGATCTCCCAATGCCTTAAAATGGAGAGCAAAACCAGAGAGACGTGGAAGAAAACGGAAGCACAACCATCAAAATGGATAGAAGAATAATCCAGAATGGTAAAGGCTCGTTTCAATGATCACCTCCAGGATGATCAAAGACAGTCTTGAGTTACCTGTAAGTACTGTGACAGTTAGAAGACGCCTGTGTATTTTCAATCTATTTTCACAACCTCCGCAAAGTCCCTCTCTGTTAAAAAAAGGCATGTGCAGAAGAGGTTGCCACTCTACAAAGAACACATCATCAACTGGCCTTAAAGAGAAATGGAGGAACATTTTGTGGACTGATGAGAGTAAATTGTTCTTTTGGTCCATACAGGCAGTTTGTGAGACACCCCCAAACTCTTGAATTCAAGCCACAGCACACAGTGAAGACAGTGAAGCATGGAGGGCATCATGATATGCGCTGTTTCTCCTACTATGGTGTTGGGCCTATTTATCGCATCAGGGATCATGACTTGCATATTTTGGGTAATAATACTCTTGAAGAGGTCATGTTGCCCCATGCTGAAGAGGACATGCCCTTGAAATGGTTGTTTCAACAAGACAATGACCCAAAACACACTAGTAAACGGCAGTCTTGGTTCCAACCAACAAATTAATGTTATGGAGTGGCCAGCCCAATCTCCAGACCTTAATCCAATTGAGAACTCTAGGTGATATCAAAATGCTGTTTCTGGAAGCAAAACCAAGAAAATGTGTGAATGAACAGGGAATGTTGTTAAAACAACGGAGGAATAACAGCCGAGAGGTGCCACAAGTTGGTTGACTCCATGCCACTACAGATGTCAAGCAAGTTTTTTAAAAAAACTGTGGTCATACAATCAAATATTAGTTTAGTGATTCACAGGATTGCTAAATCCCAGAAAAAAAAAAAATGTTTGTACAAAAATAGTTTTTGAGTTTGTACAGTCAAAGGTAGACACCAAGTATTTTTTGAACACACCCTTTCAACTACCTCGCCCAATTGCACTGTAGCCTTAAAGAGCATATCATGAATGCTGGGTCTTGTTTGTTTTCTGAGAATCTACTGAACCTACTGGTAACTTTGTTTGCCACGTAGGCAATAAAAATATACTAAAAACCTTGATTATTCTGGTTAGTCACATTGTAAAATTGCTATTATTTGAACAATACTGTACATGAATACAACTGCATGTATAGATATAAAACAAATACATTTTACATTATTACAAAATAAAAAATACAGATAAATATTTATAAATATAGTTAAATAATACATTTACATTACATTTACATATATAGACACTTTTATCCAGCAACTTACAAATGAGGACAATAGAAGCAAATCAAAATCAACAAAAGAGCAATGATATACAGGTGCTGGTCATATAATTAGAATATCATCAAAAGTTGATTTATTTCACTATTCACTCATTTATTTACACAGACTGATATATCAAATGTTTATTTGAACTGACAGCTAAGGAAAATCCCAAATTGTACCCAGGCAGAGAGGAGTGAGTATGAGAAACATTCAGATACTGTAGCCTGATTCCAGTCTCTGAATTGAGAGTAGCTAACATGCATTATAAACTTCTTCACCAGAATCTGTTGTGAGATAAAATGTAAGATAACGATATGTACTAATAAAAACATCAAACAAAAAAAAATGGTCTTTTACTTCCAGTACTGAAAGCAGTCCGATAAGGGAGCCCTCCCGATACTAAATGATTTCCACCGTCGGGCCAGCCATAGGGCTTAAAGGGTCGGATGGCTCATAGCCCGGCCAGCACAGAGGCCAGAATAGCTTAGGGTTTTAGTGGAGCTTGAAGCACCACCGCACGCCACTAAAAACACGCCTTAATGCTCTCTCAGAACAACGCCGGCGCAAAATTAATCACACATAAACACACTTATTTCTATTTTATTTATTTATTTATTTATTTTAACGCTTTATGAAAAATAGCCTGCTTATTCAGTCGAAGTCTGTTTCTGTTTATTAGCCACAGTATAGCTGTCGGCTTTTATAATGAATGATAATATTCTATTTTTATGTGCCCTAACAAAAAAAAACATTAGGCTATATTCTTTATGATAGGCACATGATAAACTCGAGACGCAGGCTTGTGACAGATAATATGTTACTTAATAAATACTGCACTGTTAGAGAATAAGGAGCTGATCGCCTGATTTCCTTCACGGTCTTGGCCTTACCATAGTTACTGTGGTAATATGTTTAGCGCAAGTATCTTTCACCGGCTTATACATATTTCTGCCTTGCATGGTGATTACAATCCATACTCAGATCAAGTTATTTCACACACCGCTGCTGACTGAAAAGAGAGTTTTAAACCCACTGCCAAAAGTATCAGTTGGTATAAGCTGTTAATTTCTGAAAATGATCCGCGAAGAGACTCCGCTATTTTTATAAAAGCTCACAAACAAAATACTTTATATTTTGGTGATATGCAACGGAGCTAAACTCTTGAAACTAGACGCATAGATAAAATGTTACATTTAATAAATACACAATTGTGATGATGGACAATAAGAAGCCATCGATGTCTCCAAGCCGGTCATATTTAACATGTGTTTACTATGGTAACATTACTGTTAAGAGTGCATAGTCTTTACATCGCTTTTATACATATTTCTCGCTTTGTTTATGGATTATAATCCACAATCGATCAAGTTATTTCAAACACTTGCTGCTAACTAAGAGTGAGTTTTATTTCAACTGATTTTAAAACGCCTTTGCAGTCGCTGGTGTTAAAGTTGTTTCTTTCTGAAATGATCCGCCATGACGCCTCCAGACACCGAGAACCCGCTCTTTGTTCATAGTAACTCCTCCTAGCCCCAGTTGGCTCGCTGGCCCATGGTTGCCGGGCCAAAACCCTGGCTGTTGGCCCCCGAGAAGCCCCGGCTAGGCACCCATCAAGCCCCAAGTGACAGTGGAAACGCTGACGGCATGTACCCGCTATTAGCACGCCGGGTCCCAGTTCGATAGTGGTGAAACACGGCTACCAGACACAGCTCTTTCTGTTAAATTAACATTACCTTTTGCAGTGGTGGTGGTAGTTTGTATGTCCATCTATAGTTACATCATCTAAAGGTCTTTTGAGTACTGGTAACATCTGAAGTCCCAAGTCCTGTGCTGTGCAGTTTCTAATAACCCCTGGGATGGACATTTGCAGAAACAGGAAGGCAAAGGGAGATTGAAGATAGCTGCTGTTCATATCATTTCAGCAATGCACTTTTAATATATTTCATCAATGGAGCAATGAGTACCATTTTTAATCTAGAAGTTTAAACTGAAATAATTTTTCTAGATCCCTAATAAACATATTATTTGTTGTCTGTTTTGGGGAAATGTACACAGTCTCTATAGTGGACTGTACAGAGTAACATTTAATACATTTTAATAAAGTTTAACTGGAGGAACATCATAACTGTAATTTACACAACCATTCAAGAGTTTGGGTCCAGATATTTTATGCCTTTATAAAAATCTCTTATGCTCACCAGCTCCATTTATTGAATCAAATTACAGTAAAAATAGTAACACCGTGACTAATACAATACAAAAACAACTCTTTTCTATGTGAATATTATGTTAAAATGTCATTTATTCCTTTGATCTAAGCTACTCAGCAACATTACTCCAGTTCTGGTGACAAATCTTCAGAAATCATTCTAATATGATGATTTTACTGCACATTGATTATGATCAATGTTAAAATACAGACGTTCTGAATTTTTTTTTGTTGATTCATTGTTACATAGACCCAAAACATTTGTCTGTTTCAAATAGTTTGTAGTTCCAACTGGTAGAGCACTGTGTTAGCGCTGCTAAGCATTAAAGTTAGATTCCCCGAACACAGATATGTAAAATTGATAGCCCGAATGCACTGTAAGTCGCTGATAAAAAGCGCCGCCTGCATAAATAAATGGTTTTTGAACCCTTGTATTCATCTGTGAATCCTGAAAAATAAAATGCATCACAGTTTCTACAAAAAAATGAAGCAGTAATAAACTGTTTCACCCCGTAATAGTTTTGAGCAGCAAATCAGCATTTCCTGAGGGATCCATGTGACACTGAAGACTGGAGGGGAATGATGCTGGGAAAATACAGCTGCACATCACCGAATAAATTAGTTTATACTGTGTATTCACATAGAAACAGTCATTTTGAAATTGTACAATATTTCACACACACCTTACATATTTTAACTGACAACACACAGAGGTGAGCAGAAGATAATTATTACAAATTGTATCAACTTTATAATGGTATATTTGGAGTATATTTGTATATATTTGAGGCCATCAGCACTGAAGAATCTAGGAACAAACAAGCAATTTGACACAGAGCCAACAATATTTAGTCTGCAGTTCCAGGTTTATTAGATGGAAACAAGCTTGTGGCAGGTGAAATGCAAAAAATAAATAAATAAAATAACAAATTCATTATGATATATGTTGTGAAAAAAAAAAATGCATATTAGGTTACTAACCTTTTCAGCTTTCCCACATTTCCCTGCCAGCAGCTCCCTCTCTTCAGAATATTGAAATCTGGACATTCCTCTGCATATTTGTTTTATATTCTTTAAAAAATCGCAGAACAAGCCATGCTTACCAAAGATCAAAACAACTTTAGTTTTCACAATTTCGCCCTTGATAACGGACGTCATCGATAAAATGCACAGCAAAAGTGTAAATGTTATATTAAATAAATTAAGCAATTTCCAATCATCCATTGAAAGATTACCAACAACATTCAAAAGCTATCATCTACAGATTAAGATTTGATTAAAGCCCAAACTTTCATAAATAAGAGAACAACAGAGTTATCATATATCTGACGATACAAGAAAACGGTGTAGAAATGCTAACGGACTTTTTCGAAGACATTAAACCATTCCTATAAAAAACAACAGAAGAGTCAAATACAAGTAAGAGAAGCGTCAACAAGAAGTTATAAGTAATATTTGTGTGATTTTATGGACTTGACTCACCTGAAAACATGGAAATCAGCGAGAAAAACGGGATGTTTCCTCGTGACATTTTGCAGTGTTGCGCCCGTTTCCATGGTTAACGATTCAATGGTCCAGGCAAGGAAAGACGCCCATGGTGCCGAATTAAAGTCGGGCTAATTTACGTTACATAAATAAATAAACATATGAATAAACATATGCCCCTTATTTTTTTTCAGTAAGAGGGGGCGCGGCCATTTGTAGACGAACGTGTCTGGTTTGCAATATTCCAGCTATATTAGCTGTACAAACAGCTTGTTTTGCCAGTTTACTGTTGCACGCTGCCGCCTCCACCATGTTATTTTAATATATATTGTCTTTACTATGGAACGTTCAGCTCTGTAGTGCAAATGTTTCACCTTTTACTGTACCTTGTTCTTGGACATTTCCCCTATAAACCATGACCATAAGTTCACACATTCACATACAATTGTTTGTGGATGAAATTAGATCATCACATAATTCAAAATGTCATTCAATTATGATATTTTAATTTGTAACTATTTTGTAGTCTATTCAGTAAAATGTGCCAGGCCTGCACATAATAGTAAGCAAAGTGGCAACTTTTATAAGCCAGAAGATTTTGTGCCGTTTGTTTACTTAACACTTTTTTTTTACATTGTTTAATTTAATGAATGTAATTATTACATTTAAAAAGTAAAAAAAAAGAAAGTTAAAACAAATATTACTTAATTATTTAAATGATTTTAAAAGAACTTTGTCCTGTGGTGTGATAAAACAGGTGTCAATGGAGGACTTTTTATCACACCAAAGGATTTCAGCCCTCTTTTCTGTCAATTAATGACCCTATATTCCAAGCTAACCTTGTCATTAGTGGTAGCAAGCAAGACATTACTCTCAGCAATTTCTAGGATTTATGTATCTTAACGAGCACTTTTAATTTAAAAAATAAATAATTTAGGGTGTCATATTAATGCAGTAATATCAAAGCATAAAACATTTGTAGTGGTTCAAAGTTCAAAGGACATGGCACACCATAGACATGGTACAAAAATAAAAAAAATCAATAACATTGCAGCTTCATAAAGGTCCGTGTAGGTCAGCCTGTGTGTATGTATTTATATTACGCGGTCCTGAAATATTATGCGTGGGCGCCCAGTACTCAAATAGTTTAGAACCACTGACTGCTAAAGTAAGGTGAGCCGCCAGGACGGGTTCTCTCAAAAATGGCACATCTTGTCACCTGGTATAGCCATATCTGGCCCACATGGCCAACAAGCCAGAACTCAACCCCGAACCGTTTGACGCATCAACGGGCCGGATTCGGCCCACACACAGCAAGCCACAACCTCAAATTAAAGTTTGTTTGCCACACCCGCCAGATCTGTCCACACAGCAAATGCACGACACTCAAACTAAAGCCAATATTCAACACGGGCCAGATCTGGCCCACAGCAAGCCAATGACTCAAATTAAAGCCGGTTTATACGCACATCAGCCAGACCGCCCACAACAGCAAGCCACGAATACCAAAATTAAAGCCATACTTACGCACACGGGCCAGATCTGGCCCACACAGCAAGCCAATGCACTCAAAATAAAGCCGTTTATCAATATTGATGGGTCGGATCTGGCCCATAAACCGCCACAATCCCAAACTAAAACCGGCTTGGATAAAGCCAGATACCATATAACATCTCGCCGCTGCCAGAATCCGGAGCCATGCCAGTTGGCCCAGATGAGGCCCGGATATTTAGTTATTCGAAATGATTCGCGCCCCGCCACGTAATCCTCGGAATGACTCAAATGATTCACAAGCCCCGCTACTTAACTCTCAAATGACTAAATGATTCAAGGCCCGCCACGAACTCAAATGACTCAGCCGATTCACATCTCCACACGATCTCGAAATGACTCAAATGATTGAGAGCTAACCAAGACGGCAGCCATTGACCTCTGTGCTACAGGAAGAAAATACTATGGAAGCAATGGTACCATCAACTGCTTATGTTTAGCATCATCTTTTTTAGGCATTCAGTAGAAGACAGAACTGCATAAAACATATATAATTTTGCTACTTTATTTAAAAAAATAAATATGTAAAATAAGTAATAATAGTTAAACTTTATTCTCAACTAGTAATCTTACATTCCCAAAAGCTAAACTAACTGCACATGTTGGCATAACTAAGACTGAAATTAAAACAGTTTTCTGTAATTGACTAAAGCTAACTTTTTTCAAAAAGCTGAAATGCTAAAAATTATTAAACTGACAAACATTTTAAAAAAAACTAATTCCTAAACTTCAAACTGTAACTTGTCAATCTGAGTGCTGTAACAGTTTATAAACATCCTGATGCCGTTTGGACACCGTGTGTGTGTGTGTGTGTGTGTGTCCACCTGGATGTTCCCCAACCGGCGATGAACCCTGAAATGTCTCAAAATGATTCAAGTATCCTGCCGAACTCTCGAAATGACTCAAATGATTCAAGTGATCCAAGTATATTTAACTCTCTAAATGACTAAATGATTCGCTACATCCTGCCAATGAACTCTGAAATGACTCAAATGATTCGAGATCCCATGGAACTCAACTGACTCAATGATTTGCTGTAACCCGCCACGAACTCCCAAAGTATGGTTTAGTTAGCAATTTCACACCAGCAGCACTGTTTCACACAGCTGAGAACCACATTAACAGCCGTGTGATTCATTACTGAATGTGAATTCGCCAGCTTTTGAACGAATCAGTCAGTGATTCAGTGACTCTTCTATTACGGGACAATTTGTTAGATTTAATGACTCACTCGCGGCCACCCATCATGCACTTTCTCATATTTAAAGTATCATTTCATTATTTATAATTTGTATATTTATGCTAATATAAAAATGTATTTGTAAAAATTCTTCTTAAGTTATGTCTATTCAATGTTTTTCTATTTATCACACATAGTGATGCTTCATTCTCCACCAAATTACTGCACATCATCTAATTAATGAATTTCTGCTAATAACCCCTGACCTGTGTCAGGCAAGGTTGTGAATGCACCCATTGACTTCTGTGCTACAGGAAGAAATAATACTATGAAGTGAATGTTCATCAACCGCTTATGTTTAAAGCATCATCTTTTTAGCATTCAGCAGAAGACAGAAACTGCATGTATAATTTTACATTTTATTAAAAAAATAAATATGTAAATAAGTTAACACAGTTAAACTTTTATTCCTAACTAGCACTATCTCTAAAAGTAACCAACTATGTGTCATTGTTGTTAACTAAGACTGAAACTACTAAAAACAGTTTTCTGTAATTGAATTAAAGCTTTTTTCAAAAAAAGCTGAAATGCTAAAATTATTAAAACTGAGCGATAAACATTAAAAAAATTAATAAAACCAATTCCTAAACTTCAAACCCCAATCTTGTCAATCTGAGTAGCGTTGTAACAGTTTATAAAGACCTTGATGTTTTGGAATAATCGTGTGTGTGTGTGTGTGTGTGTGTTCGTCCACCTGATGTTCCTAACCGCTTATGAACTCTCGAAATGACTCAAATACCCCGTGATCCCTGGCTACTGAACTCGAACTGACTCAAATGATTCGTTAAGTGATCCTACGAACTCTCGAAATGACTCAAATGGATTCGCGCTCCCGCTACGAACTCTCGAAATGACTCAAATGATTCGCGAACGCGCTACGAACTCTCGAAATGACTCAAAATGATTCATGATCCTGGCTACGAACTCTCACGATCTGACTCAAATGATTCGAGATCCTTTGAACTCCCGAACTGACTCAAATGATTCAAGTGAACCGCTACGAATTCCAAAGTATGGTTTAGTTTAGCATCACACCAGCAGCACTGTTTCACAGCGCCGAGAAACACACAGCGTGATCTATTACTGAATTAATTCACAGCTTGAAACGAATTCAGTCAGTGATTCAGCGACTCCTTCATTACGAATAATTTCTGAGTGATTTAATGACTCACTTGCGGCCACCTACTGGCGTGCAGTTTCATATTTAAAGTATCATTTCAATATTATTTTAAATTTGTATTATTTATGCAAAGGTTACTATAAAATGTATTTGAAAATTATTTCTGTAATGTCTATTCAATGCTTTTCTCTATTTATCACAAATAATAGTGATGTTTATTCTCCTGCCCAAATTACCCACCACTAATGAATTTCTGCTAATAACCCCTGATCTGGTGCTTCATGCGCTGCGGAAGCCGGTGTATCCTCGACATCTCTTGCAGACGAGATGTGGAAGGAAGGGAACAGGATTCACATCCAGTGCAAGGTGACGCAAGCTACCGTGTGTGTTTAGTCCCCAGTGTGTTTAGCTGATCTACCTTGGCTCTAGGTGAAGGAGAGCGGAGACGGTGCCAGTCTGGAGCTAGAGTATAGGATCTGTGACATGCCGAGCCGGGTCTCCGCAGGTCTGCACACACACACACACACACAGCACACACACATTCTGAGACTCCATCTAGGATCAGATGGCATGGGTCAGAGCTGGGTGAAGAAGGTCAACGGCTGTGTTCGATGGTGATCAGCAAAGACGGCAGAACTATCCGAGATTGGAGGAGCCAGACACTGCAGAATAACATTCATTCTCTTAACACAAGTAAAGATATCTGCCAAGCAGGAATAGAATGAACTACAGAGAATATTTGAAGAACACCATGACCTTCCTTCATCAAATAAATTAAAATATTCTAGTCCCAGTCGCAATCCATTATAGAAAAAAAGAAAAGAGTAAAAATAAAACCCTGACACCTTCTCCAAACATATCGCCTGCAGGAGCCCTCATGATTATAAATATGCTTTATCTTTATCACAGTATTATTTCATCTAGTTAGCTGGCTCTGAAATCGAAAGAACATAAACATATGATAAATAATAATAATAATAATAAACAATGTAAACATAGTTAGGCTATCGTTCCTCCACAACAAATCCTTTGAATTTAAAAGTATTTAGAAAATATAATTAAAAGACTAGCTGCTTCAAAATGAATGATCATTTAGGCTAGAAATTGAAACTGAACCAAAGTTAACTTCTCATTCAACAAAAAATCAAAATATCTGTAAATATTTTTAATGCATCACTCGCCTAATATCCACACACATAAAAGGCAATGTTTTACATCAGGGTATATGATAACGATTAACAGTAATAGATTTTACTTTACAAAACTGAGCAGCAGGTTTGTGTTTCTTAAAGTTACTGTTTTTTATGATAATGAACAGACGAAAGGAGATAAAAATGAATAGGATATATATTAAATATATATATATATATATATATATGTATACATATATATTATATATATATATATATATATATATATATATTCCTTTTATTTTTATGGCCTATATCTGACGATATTAAATGTGTTTTTTGTCACTTTTTGTTAGTTGTCCCATTTTGAGAGTAACTATTATCTAGGCTAATAATAGGCCTATAATAATGTTTATGTAGCTCGATAATTAATGTGTTCTTGAAATTAAACGCGCTTTAGAATTAAGATGGACATTTTTAACGGCCCGCCACCATATACATTTTTTGATGTCTTTTCAACTAGTTATTAAGGCAGGATTCGCGAAACGTTGTTTCTGGAGTCCCGATCTGAGTCAAATAAGCTTTGCAAACTCACCCAAATTCTGATCCCAAATAATTCAAGGGAAGGCTTTGGAGTCCCGACTGAACCAAGATGGCAACCACTCAAGTCCTTGATTCTCAAATGATTTGCTTCGAGTCCCGGATCTAGTTTTCATAGATTTAGAATAGTGAGTGCTAAAGTTGAGGGCCCAAATAAATATATGATAAATAATAATAATAATATTAAACAATGTAAAATATAGTTAGGCTATTTAAGTTCCTCTCATCTACCAACAACCTTGAATTTCAACAGTATTTAGAAAATATAATTAAAAGATATAATTCACAAGCCAAAATGAATGATCATTTTAGTTGAAACCGAAACTAAAGTTAGTCTCTCTCTATTCCAAATGAATCATTTTCTGTAAATATTATTTACTGCTTCACTCGCCTTCCAATATCCACATATATTTATTATAAGAACAGACAAAGGTGATAAAAATGAATAGATATATATTAAATATATATATATATTTTTTCAGTTGTTGTTTAAGGCTTTATCTGACGATATTGAAATCGTGTTTTGTTGTTACTTTTTGTTAGTTGTCCTATTTTGAGAGTAATTATTAATAGGCTACAATAGGCCTATAATTAAATTCTTTTACTTAGCCTACACTAATGTATTCTTGAACAAATGTAAGGCTTTAGAATAAGAAGATGACGAACAACGCCTCGCCAATGATGTCTTTTTGATGTCTTTTCGCGAGTTATTGCTAGTGTGGATTCCTAAACGTACTTCGAGTCCCGATTCGAATCAAATCTTTGCAAAACCAATTCAAGATTCAAATGATTCGGCGAATACCGGAGTCCCGAATTAATAAATATTTTGCAATAGCTCCAAAGTCCTGATCTCAAATAATTAGCTAAACGCGATTTGAGTCCCCATCTGAATCAAATATTTTGCAAACCACTCTGAAGTTCTGACTCAAATGATTTGCTCTCGAGTCCCATCTAGTTTTTTTAAGAGTAGATTTAGAATAGTGAGCAAAGTTAGGAGGGTCAACAAACATAAGGATAAATAATAATAATAATAAACAATGTAAACATAGTTAGGCTATTTGTTCCCTCTCGGCCTCCACAACAACCTTGAATTTTAAAAGACTTCTAGAAAATATAATTAAAAGAGATATGAATTCAATAAGCCAAAATGAATGATCATTTTAAATAGAATGAAACTGAACCAAAGTTGGGTCTCCTATCTCAACACAACAAAATCAAAATATTCTGTAAATATTATTTAATGTACTTCAGTCAGCTCATTCACATAAAAGAAAAATAAATGTTTTACATCAGGGCAGTAAGGTGATAACACTTAACGGTACATTTTTACTACATAAAAACTGAGCAGTGTTTTGTGTTTAACTTACAGTTTTTTATGATAATGAACAGACAGAAGTTGATAAAACTAATATATATATATATATATATATATATATATATATATATATATATATATATATATATATATATATATATATATATATATATATATATATTCGCTTTTGTTTTTATGTATTTTCCATATCTGACTTATTATTAAAATGTGTGTGTGTTTTGTTGTTACTTTTAGTTGTCCTATTTTTATAACTATTAATAGGCTCAATAATAGGCCTATAATTAAATTTCTGGCAGCCTTAATAATTAATGTATTCTGAAATTAATGTAAGGTTTTAGGAATTAAGATGGACATTTTAACGACGTCCGGCCAATTACATTTTTTGATGTCTTTCAAGAGTTATTGCTGGGTGGGAGGATTCGCGAAAATGTGCTTCGAGTCCCGATCTGAGTCAAATGTTTTGCAAACTCACCCAAATTCCTGATCACAAATAATTAAAAAGCTTTGGGAGTCCCATCTGAATCAATCACCTTTTGCAACCCACCGGCGTGATCTCAAATGATTCGCCAGCAAATGTGCGCTTCAGAGTCCCCATCTATCAAATGTTTTGGTAAACTCCACCGAAGTCCTGGATCTCAAATGATTTTATAAACGCTTTGGGAGTCCCGACATCAGTTTTTTTTAAGAGTAGATTTAGAATAGTGAGTGCTACAAAGGAGGGCTATCACAAATATATGATAAATAATAATAATAATAATAATAATAATAATAATAAACAATGCACGATCCACATAAACTGAGCAGTGTGTGTTTGTGGTTTAAAGTTATTGTTTTTATATAATGAACAGACAAAGGTGATAAAATGAATAGATATATAATAAATAGATATATATTTTTTCTGTTGTTTTATGGCCCATCTGACGACATTAAATGTGTTTTGTTGTTACTTTTGTTAGTTGTCCTATTTTGAGAGTAATTATTAATAGGCTAATAATAGGCATATAATTTTTTATGTAGCCTAATAATGTATTCTTGAAATTAAAATGTAAGGCTTTTAGAATTAGATGGAAATTTTAACCATCCGCCAATGACATCTTTTGATTTCTTTTCAACGAAGTTATTGTTGCTATGGGAGCATTCCACCCGATTCGACCTATCATTGAATGGGCCATCAGCAGCGTCGAAAATATCAGATCGGAATTTGGAGTGAGTTTGCAAAATATTGACCTGTGATCGGGACTCCAACGCTAAGCCACACTATTTGAGATCAGGACTTTGTTAGTTTGCAAAATATTTGATAGATCGACTTCTGGAAGCGATTTCGCTGTAATCATTTTGAGATCACTTCGAGTGAGTTTTGGTAAAGATTTGATTCAGATCGGACTCCAAAGTGCCTTTTCAAGGACTATTTGTGATCAGGAATTTGGAGTGAGTTTGTCATTTTTGACTCAGATCGACTCAAGCACGCTTTCGGGAATCACACCCGGCAGCAATAACTCCCTTGAAAAGACATCAAAAAAGACGCCATTGGTGACGCTGTTAAAATGTCCTCACCAATTCTTGAAAAGTTCCCGTACAAATGTTCCGGTAATTTCTGGAAACGCTGCATAAGACACCCAGATTCAGCCCTGGGCACGATTCATGTCCCACACCTGTGTCTCATCACAGTCCATCACCAGTGTCTGCACCCCGCATACCGCCACGCTATGGGATTTCTGTTCTGAGAGAGATGCCATCACAACATAATTCCTACACAATATCCAACTCAAATCATATAGTCTTGCCTAACAGTTTCTGATTGTTACAAGAAGTTCACAAATGTAGCATGGTCTCAGCCTACCTTTGTCCACATTCAGTTGTTAAAATGTTTTAATTTTTGTATTGAATATATCAAGTATGTCATATCAAGTAGAGATCACGGTACCATGAGAGCAATAAGACAGCTTCACATGCATGTGTGTGTGCGTGTTCCGTGTTTGACTCCTGATGATCCTCTCAAAGTCCCTCCCAGGACACATGTCACAGTCAGAGTAGTATCACCCTGTCCCACGAAAGCCATGTGGGAGCAAACAACACACACACAGTCTTCGACACTGATAATCACAGAGTTCTATACATCATCTGAATCTAATGTTTTGCTACATTTCTATTTATTTTTTTAAATGGAGTGAAAGTTGAAACATTTTTTCATTTACTGTTAATAATCTGCTGCTGCTGTTACACTCACAGTCAATATTTGAATCATCTAATTTTGAGTCAAATATTTTGGCAATATTTTTTAGTAAGATTTTTTATTTTTATATTATTTCTAACATATCCGGGATAATATCAGCCTTCTATTTCTGGTATGAATCTTGTTTACATCATTATAAACTTTAGTTGCTCTTTTGTTGTTTTGTTTTTATCCTCATTTATAAGTCACTTTGATAAAAGCGCCTACAAATTAACAAATGTAAATGTAAATATCAAATTATGGTTTCATTTTCGGCATGAATATCGTAAATATTCAACTCAAATAAACACTTGTATGATGCAGTATTAGAATTAGAATTTAATTTAGGGTCCTGAAATACCCTGAACACTGCACAGAGGTTAAGAGCATTGACCATTGCTACAAAATAAAATAAAATTGAAACTTTCATCCATTTTGTTTTATTTTCCTTTTATATCGACATCTATGAACTTGGGATTCTAACCTATTAAAAAATCCTGCAATCCTATTAAAGTTGATTAAATTACTATAGAAATGTTTTGAAACGCCGAAAGAGCTTGATTCAAAATTAAATAAAGCCGATTCATTGGTTGTTTTAAATCCCTTCAACCAAGATTAAACGCTGGGTAACTGAATCAATTTTTCAAACCCAAGCCCCATAAATGAGATAATGAACAGTCCAGATGAATCAAATGTTTGAAACCCAAGCCGATCAAATGATTCACGAAATGCTTCGATCCGATCTGAATCAAATGTTTTGCAAACTCGGCCCACAAATGATTCACGAAATGCAATTGAGTCCAGATCTGAATCAAATGTTTCAAACTCAAGCGACAAAATGATTCGGCAAACGCTTGAGTCGATCTGAATCAAATGTTTAACCCAAGCCGATCAAATGATTCATAAAATGTCCGGAGTCCGATCTGAATCAAATGTTTGCAAACTCAAGCCCGATCAAATGATTCCAGAACGGAGTCCAGATCGAATCAAATGTTTTGCAAACTCTGAAGCGATCAAATGATTCAAAGCCGAATTAGTCCCGATCACAAAATGTTTTGCAACTCCAGCCGGATCAAATGATTCTGAAATGCAAATTGAGTCCAGATTGAATCAAATGTTTTGGCAAACTCTGAAGCTCCTGATCAAATGATTCACAAACCCCGGAGTCGATCTGAACAAATGTTTTTGAACTTCGGTCCGATCAAATGATTCCAAACGCTATTCCTCGATCTGAATCAAATGTTTTCTAACTCGCGAATCCCAGATCTCAAGTTTTTCCAGTGAAAGCCTATAGAGTTCATTCTCTTGCCGAAAAATGGCAGAGACCCCAAAAGTATTCAGAGTGTATAGTGTGCCTTTTGTTTCTAATTCAAAAAACAAACAAAAAAACCGTATTTACATTTCAGGGTTTCCCACCGACAAAAAAACAAAAAAGTTTTGAAATTGGCTATACAGCGGAGGAGGAGGCGGAAATTACCTTGAGGAAAGGTACTTTAGTGTGTGCTAAGAACTTCATGGAATGAGAGGTCCGGGTCCAACCGAGAGGCCATCTCGGACCGTTGCTTAGTTTTGCGGAAAAGTTTGAGACGCAAACTGGCCAAACGGGCGTTTGTGGTAGAGTACATGTCAGGATGGTGCAGGGAGCCAACAACAGCCGCCCAGTCCCAGGTGGAGTGTAATGTGTTAACTAAAACAATAACTTATATTAATAGCTTTCGGCAACTATAGACATTAATCAAATAGTATGTTTTATTTGTATTGTTAGATGTAACGCTACATTTAATGTAGCACATGGTAGCAGTTATCTAACAGTCCGAAGCAGGCTAGGTCACGTGTGTTTATCTTTTGCCATCACCCTTTATACCTGCTCTTCTGGCTTAAGTCACACAGAATTAACAAAGACATTTAAAGTTATCAATAAATCCACAACAATGTAGAAAATACGAGCAGTTGAACAAACACTGTTGCCAAAGCAGAATTCAAATTATTTTTTAATGGTTTGTGGTTATTTAACTTGAATTGATGTTCTGAGTAACTGGTATATTATTGCATAAATGTGTAGTAACTTTTCAAAATTATTGAATTGTTTTTAAAGGTTAAGGTTTAACACAAAATAACATGTATTTGTTGTTGTTTTTTAAGGCTCTTTGCTGAGGGCTGGAAAATTAAGGAGCTGGAAAAACACCTGCAGTGACATCAGCATCATCTACACACCTGCCAAGGACATCAGCATCACCACACCTGCCAGTGACATCCAGCATCATCTCACCTGCCAGTGACATCAGCATCATCTACACCACCTGCCAGTGACATCAGCATCATCTCACACCTGCTTAGTGACATCAGCATCATCTGCACCCGCTAGTGACATCAGCTCTTTCCACTCGGACCGTTCTCCAGTGGTACATCAGCATCATCTACACACCGCCGTGACATCAGCTCTTCACCCGCTAGTGACATCAGATCATCTACACCGCCAAGTGACATCAGCATCATCTACCACCTGCTAGTGACATCAGCATCATCTACACACCTGCAGGACATCAGCATCATCTACACACCTGCCAGTGACATCGGCATCATCTACACACCTGCCAGTGACATCAGCCTCTCCACCGTTAGTGACATCAGCATCATCTACCACGCCAGTGACATCAGCCTTTCACCTCTATAACTTCTGCTGTGATAACAAATTGCATCTTCTATATACCCTCCAGGGTTAACCACCTTCAAAAATACATCAGTTTTTTTTTTTTGTGTAACCCAATTTTTAAAAGTTTTTTTATTTTAATTTTTTCTTTTTAAAAACCCAATTTAAAATACTCTACAAATAATTATTTAATTTTCTTTAAACTCATTTAATTAACAGAAATTTAGGTCACTGCTACCATAGCGTTATCCACACACTCAATCAGTAGGTGGCGGGAATGCACCATTTAGGGATTTGGTTTACTTTAGCTGCCATTAAACTTGAAAAGAAGAAGAAGGCTGTTAGTGATGGAAGTTGATTCTTTTCCATGAACCGGTTCTTTCAGATGGTTGATTCCAGCCATGAAACTCCAGTTGAAAAACTGTTCATGTCGGTTCTTTTCGGCTCTACAACGCAAATACAGTAACAGCAGCTAATGTGCATATGAGGATTTAGAGTCTTGAAGATATAAGTAAATAAATTATGGAATTGTCATCGAAGCAGAAACCATGATCCTTACTAAACGCCTTAATCCATTGCGATGTATTGTTATTAAATGAATGTTTCATCAAGCCCTCGAGGAAATATGGCGCTCTATAACATTACTAGCACAGAATCGGGAATCAATCTTAAAGAATCGCCGGTTCCGGAGCATGCTGTGAGTCAGTCTGCTTCAGCTGGTCTCCATGGCGTGCGCCAGTATCATCGATTCGCTTCCGGTTCTCAGCGTTCTCCAGCGGTGCGGTGATCCGGCCGATACGGCAGTTCTTGACTGAGAGGCGAATGCGGCTCCTTCGTGTTCATGTTCTGTTTACACAAACTCAGTTTGTAGTGTGTCGTGAAGTGGAAGTGAAAGTGGCGTGGCGACATTTCAGCCAGAGGTATGGTATACTCGGGGAATTTGTGCTCTGCATTTAACCCATCAGTGCACACACACACACAGAGCAGTGAACACACACACACACACACACATACTGTGTGAGCACACCGAACAGTGAACACACACACACTGTGAACACACACCAGAGCAGTCCACTAAATTATTAGCATCATGCAATTATTATTTTGTAGATTGCTTGAAACAACACCCGCAACACATTCTACTTTAAGGTTGTGCGCTGAAGTTCACCACCAGTTAATGTGATCTGTACATTTTCTTTCCTTTTACTTGTTTACCCTGGAGCACCATCAAGAGTTAACTTTCAGCCCATCTTACTTAAATCAGATCGGATCAGTCGAGAAATCAAAGAATTCAGGATCAGATCGAATCGATCAAAATCGTGAGATCGAGATCGGATCCGATCAGAAGGTGATATGGGCATGTGTGTGTGTGTGAGAGTGTGTGAGTGTGTGTGTGGCGTATTGTGCCGAGAGAGGCGTGGTGAGTTCCTGTGCAGTATGGCCATTGTCCAGGCGAGGATGCGCCTGCACACACACACTACACATCTCTAAAATACGCAGGATCAGAGATGGCGGTCAGGGAGCTGGTGAAAGAGATGGTGGCATGTTCGGATGGGAGATCAGCAAAGAGCGGCAGAACTATCGGCGAGTGGAGTGAGCCAGACACTGCAAGAATAGCATTCATTCTCTTAACACAAGCAAAGATATGCGAGGAACCGAATGAACTATTAAGAGAATATATTTTTGAAGAAGAACACCTATGACCTTCATCAAATTAAAATATCTTGTGTTGCGAAGTAAGAACCAGAATTGGCAGATGCGAAAGCCATGAACTAGGATGTGTGATGTGGGCCGTCGATTAATTGTCGATAAGAAGATGCAATTGATGCAAAGGCTATCGATGGTCAGTTAGCCGATTCAATGTTGGGCTGCATTCATGCGCACTCAGCACATTACTGAGCGGCTGTGAGTGACGGTGACGATATATAAAGCATCATCATTCATTCTGATATTACCGATTAAGCTTTTATTGAGTTTAAACTTTGGTACATTAAAATGAAACAACATAAGTTCTTCGGCATTAATGGACAGCTTTTTGCAGGGCTGCAGGACACAGTGACAGGACAGGTAGTCTATTCATTTCTACAACTTGTTATCATTCATTCTAGCAATTATTAATGTGGCAATTGTCCATATTTCACATTGTTGACCACTAATAACTTATGATTTAAAGGTAAAATAAAGGAACAAATTAATAAATCGAACAATTCTTAATTCGCAAATCTTTTCATTTCCCCTTCCAATGTTTACCACAGTAAGAGATGCGAAAACAGTTGTGTGAAAGATAATAAATAAACCTGTGAGTGGGGTTGAACTGAAGATTTAGGAAAAGAAACAATGCCTAATGCTACTGAATTTGTGGAAATTCGTATTCAACCAGCAAAACCAGAACAAAACCCGTAAATGGGAGACTGTGATTCCCAAAAGCATGAATACTTGATCTAACATTTCAATTGGCCTATTGTTCCTCTAATAAACAAAGCTTTTATACCACACTTGTCATCAGATATCATTTCTAAATAAATAGTATGGATTCAAAACAGCGGTAATAGACGCTGTGACCAGAGCATTCCCTGGGCTGCTGTCACTAAACGATGACGCCGAGCATCGTTCACAGATTTCTGCATGGACCCTGGCTTTGGGAGACTTTGGGGTTCTAAACCCTGGGACAAAATGGGATGCTTAAAATTTATAGCCTACTAAGTAATAGGCCCAACATAACAATTTGTTTTCATGTTTTTTAAATGGAAAGCTGTACAAGAAAGCTATATCGAACCCAAATAGGCTAATTAAGATTAACAGATTTAAAACAGAAGTGTGGGCGCTCCATAAGTTCACAAAAAGGATGACGCTTGCCATTCTGTTTGTTTGCTTTATTTTAAAAGAGCACAAATCTTCTGTTTTTGTGCGGTGGCGCTGGAAATGAAAGTATTAAACGGAATATATATATATTTTTTTAATGTCTCAGCTGTTTCGATCGCCCCGGAGCCTGCTGCACACGTATATTCCTGGCGATTCAAACTTGTCGCAGTCTGTTCATTATCAAGAAATGAAATGTCAACTAAACATTAAGGTTACACTGGTGATTTAAATAGACCGTAGTACATACCGGTCCACTCTGTTATGCAAGGACGTTTTTGCTCCTATGAAGAGGGATCATCTTTTCCGTCTATATGCGAATGCGTGGTAAAGTACAAACCTAGTTTACATTATAAATATGGTTTAACATTCAAATGCATTGCGAATATGGAAACATTTCGATTTGTGCCGAGTGAGACATGAGCAATAACCTCCAAATAAATCTAGCCAAATCCGCACGCTCATCTCATCTGCACGCATGCACTGTCACGATCTATTACGCCATGTGCCAGTTTTTGCAAATCTGAGCATTTTCTGGGACAGAATCAACGGGATCAAATTAATGTGAGCAACTGTGTTTGGTGCAGCAGCGCCGTGTAGTTCACGCAAATTGTGCAGCGCAGTGCGCTCCATTCGGATAATTTTATACAATGTCAGTTGAAAACATTGCGTGTGCTTTAAAATACAACAACGAGCACCACAAAAGCCATTTGAGAGGCGCGTTCGAAAGCGTTCTCCGTGCGGGATTAGGCTTGTCAACAGAGTAAAATGACCTCAAAGTAGCAAAGGCTCTCTGTTTTATCAAATGATCATAATAGCATCTATTCATTTTATAATCCTGCTACTAGCATTTTGTTCAGACTTCAAACCTCTTTTAATTCCAGAGCGTATTGTGTGTGGCTTTTGCACATCCTGTCCGCTGGGCTGCATTATGTGGTACGAGTAATATGGTTAACGGTGTAATCAGGATTAGTGATCTCGTTAATTTAAGCGACGACCAAGATGGCGGAGCAGTAAGTGACATCCCTACCCTGAACAATCTTCCTAAAACACCTTACGTCTACAGAACCTTGATGATTATAAATATATGCTTTATCTTTATCGAAGTATTAGTTCATCAAACCTTGTGTTCAACTCACATAACTATACTGAAATTAAAAGTAGCTGTGATCTTATTCTAGTTCGGCGGCTCTGAAATCGGTGAACAGTTGGTTGATTGACAAATGTCTTCACACGCAAAGTCTTCATATTCCAAACACAGTTTAGATTAACACTCATATAGCTTTGTATTGTGTGAGAGTCAAACAATCAAATCATCGCGATAGTTTCTTCCCTCAGCCTGAACAAATTGTTGTTTTTTTTTTTCTGTTGAACACTAAAGAAGATATTTTTTTGAGAGGCGAACTGTTGGCACCCATTGGACTTCTGTGCTAGGAAGAAATACTATGGAAGTGAATGGGTACCATCAACGTTTGGTGTTAAAGCATCATCTTTTTAGCGTTCAGCGAAGACAGAAGCACCATTACCAAAACATATATAATTTTTACATTTTATTTAAAAAAAATATGTAAAATAAGCACACACGGTTAACTTTTATTCCTAACTAATAATTCATTCCCAAAGCAACTATTCTGTGTCATGAAACATAAAACATGAAACGGGACCAAACACAACTCGGGTATGCTTAGACGTATTTTGTTGTGCCAGCGTAGGGATTCTGAAGGGGATGGAAATGGAGTAGCTGTGTTTGCGTGTATGATGACCAACGTGCTAATGGCATGCGTGTGGAACGGAGATGAGGTGTGTGTGTGTGTATTGTGTGTGTGTGTGTGTGTGTGTGTGTGTGTGTGTGTGTGTGTTTTCTATTCTGGTGGGGACTTAAACCTGAATACACACACAGACTCATGGGAAACAATGTCACAGTGAGGTTTAAATTAGAGGTTCCCGCAGGTAAACAAGCTAATAATTACACAGAATGAAGTTTCTTGAAAATCTAAAATGCAGAAAGTTTCCATGTGAGGGGTTAGGTTTAGGGGTAGGGTTGGTGGGGCGATAGAAAATACGGTCTGCAGTATAAAACCACATTGTTACACTTATGGAGAGTCCCCACAGGATAGCTGACCAGACTGTGTGTGTGTGTTGCAGACACTCTATCTACAGTGAAAGTCTTTTAGAAGTGGTATTTCTTGGATTTAATTTGCGCATGAAATATTACAAAGTCTTTTAGAACCAGACAATTGGGAATCATTATTCATTTCTTTGGATGCAGTATGGGGAAGTGAAACAAAGTGAAAGTTGGATGGTTTAGCCAAACAGTACATAACATTTACAAGTTGATAATGTATTGCATTGAGTAAGACTGAGATAAAAGTATGTAAAGGAAATTAGGGAAGAAATGGCAGAAGGAGTGGGACAGTGAAGTAAATTAGAGCATTTATACAACATTCAAAGGAACAGTTGGTTAGAAAGAAGAAATATTGAATGTGGAGGAAGGATGTTTAATTTCAAGAAGAATCGCATCTGACCATTGTCTATTAAATCAAAGTATATGGTCAGAGTTTGTAGTACCAGACTGTTATTCTGACAAATGTGGATTCGAAAATGGAAACAGTGAAACATGTATTATTAAAATATGAGGCTTATGCAGAGAAAGATTTTAATTATTTCAAGCATTAAGAGAAATGGAAATGGAGACATCCAAGCATTATTAGATGATAATAGCTAAAATAATTTAAAATAACTAAAATAATTATTGGTACAACTCATTTAATTAACGAATTTAGGTCACTGCTACCATAGCGTTATCCACACTCCAATCAGTAGGTGGCCGGAATGCCATTTAAGTTTAGTTTGCCAACTGCCATTAAACTTGAAAAAGAAGAAGAGCTGTTAGTGATGGGAAGTTCGATTCTTTTTCATGAACCGGTTCTTTCAGACCGGTTCGATTCAATAAACAGTTGAAAAAGCTTTGTTCATCGGTTCTTTTACGCTCTCGTAATGGCGTCATTGGCGATGGCGTAATGGCATCTCGTCTATCAAACATTCAAATATATAAAGTCAGTATTAATCATAACTTTAGTCAGTTAAAACCTCATAATCATGAAAAGTTTGCATTTGAGTTTTGCAACAACACCCAAATACAGTATTAACAGCAATAATGTGCATATGAGGATTTAAGTCTTGAGAAGATATAAAGTAAATGAAATTATAGGTTTCATCAGCATGAAACCATGATCCACTTACTAAACGCAATCCATTGCGGTATGCGTTATTAAATGAATGTTTCCGTCAGATTGCCCTTCATCAAGCTCTCAACTGATACCGGCGCTCATAACGTACTAGCACAGAATCCAGAATCCAATCACCAAAAGAATCGCCCGGTTCGGGCGTGCTGGCGGTCCGATTACGCTTCCGCGCTGAATCCGCAGCGTGCGCAGTATCTCATCAGTTCATCGGTTCCTCCAGCGATTTCGCGATTGCAGTGATCCGGCAACCGATGCAACCCGGTTCTTGACTTCGAGAGCGAAGAATCAGCCTCTACTTTCGTGTTCATGTTCTGTTTACTTTGAAGCTCAGTTTGTGAATGTGTCATTGTATGAAAGTGGAAGTGAAAGTGGCGTGACATTCAATAGTATGGTGACATACTCAAATTTGTGCTCTGCATTTAGCCCATCCGAGTGCACACACAGAGCGGTGAACTTCACACACACACACCACACACACACTGTGTAGGCACCAGACAGTGAACACACACACTGTGAACACACAGAACTTCCAGTCACTATAAATTATTAGCATCACAATGCAATTATTATTTTGTAGATTATGAAACAACACCACAACACATTCACTTTAGGTTGTGCTGGGGAGTTCTACAGTTGTGATCTGTACATTTTTCTTTTCCACTTGTTCCCACCCTGGGCACCATCAAGTTAACTTTCAGCCCCATCTTACTTCTGTACACTTGTGCATACTTTGATCTGGTATTCATTCTTATTGATTATTAGGATTGATGATTAGGAATTAAAATTTTTGGTAGACAATCTTTAACACTGTATTACAAGAAATACCTTTCGTGAAAAAAAAAAGCGTCATATTACAATGAGTGTGTGTGTGTGTGTATTATTATTGTGTGTGAGAGAAGTGTGTGAGAGTGTGTGTGTGTGTGTGAGAGAGAAAGTGTGTGAGTGTGTGTGTGTGTGTGTGTGAGAGAAGGGAGGTGTGGGGAATTTTGTCTCAAAAAGAAAAATAAATGTATAAAAAAAATCTCAGAAATCAATAATATGAAAGTAAATGCAGTTCTGTAAACAGGTCAAAATCCGTGGATCGAGGTCAGGTCAGGCTCAACCAAAGTGAGGAATAGAATATGAACTATTAAGAGGAATATATTTTGAAGAGAGACACCATGACCTTCATCAAATTAAAATATCTTGTGTTTGTGTCGAGTCGAGAGCGGTGGCAGGTAAAGAAAAGAGTAAAAAAATAAACCCTGAACAATCTTCCTAAAACATAAATTTTTGGGAGCCTGCGATGATTATAAATATGCTTTATCTTTATCCTACAGTATTTCATCTAGTTAGCGGCTCTGAAATCGAAGGTGAACATAAACATGATAAATAATATTAATAAACAATGTAAACATGGATTAGAAGTATTTAGTTCCTCTAAGCTCCACAACAAATCCTTTGAATTTAAAGTATTTAGAAATATAGTGCAAAGATATGAATTCTGAAGCCAAAATGAATGATCATTTTAGGCTAGAATGAAACTGAAACTAAAGTTGGTCTCTCATTCAACAAAATCCAAAATGTTCTGTGAAATGACACTGCATTTGCTTCTTTCGGCTTTACCTCATAAAAATGTGTTTTTACATCAGGGCAGTAAGGGTGATAGATTAACAGTACAGATTTTACTACATATGAGCAGTGTGTTTGTAAAGTTATTTTTATGATAATGAACAGACAAAGGAGATAAAAATGAATAGATATATATTAAATATATATATATACATATATATATATATATATATATATATACCACTATTCCTTTTAATTTTATAGCCTATATCATGTATTATTATTAAATGTGTTTTTGTTACTTTTTTGTTAGTTGTCTATTTTAGAGTAACTATTAATAGGCTAATATTGGGCCACAATTAAATGTTTATGTAGCCCTGATAATTAATGTATTCTTGAAATTAAATGTAAGACTTTAGAATTAAGATGGACATTTTAACATTTGGCGTCCATAATGACATCTTGCGATGTCTTTTCAAGGAGTTATTGCTAGGTGGAGTGATTAGCAAAAATGTGCCGAGTCCCGATCTGAGTCAAATGTTTTACAAAACTCACTCCAAATTCCTGATCTCAAATGATTTCACTTGAGAGAGAAAAGCGGCGTAGGAGTCGATCTAGTTTTTTAGAGTAGATTTAGGTAGTGAGTTAACAGTTAGAGGGGTCAAATAAATATATGATAAATATGTAATAATAATAATAAACAGTAAATACTTGATTTTTGAATTTTTACTACACTTAAAAACTTGAATAGTTTGTGTGTTTGTGTTTAAAGTTACTGTTTTTATGATAATGAACAGACAAAGGTGATAAAATGAATGAACATATTTAAATAGATATATTTTTTTTCGTTTGTTGTTTTATGGCCTATATCTGGCGTATTATTAAATGTGTTTTGTTGTTACTTTTTGTTAGTTGTCTATTTTGAGAGTGGTATTAATGGGCTAATAATGGGCATATAATTAATTTTTATGTAGCAGGTAATGTATTGCTGAAATTAAATGTAAGGCTTTAGAATTAAGATGGAAATTTTAGCGTGACGTCCGCAAATGACATCTTTTGATGTCTTTTCAAGGATTGTAGATTAGGAGTGATTCCACCGATTGATTGATTATCCTGATTGAATGGGGCGTTATCAGCAGTTGTGAAATATGTTGGGATCAGAGATTTGGGTGAGTTTGCGAAACATTTGACTCAGATCGGGGACTCGGCTTGCGTTTAGGGGAATCACGCAGCAATAACTCATGAAAGACATCCAAATCATTAACGAGCACGTTAAATAATCCATCTTAATTCATGAGGCTTCCTGGTACAAATGTTCGGGTAATTTAGGTGGAAGCTGACATAAGGCGCAGATTCAGCCCTGGGCACGATCTGTCCCACACCTGTGTCTCATCACAGTCCATCTGATGTCTGCATACCATACTGCCAATGTGTAGTTTCGTTCTGGAGAGAGATGCCATTCACAGCATAATCTCTACACAATATCAACTCAAAATCATATAATTCACTTGCCTAACAGTTTCCCTGATTTGTTACCAGTTCACAATGTGGCATGAGATGCAAGCCTACCTTTGTCCATTCAGTTGTTAAAATGTTTTAATTTTTGTATTGAATATATATCAAACGCTTATGCATATCTGAAAATTATGACATCACGGTACATTTATAAGGAAACAATAAGACAGCTTTACATGCATGTGTGTGTGTGTGTATGTTCCGTGTTTGACTCCTGGAGTGATCCGATCCTCTCGGGGTCCTCCCAGGATGATGATGTCACAGTCAGAGTAATGCAGCCTGTCCACGAGCAGCGGACAACAACACACAGTCGACACCTGACCAGAGTTCTACATATCATCGAATCTAATGTTTGCTACATTTCTATTTATTTTTTTTAAATGGAATCAGGTTGAAACATTTTTCATTCACGATTGTAATCTCTGCTGCTGCTGTTGCCTCACAGTCCACGAACAGCTTGAATCATCTGGACTTTGAGTCAAATATTTTTAGCAACATTTTTAACATTTTATTTTGTATTTCTTAACATCGACCAATATCAGCCTTCATTTTGCATGAATCTTTGTTTTACTCTAAACTATAAACTTTAGTTGATTTGCTCTTTTTGTTGTTTTTGTTTTTATCCTCATTTACTGGTAACTTTGGATAGCGTCTGCTAAATTAACAAATGTAAATGTAAACTTTATCAAATTATGGTTTCATTTCTTTACATAATATCGAAATATTCAGCTCAAATAAAACACTTGTATGATGCGGTATTAGAATTAGAATTTAATTTGGGGTCCTGAAATACCACCTGAACACTGCACAGGGTTAAGATGACCATTGCTACAAAATAAAATAAAAATTGAAACTCATCCTATTTTGTTTTAATTTTTTCCTTACTAAATTATGCAGTTACTGATGCACTATGAACTGTGGGATTACTAACGAGGCTTTTAACAAAATCTGTCTCGCCCCTCTTTCTCTTTGGTAAAAGTTGATATAGACAAGTACATGATAGAATCAAATGTTTTTGCCGTCGCTCGAGGCGTGATCTCAGATGATTCCTTGGTAACCCCGTTCGATCTGAATCAAATGTTTTGCAAACTCGAGCCCGATCAAAATGATTCCATGATGTGGTCAGTCCAGATCTGAATCAATGTTTTGCAAACTCGAGCCTGATCAAATGATTCGCGAAATACAATTGGTCAAGTCTGAATTGCAAATGTTTGCAAACTCTGAAGCCCTGATCAAATGATTCCATACGAAATACTTTTCGGAGTCCAGTCTGAATCAAATGTTTGCAAACTCTATGAAGCCCCGATCAAATGATTCACGAAATACTTTTGAGTCCAGATCTGAATCAAATGTTTTGCGAACTCGAAGCGGATCAAATGATTCCACGAAATGCAATTGAGTCCCGAATCTAGATAAATGTTTTGCAAACTCTGAAGCCTGATCAAATGATTAGCCCGAGAAATGCTTTGGTCAGGTCTGAATCAAATGTTTTCGCGAACTCGAAGGCCGATCAAATGATTAGTGAAGCGCACCCGATTCCAGTCTGAATCAAATGTTTTGGAGCTTCTGGCTCGAATCCAGAATCTCAAGTTTTCCAGTGGCTATAGAGTTCATTCTCCTTGCGAAAAATGGCAGAGCCAAAAATGACCAAGATGTGTATGAGTGTGCCTTTGTTCTAATTCAAAAACAAAAAACAAAAAGCCGTATTTATCATTTCAGAGTTTTCCGGCCGAAAAAAAAAAAAAGCTTTGAAATTGGGCTGCTACAGCGAGAGGAGGCCGGAAGTACTGTATGAGGAAAGGTACTTTAGTGTGTGCTAAGAACTTCATGGAGGATGAGTCCATTGTCCAGCGAGATGCGATTGATCTACGCACCGTGTTGCTTAGCCAGTTTTCTGCGTGGAAAAAGGATTCTGGGAGGCGTTAAATCAGCGTCAAAAAGCAGGCTGTTTTGTGGTGAAGCGACCCATGTCGAGATGGTGCAGGAGGAGCGATTACAACAGCAAGATCCAGGTGGAGTGTAATGTGTTAACTAAAACAGTAGCATATTAATAGCTTATCGGCAACTATAGACATTAATCAAATATGGTATGTTTTATTTGTATTGTTAGATGTAGCGTTTACATTTAATGTAGCATGGTAGCAGTTATGCTAACAGTCTGGAGCTTGAGCTATTAGTCAAGCGGTGTGTTTATACTTTGCCATCACCCTTTTATGCTGCTCCTCTTTCTGGCTTAGAAGTCACACAAGAATTAACAAGAACATTTAAAGTTATCAATAAAATCCACAACAATGTAGAAAATACGAACAGTTGAACAAACATCTGTTGTACAAGCAGGAGTTAAATTATTTTTTAATGGTTTTGTAGGTTATTTAACTTTTGAATTGATGTTCCTGAGTAACTGGTATATTATTTGCATAATGTGGTAGTAACTTTTCAAAGGTATTGAATTGTTTTTATTAAAGTGTTATGTTTAACACAAAAATAATACATGTATTGTTGTTTGCTATTAAATTCTTGCTGGGCATGGAAAAAGTGGGAGCTGGAAAAAACACCTGTCAGTGAGCATCAGCATCATCTCACCTGCCAGTGACATCAGCATCATCACACGCGGCCAGTGACATCCAGCATCATCTACACACCGACCAGTGACATCAGCGTCATCACACGCACCTGCTGAGTGACATCAGCATCATCTACGCACCTGCTGGTGACATCGGCGTATTACACCTGCTAGTGACGTCAGCATCACATCTGCCCGACCCGGTGACATCAGCATCATCTACACACCTGCTGATGACATCAACGTATCATCTACACACCTGCTGGTGACATCAGCATCTGTCCTACACACCGACCAGTGACATCAGCATCATCTACACACCTGTCAGTGACATCAGCATCATCTACCGCCTGCTGGTGACATCGGCATCAATCCACCATTGACATCCATCTTTCATCCACTGGCCAGTATTGTTATCCAGCATCATCTACCCGGCCCATTGACATCAGCATCATCTACACCTGCTGGTGACATCCAGCATCATCTACCCACCTGCTAGTGACATCCATCATCTACACACCTGCTAGTGACATCATCATCTGCACTGACCCGGTGACATCATCATCACGCACCTGCTGGTGACGTCAGCATCATCTACTTACCTGCTGGTGACATCGGCGTCATCTACGCCTGCTGGTGACATCGTCATCCACCTGCTGGTGGGCATCGGCATCATCTACACCATTATTGATGTCCAGCATCATCTGCACCTGCTGGTGACATCGGCATCATCTGCTCGCCTGCTGGTGACGTCAGCGCATCGTCTACTTGCTGGTGGGCATCAGCGTCGTCACTCGCACTGCTGGTGACATCAGCATCATCTACTCACTATGCTGGTGACATCCAGCATCATCACGCGAGTGACATCCGGCGTCATCCTACTCTGCACTGGTGACATCCAGCATCATCTACACCTGCTGGTAATCGCTCATCTACACCGCCTGCTAGTGACATCAGCATCATCTACACCTGCACTGGTGACATCCAGCATCATCTACTCACCTGCTGGTGACATCCCGGCGTCATCTGCACTGCTGGTGACATCCAGCGTCATCTACTCACCTGCTGGTGACATCGTGGCTGCTCTTTACCAGTAACTTTGTCTGCTTTGTGATAAGCAAATTTGCTATCTTCAAATGTTTATGCTTTTGTTACGCCTTCTCAGCCGGGTTTAACCGCCATTATACATAAAATATTTCATTCTTCTCAGTTGTGCTTTTTTGCTGGTGTGCTTAGATTTTAGGGAAATTCGTCAGAAATATTTATAAAATCAACTCTTCACTTTTACTTATGATCTACAATATCGTTTCTGAATTCTGAACACATCAGAAAATACCAACCCTTCACAACTATATCTTTCCAGTTTAGGTTGGGCATGTTCCAACAATATAATAAATAACAATAAAATACCAATTAATTAGGCATGACTTATAGGGTAACTGTTTTTCTTGTAATAGAACACTATATAGAACCATTCACTATAGAACAGGAACATCATTTGTTGAGTAAATTTTCTTGCCTATTTTCTTCCTATGAAATTAATGTAATCTCTAATGTTAAAAATTAAAAATAAAAATATCAGAAGCTCTTTGTTATTCTCTTATACTCATATTTTATTTACATTATCATTTTGAACTTTGAAAGAGAGGCATCCAAAGGTTAAATGTGCTCAAGTTTTCAATACAGATTTTACAAACTTTAACATTCCTTTTTGTTCACAGTAGACTGACCATTAAAAGGTTTTAATTTAATGGGAGCAGAAGGGTCAAGTTAGATGAAGTTTTAATGATTTAAATTGTTTCTAGTAGATGAAATTGAATGTGGTTAACTTATGGCATTATTGTTAGATATGGTCTGACAAGTAAGAGTGATTAACCCTGACAAAATCTTCTCTATTAGGCATGACAAAACTTTATCTAGCAGGAATGAACCAATTTTCTTTTTGTAATCTTCACTAAAAATTTAAGTTTATACAACAAGATTACTACAAATGATTTCAAACTAATTACGATTTTGGTTGGAAAATGTAATTAAATTTAGTGGAAAAGTTTGCTAAAATTTTTTAACCTTCAACAACTTTTTTTTTTTGAGTGTTCAAATGCTGTCAACTTGATAGAAAACTGGGCAAATAAATGGTGCTTTAGGCTCTCTATGGCAAGAACACAAGTAATTTGTTTTCAAAGAGCGAACCCTATAGATATCAAAATGTATATAGAGAAACATTGGAGCAGACATCAGTTGTTGGTTTTTTAGGAGTATGGATGGACTCAAAATTACATTTCAGAGTACATATAGAAAATAATAGATAAATGTAAAAAAAGTGATAAATATAATGAGATGTCTATATGGAGCTGAATGGGACATATCGACAATCCTCAAAAGTATTTATGTGGCACTAATTGGAGCAAATAAATATAGATTATGGTCAGCATGGTGTCTGGTTCTGCCTCAAAACTCAGCTTTGCTAAGATTGAGGCAATTCAAGTCAGCGTTAGGATATGTGTGGCCAGGCAATAAAGGTCGTCACCAGTGCCATCACTGAACATTGAGGCGGGAATGCTAGGAATGAGAAGGATTCAGTTAAGAATGAGATACTGAGCAAACAGTCAGTAGGAAAAATCATCAGTTAAGAATGTTTAAGTGACTGTTGGGGGCCAGCCATAAGCAGGCAGTTTGGATGTGGTTTTATTAATGAGGAAACAAGAGACATGGGGATTAGTGATGATTTTAAATATTGCCACCAGTGTGGTTCACTGCCAGCAATTCCTCCTTGGTTTTTCCCATGCCTTCAATTGATATCCAGTTACACAAGACAAACATAATCTGGAGAATATCCTGGATAAGCGTACTTGGTACAAGATTACATAGATCATGTATATTATAGTGCCATAGAATATACCAATTGTCAAGATGAATACAACATCTGCCATTCTACCTCAATTTAAGTCAACATTTTGAAAAGAACGTCAAATCACTTTTCATTATTTACTTCAGAAATTAATAGCAATTATATTAGCATTTTCAGTGGGTTGAAGAAGTTCAGCCAATCCTATCAGTTATGCACAGACTCTGTGGGACAACCTTGGTCTTCAAGGTCTTCACAAACCTACTACAATGGTAACTGGTTGCCCCAAAAATAAAATAAATAATAAATAAATAAGCGTAATACTTGCAGAAGCGCGTAAGGTGTAAAGAGTGATGTTTATTTACAGTTATAGGAAACAGTCCCAGTACACAAGCGACCATATACAAAGTAACAAGAAAACTGAAACAACTAAACACTATACAAGAAAAAATATATATATATATATATATATATATATATATATATATATATATATATATATCACGCAAAGTCCTCCAATGATGGATTTATCAAGGGTACCACACTTACGCTCGCTCATAGTTAATGACCGAATTCTTCTTCTTCTTCTTCTTCTTCTTCTTCTTTTATGCCCGGCGGTTGTCAGCGACCACGAAAATTCTTTAGAGCTCCTCTTTTTTGGTCAAAGCCCCGCCCTTTGCCATTTATAAATTAGTGGGTAAAGTATTTCGAATTGGTATGTACAATTTCACAACATCACAAAAATATATACTCACAAAATAGCAAAATATTACAAAACAAACTCAAACCAAATAACAAATAACAAATATAAATAAAAATACAAATGTAGACACATAAAAGTGTAGCATAATAATAATAATAATAATAATAGCAATTTCATTACCCCTAACGAACCAAGACAATGGACGAGTCCTTCCGGTTGCTTCAGCGCCGACGCGATACAGCGGTCCTGGCGCATATTTATCGAAGGCCACCGGGGTGGCCGAACCGGTCGATCGATGGAGGGAGAAGCAACGCGAAAAGAAAGACTTCGGCAACACAGACGCTGACAAACACCGAAAACAGGTATGTAATGTAACATACTGGGCGAGAAACATAAACATAGAAACGGAGACAAACACAACTCAGGTATGTAGACATGTTGTTATGCGCAGGGATTCTGAAGGGGATGGAAATGGAGTGGCTGTGTTTGCGTGTATGATGACCAGCGTGCTAATATGGCGTGCGTGTGGAACGGAGGATGAGGTATGTGTGTGTGTGTGTGTGTGTGTGTGTGTGTGTGTGTGTGTGTGTGTGGTGTGTGTGTGTGTGTGTGTGTGTGTGTGTTGCGCTAACCAACAGGGACAAGTCACCCTGTACAGACTCTCTATCTGCAATTGAAAGTGCTGGTGGGGCATTTATTTTAGCCCAAAGACAGAGTTTAATTTAAATATTACTAAAGTCTTTTTAGAACCATTGGGAATCATTGATGTTTTCTTTGGATGCGGCGCATGTGTGGGGAAGGTAGGAAGTAGAGAAGTGGTGGATAGTTTAACTAAACAGAGCCATAACATTTACAAGTTGATAATAATATTGTATTACATTGATAAGATAAAAATTATAATAGCAAAGAAATTAGGAAGAAATGGCAGAAGGAGTGGGACAGTGGAAATAAGGGTAGGCTTGTTGCACAACATTCAAAGGAGGAACAGTTGGTTTAGAAAGAAATATTGGAAATGGGAGGAAGGATGTTTTAATTTCAAGAATGCATGACCATTGTCTATTAAATCAAAGTATATGGTCAAGTTTGGCAAACACAGACTGGGTTTTCACAGTAAATGTAGTTCAGGCAGAAAATGGAAACAGTAGAACATGTATTATTATTAAAATATGAGGCTTATGCAGAGAAAAGATTTTAATTATTTCAATAAAAAGAAGAGAAATGGAAGTTTTTTCAATCAAGCATTATTGAGTAGTGACCCCAAAGCAATTTAAAATACTCTACAAATAATTATTTAATTTTCTTTAAACTCATTTAATTAACAGAAATTTAGGTCACTGCTACCATAGCGTTATCCACACACTCAATCAGTAGGTGGCGGGAATGCACCATTTAGGGATTTGGTTTACTTTAGCTGCCATTAAACTTGAAAAGAAGAAGAAGGCTGTTAGTGATGGAAGTTGATTCTTTTCCATGAACCGGTTCTTTCAGATGGTTGATTCCAGCCATGAAACTCCAGTTGAAAAACTGTTCATGTCGGTTCTTTTCGGCTCTACAACGCAAATACAGTAACAGCAGCTAATGTGCATATGAGGATTTAGAGTCTTGAAGATATAAGTAAATAAATTATGGAATTGTCATCGAAGCAGAAACCATGATCCTTACTAAACGCCTTAATCCATTGCGATGTATTGTTATTAAATGAATGTTTCATCAAGCCCTCGAGGAAATATGGCGCTCTATAACATTACTAGCACAGAATCGGGAATCAATCTTAAAGAATCGCCGGTTCCGGAGCATGCTGTGAGTCAGTCTGCTTCAGCTGGTCTCCATGGCGTGCGCCAGTATCATCGATTCGCTTCCGGTTCTCAGCGTTCTCCAGCGGTGCGGTGATCCGGCCGATACGGCAGTTCTTGACTGAGAGGCGAATGCGGCTCCTTCGTGTTCATGTTCTGTTTACACAAACTCAGTTTGTAGTGTGTCGTGAAGTGGAAGTGAAAGTGGCGTGGCGACATTTCAGCCAGAGGTATGGTATACTCGGGGAATTTGTGCTCTGCATTTAACCCATCAGTGCACACACACACACAGAGCAGTGAACACACACACACACACACACATACTGTGTGAGCACACCGAACAGTGAACACACACACACTGTGAACACACACCAGAGCAGTCCACTAAATTATTAGCATCATGCAATTATTATTTTGTAGATTGCTTGAAACAACACCCGCAACACATTCTACTTTAAGGTTGTGCGCTGAAGTTCACCACCAGTTAATGTGATCTGTACATTTTCTTTCCTTTTACTTGTTTACCCTGGAGCACCATCAAGAGTTAACTTTCAGCCCATCTTACTTAAATCAGATCGGATCAGTCGAGAAATCAAAGAATTCAGGATCAGATCGAATCGATCAAAATCGTGAGATCGAGATCGGATCCGATCAGAAGGTGATATGGGCATGTGTGTGTGTGTGAGAGTGTGTGAGTGTGTGTGTGGCGTATTGTGCCGAGAGAGGCGTGGTGAGTTCCTGTGCAGTATGGCCATTGTCCAGGCGAGGATGCGCCTGCACACACACACTACACATCTCTAAAATACGCAGGATCAGAGATGGCGGTCAGGGAGCTGGTGAAAGAGATGGTGGCATGTTCGGATGGGAGATCAGCAAAGAGCGGCAGAACTATCGGCGAGTGGAGTGAGCCAGACACTGCAAGAATAGCATTCATTCTCTTAACACAAGCAAAGATATGCGAGGAACCGAATGAACTATTAAGAGAATATATTTTTGAAGAAGAACACCTATGACCTTCATCAAATTAAAATATCTTGTGTTGCGAAGTAAGAACCAGAATTGGCAGATGCGAAAGCCATGAACTAGGATGTGTGATGTGGGCCGTCGATTAATTGTCGATAAGAAGATGCAATTGATGCAAAGGCTATCGATGGTCAGTTAGCCGATTCAATGTTGGGCTGCATTCATGCGCACTCAGCACATTACTGAGCGGCTGTGAGTGACGGTGACGATATATAAAGCATCATCATTCATTCTGATATTACCGATTAAGCTTTTATTGAGTTTAAACTTTGGTACATTAAAATGAAACAACATAAGTTCTTCGGCATTAATGGACAGCTTTTTGCAGGGCTGCAGGACACAGTGACAGGACAGGTAGTCTATTCATTTCTACAACTTGTTATCATTCATTCTAGCAATTATTAATGTGGCAATTGTCCATATTTCACATTGTTGACCACTAATAACTTATGATTTAAAGGTAAAATAAAGGAACAAATTAATAAATCGAACAATTCTTAATTCGCAAATCTTTTCATTTCCCCTTCCAATGTTTACCACAGTAAGAGATGCGAAAACAGTTGTGTGAAAGATAATAAATAAACCTGTGAGTGGGGTTGAACTGAAGATTTAGGAAAAGAAACAATGCCTAATGCTACTGAATTTGTGGAAATTCGTATTCAACCAGCAAAACCAGAACAAAACCCGTAAATGGGAGACTGTGATTCCCAAAAGCATGAATACTTGATCTAACATTTCAATTGGCCTATTGTTCCTCTAATAAACAAAGCTTTTATACCACACTTGTCATCAGATATCATTTCTAAATAAATAGTATGGATTCAAAACAGCGGTAATAGACGCTGTGACCAGAGCATTCCCTGGGCTGCTGTCACTAAACGATGACGCCGAGCATCGTTCACAGATTTCTGCATGGACCCTGGCTTTGGGAGACTTTGGGGTTCTAAACCCTGGGACAAAATGGGATGCTTAAAATTTATAGCCTACTAAGTAATAGGCCCAACATAACAATTTGTTTTCATGTTTTTTAAATGGAAAGCTGTACAAGAAAGCTATATCGAACCCAAATAGGCTAATTAAGATTAACAGATTTAAAACAGAAGTGTGGGCGCTCCATAAGTTCACAAAAAGGATGACGCTTGCCATTCTGTTTGTTTGCTTTATTTTAAAAGAGCACAAATCTTCTGTTTTTGTGCGGTGGCGCTGGAAATGAAAGTATTAAACGGAATATATATATATTTTTTTAATGTCTCAGCTGTTTCGATCGCCCCGGAGCCTGCTGCACACGTATATTCCTGGCGATTCAAACTTGTCGCAGTCTGTTCATTATCAAGAAATGAAATGTCAACTAAACATTAAGGTTACACTGGTGATTTAAATAGACCGTAGTACATACCGGTCCACTCTGTTATGCAAGGACGTTTTTGCTCCTATGAAGAGGGATCATCTTTTCCGTCTATATGCGAATGCGTGGTAAAGTACAAACCTAGTTTACATTATAAATATGGTTTAACATTCAAATGCATTGCGAATATGGAAACATTTCGATTTGTGCCGAGTGAGACATGAGCAATAACCTCCAAATAAATCTAGCCAAATCCGCACGCTCATCTCATCTGCACGCATGCACTGTCACGATCTATTACGCCATGTGCCAGTTTTTGCAAATCTGAGCATTTTCTGGGACAGAATCAACGGGATCAAATTAATGTGAGCAACTGTGTTTGGTGCAGCAGCGCCGTGTAGTTCACGCAAATTGTGCAGCGCAGTGCGCTCCATTCGGATAATTTTATACAATGTCAGTTGAAAACATTGCGTGTGCTTTAAAATACAACAACGAGCACCACAAAAGCCATTTGAGAGGCGCGTTCGAAAGCGTTCTCCGTGCGGGATTAGGCTTGTCAACAGAGTAAAATGACCTCAAAGTAGCAAAGGCTCTCTGTTTTATCAAATGATCATAATAGCATCTATTCATTTTATAATCCTGCTACTAGCATTTTGTTCAGACTTCAAACCTCTTTTAATTCCAGAGCGTATTGTGTGTGGCTTTTGCACATCCTGTCCGCTGGGCTGCATTATGTGGTACGAGTAATATGGTTAACGGTGTAATCAGGATTAGTGATCTCGTTAATTTAAGCGACGACCAAGATGGCGGAGCAGTAAGTGACATCCCTACCCTGAACAATCTTCCTAAAACACCTTACGTCTACAGAACCTTGATGATTATAAATATATGCTTTATCTTTATCGAAGTATTAGTTCATCAAACCTTGTGTTCAACTCACATAACTATACTGAAATTAAAAGTAGCTGTGATCTTATTCTAGTTCGGCGGCTCTGAAATCGGTGAACAGTTGGTTGATTGACAAATGTCTTCACACGCAAAGTCTTCATATTCCAAACACAGTTTAGATTAACACTCATATAGCTTTGTATTGTGTGAGAGTCAAACAATCAAATCATCGCGATAGTTTCTTCCCTCAGCCTGAACAAATTGTTGTTTTTTTTTTTCTGTTGAACACTAAAGAAGATATTTTTTTGAGAGGCGAACTGTTGGCACCCATTGGACTTCTGTGCTAGGAAGAAATACTATGGAAGTGAATGGGTACCATCAACGTTTGGTGTTAAAGCATCATCTTTTTAGCGTTCAGCGAAGACAGAAGCACCATTACCAAAACATATATAATTTTTACATTTTATTTAAAAAAAATATGTAAAATAAGCACACACGGTTAACTTTTATTCCTAACTAATAATTCATTCCCAAAGCAACTATTCTGTGTCATCCCGGGGAAAAAATGATTTAAATGTTTTCCGCCTTTTTAAAGGAACCAAAGGGGCCCCCCTTACGGGAATTTGAAGACCCAAAAATTATTTCTACCCCCAAAAATTTTTTAAAGGGAATTTTAAAACATTTAGATTTATTTTAAAAAAAAAAATTTATCAAAAATTAAAAATATTTGTTTTTTTTAATGCTTTTAAAAAAAAGTAAAAATTTTTTCAATTTCCAAAAAATTTTTGTTAAAACCCCTTTTTTATTTTTACTTTTAAGATTGTTTAAACCCTTTTACCCAAAATTTTAAGAAAAAGACTTATCCCCATTTGGCGGGAAAATTAGTTTTTTTTTATTTTTTTTTTTAAAATTTCAAAATTTTAAAAAATTTTCTGGGCCCTATTTTTTTTTTAAATAATAGGTTTATTCTCCCACCTTGACAAATTTTTAAAACCTTTAAAAAGGGGTTTTAGGAAAGTTTTTAAATTTTCCGGGGAAAAAATTTAAAATTAAAAACCACCCATTTTTAAAAAAGTTTTTTGAAAAAACCAAAAAAATAAATCTTTTTTAAAAAAATTGAAAAAAATGGGTTCTTTTAAATTTAAATTTAATCATTTAAAAAAATTTTTTGGGGTTAAAAAAACCCCAAAAATTTATACGGGTTTAAAAAATTCCCTTTTTTAAAAAATTAAATTATAAAGAAAAAAAAAATAAATTTTAAACTTTAAATAAATTCTTTTTTTTAAAAAAAAGTTTGGGGGAATTTTTAATTTTTTGGGGGGGTTTTGGGCCACCTTTTGTTTAAAACGAGAAGAAAAGAAAAAAAGAAAGAAATTTAAAAGGTTTTGAAATTTTTAAAATGTTCCATTTAAAACATTAAAAACTCTAAATTTTTTTGGGTCTTAGGGAAGAAAAATTTGGGGGGGGTTTTCAAAAAGGTTTTAGGTTTTTTCCAAACCCCCCAGCTCCCGGCCTAAAAAAGAAAGTTTTTGGGGACGGGTCCAAATGATTTTTCCCAAAAAAAATCCCAAAAAGGGTTTAAACCCCAACTTTTTCAAAAAGGGAATTCAAAATATTTTATTTTTAATTTCCAAAATTTCGGACTAAAATTTATTTAATTTTAAAAAACTTTTTTGGGTTTTCTGGAAAATTTTAATTTGTTTTTTAAAAAAATTTGTATTATTTTAAAGGTTTAAAATTATTTTAAAAAATTTTTTAAAAATAATTTTTAAATTTTCTTAAATTTTTTTCCCCTTTTCCCCTTTTTTTTTTGTTTTTTCCAATATTTTAAAAAATTTTTTTAAAAAATTTAATGAGGCCCGGGTGGGGCCGGGAAAATCTTAAAAGATTCATAAAGGGGTTTAAACTAAATTTTTTTAAAACAAAAATCTTTTAAAAAAAAAAGAAAAAAATTCAAAAAAAAAAAAAATTTTTTAAATTTTTAAAAAAAAAAAAATTTTTTTGAAAAGGGAAAAAACTTTAATTCATTTAAAAATTTAAAAACAATTAATTTACATTTTTGGAATTTTAAATTTTTTAAAAATTTTTTTTTAAAACTTTTTTTTTGTTTTTAAAAAAATTTTAAAAACATTTTAAATTTTCTAAAATTTAATCTGTTCCTAAAATTTAAAAATTTTTTTCCCCTTTGGTTTGACCCTTGGTTTTTTTTAAAAGGGTCCAAAGGTTTCCCCTTTCCCATTAAAAAAGGGGTTGGGAAAACCCTTTAAACTCCCTACCTCAAAGACCAAAATTCCCCAAAACAAAATTAAAAAATAAAAAAAATTATTTTTTAAACAAACCCAAATTTTGGCCCCAGAAACTTAAAAGGGTTTCCCAAAAATTATTCCGCTAAAATTAAAAATTAAAAATTTACCCCAAATTAAATTTGTCATTTTAACTTAAAAGCGGGATTTGGGGGTTTTTTTTTAAATTTTCAAAAATATTAAAATTTTAAATTAAATTTAAAGGGTTTAAAAATTTTTCCCCCAAATTTCAACCCAAAACCCCGGGGTTTTTTTAATTAAATTTTTTGGAAAATTAAATGATTTCTCCTTAATTGGAACCATTTTGGTAAAGAAATGGGAAAATAGTTTTTTTAAAGTTTTTTCCCCCCAAATTTTCTTTAAAAAATTTTTTTTTAAAAAAAAAAATAAAACAAAATTTAAAAAATTTTAAAATTTTTCAAACCCAAAATTTTTTCATTTTTTGGGATTTTTTAAAAAATTATTAAAATTTATTTTAAAATTTTAATTTTCTTTTAAAAATTAAAAGTTTAAATTAAAAAAAAAAAAATAACTTAAGAAAAGGGGGAAGAATAACCATGGGGTTTAATGGTTTGGGTTTACCATTTTCAACTGGGTAAAAAAATTTTTTTTACCCCCCAAAAAATAAAAATAATTAAAATTTTTTAAAAAATTTAAATTTTTTAAAAAAAGAAATTTATTCCAAACCTTTAAAGGCCCCTTGTTTGTTTTCGCAAACCTTTTTTTAAAACTTTTTTAAAATTTTTTAAAGATTTTATTTTAAAAATTAAAAAATTAAAAAATTTTAACCACCCAAAATTTTAATTTAAAACAAATAAAAACTTATTTTTCCCCTGGTTTTGGGGAACCCTTTTTTAAAATGAAAATTTTAAACCCGTTCTGTTTTTTAAAGTTAAAATGATGAAATAAAAACCAAAATTAAAATTTCCAACAACCCGAAGCCGGGAGGGCTTTTTTTGCCCCTATTTTGGGAAACCTTTTTGGGTTTGTTATTTGGGGCCCCCCCAAACCCTTTAAAAATTCCCCCCCTTTCCAAAAATGGGTTTGGGGTCCGGGCCGATCCCCTTTTCAAAGGGCCCAAAATTTCCCCCAAAAGAAAAGGGCTAAACCAAAACCCCCACCCCGCCAGAATGTCAAAGATTGAGATGTTAATCCCCCCAAAGTTTTGAACCCCCTAACCCCAAAATGGTTTATTTAATTTCCAACCAAGATGTTTCACAGGAAACCCACCGGGATTCATTACTGAATAATTCCCAGCTTTGACAAAAATCGTGATTCAGTGCTCCTTTTTGGGAATAACTGGTGATTTAATATTTCACTGCCCACCATCGTACTTTTAAATTTAAATACATTTCAATATTATTTATAATTTTATTATTTTAAAGGTTAATATAAAAAATGATTTGTAAAATTTTCCTGTAAATCTATTCAATGCTTTTTTTCTTTATCACAATAATTATGTTTATTCCTCCTAAATTGATTGCCCATCTAATTAATGAATTTCAATAACCCGATCGTCTTCAGGTCGTTTGTGACGGCCCAATTGACTTCTTGCTGGGAAGAAATACTATGGAAGTGAATGGGTCCATCAACCGTTTTGGTGTTTAAAGCATCATCTTTTGGGTTCAAGAAGACAAAACCTTAAAAATATATAATTTTACATTTTTTTAAAAATAAATATTAAAATAAGCACAGTTAAACTTTTATTCCCTAACTAAAATTCAAAACAACCCTATGTTCATTGTTGTTAACTAAGACTGAAACACAAAACGTTTTCTGTAATTGAATTAAAGTTCTTTTTCAAAAAAAAGTTAAAAATCTAAAAATTAAAACGACATAAACATTAAAAAAATTAATAAACTAATTCCCTAAACTTCAAACTGCAATCTTGTCAATCTGGTAAGTGCTGTAACGTTTATAAGACCTTGATGTTTTTGGCCTGGTGTGTGTGTGTGTGTGTGTTGTTTTGTCCCCTGGATGTTCCCCCAACGGAAGCCCCGAATGACTCAAATGATTTCCCCTAATCTCAAAACCAAATGATTAAGGACCCCTAACTCTAAAGCTCAAATGATTTGGAACCCCTGAACTTCGAAATGACCAAATGATTCGCGATCCTCAATCCCAACTGATAAATGTTGGATCCCTTTGAACCAACGATCAAATGATTCGCAACCCCTAACTAAAGATGGTTTGTTTAGCAACCACCAGCAGATTGTTTTCGCTGAGAACCACCCGGGTGATTCATTACTGAATGAACTACAGCTTTGAACGTCAATCAGGTTCGTGACTCCTTCATTCGGAATAATTTCTGGTGATTTAATACTACTGCCACCTACGGCTGCTTTTTTAAATATTTTCAATTTATTTTTAATTTATTTATTTATAAAGGAATATAATAATTTGTAAAAATTCTTTCTGTAATATCTATTCAATCTTTTCTCATTTTATCCAATAATAGTGTGTTCTCCCAAAAATTGATTGCAATCATCTAATTTGAATTTTTTGTTAATAACCCTGATCGTGCTTGGGTGCGTTTTGGGGCACCCTTGTCTGGTACAGGAAGAAATACTATGGAATGAATGGGTACCACAAGTTTGGTGTTTAAAGTCATCTTTTAGCTTCACAGAAGACAAAACCATTAAAAACATATATAATTTTTACATTTTATTTAAAAAAAATAAATATTAAAATAAGCACCGTTAAACTTTACTAACAATAATTATTCCCAAAGCAACCAACTATTGTTTTTGTTAACTAAGACTAAATATAAAAAGTTTTCTGTAATTGAATTAAAGCTTTTTTTTTTTCAAAAGGGAAATTAAAATTAAAACGAAAACATTAAAAAAAAATTTAAAATAATTCCTAAACTTCAAACTGCTCTTGTCAATCGATGGGTGCTGGTTTATAAAGCCTTGATGTTGTTTGGACACCGTTGTGGTGTGTGTGTTTTGTGTGTGTGTCCACCTGGATGTTCCCTAATTTCGAACTCTCAAATGACTCAAATGTTCGATCCCCCTACGAACTCCGAAATGTCTCAAATGTTCCGATCCCTACAACTCCAAAATATCAAATGATTCGAACCCCTACGAACTCCGAATGACTCAAATGATTCGCGATCCCTTTTGAACTCACGAAGACTCAAATGATTCGAGATCCCCTTTGAACTCCCGGGAGCTCAAATGATTCGCGAACCCGCTACGAACTCCCAAAAGTATGGTTTGTTTAGAATTTCACACCAACCGTTCCCTGAGAACCACCCAGCCGGTGATTCATTACTGAATTACGCTTTGACGAATCAACGTTTCGTGCTCTTCATTAGGAATATTTCTGGTGATTTTGCTCATGGGCCCACCTACGGCGTACTTTTATTTAAAGTAATTTCAATATTTATAATTTTTTTATTTATCAAAGGTTAATATAAAAAATGTATTTTGTAAAATTCTTTTTGAATGTCTATTCAACCTTTTCTCTTTATCCCTTAGTATTTTATTCTCCGTCCAAATTGATTGCACATCATCAAATTAATGAATTTCCTTAACCCTGATCGGCTTCCGGGGCGTTTAGAACGGCACCCATGATCTTTGTAAGGGGAAATACATGGAAGTGAAAGCATCAATGTTTGGGTTTTAAACATCATCTTTTTTAGCATTCAGAGGCGAAACTGTACAAAACATATATAATTTTTTACATTTTATTTAAAAAAAATAAATTGTAAAATAAACACCAGTTAAACTTTTATTCCTAACTGTAATTCATTCCCAAAGCAACCAACTATGTGTCATTTTGTTAACTAAATGAAACTACTAAAACAGTTTTTGTAATAATTAAAGCTTTTTTTTAAAAAGTTGAAATGATAAAATTATTAAAACGACAAAACTTTTTTAATAAAACTATTTAACTTCAAACCCCAATCTTGTCAATCGGGTAAGTGCCAACAGTTTATAAAGACCTTGTTTTGTTTGGACACCGTGGTGTGTGTGTGTGGTGTGTGTCCACCTGGATGTTCCCAACGCTATGAACTCCGAAATGACTCAAATGATTCGCTCCCGCTACGAACTCCCGAAAGCTCAAATGATTCCCTGCCGAACTCCGAAATGACTCAAATGATTGGATCCCCTACGAACTCTCAAATGACTAAATGATTCCGCCCCCTACGAACTCCGAAAGCTAAATGATTCCGGATCCAGAACTCGAAATGATCAAAGTTCCGATCCCTAAAACTCCGAACTGATTCAAATGATTCCGATCCCCTTTGAACTCGAAATGACTCAAATGATTCGCCATCCCTTTGAACTTTAACTGACCAAAAGATTTTGGAACCCCGAACTCCCAAAGAGGTTTGGTTTGCAATTTCACACCAGAGACTGTTTCGCTGAGAAACACACAGCGGTGATTCTTTCGAATTAACCCAGCTTTGGAACGGTCAGTGATTGGTGACCCTTCATTCGGGAATAATTTCTGGTGATTTAATGACCCTCGCCACCTACTGGCGGCATATTTAAAGTATCATTTCAATATTTTTATAATTTGTATTATTTTAAAGGAATATAAAAATGTATTTGTAAAATTCTTTCTGTAATGCTATTCAATTTTTCTATTTATCACAATAATGTGAAATTTTTAATTTTTCAATCTTAAAAGAATTTTGTTAAAACCCCTGATCTGTGCTTAGGCAGGTGGGTTTAAAACCCGGGAAATTTTTGGGGCCCCCAGGTCTGCACACACACACACACCCAACAATCCTCTGAGATTTGGCCTTGGGACAGAGATAGGCCCGGAGCTGGTGAAAAAGGTCACGCGTTGGGATGGAATAAAGCAAGGGCCCAGAACTATCCAGGTGGGTGAACCTGGAATAACATTCATTCTCCTTTTAACAAAAGCAAAGATATCTGCCAAAGGGGAGAATAGAATGAACTATTAAGAGAATATATTTTGAAGTGAACACCATGACCTTCATCAAAATTAAAATATCTTGTGTTTTGTCCGATGAAAGGTGGGGTAAAAGAAAAAGTAAAAAAAAAACCCCAACAATCTTCTAAAAAAACATCTGCAGGACCTTATGATTATAAATATGCTTTTATCTTTATCAAAGTATTATTATAACCTTGTGTTCAACCCAATTTATACTGAAATTAAAAGTAGCTGTGATCTTATTCTGTTCGCTCTGAAATCGGTGACGCGTTGGTTGTTGCAAATGTCTTCACACAAAAAGTGTTTCTATTAAACACAGTTTAGATTAACCTATATAACTTATTTTTGTGTGGAGGAATCAAACAATCAAACCCCGTCGTTTACTCTTCCTCAGCCTGAACAAAGTGGTTTTTGTTGAACACTAAAGAAGATGTTTTTTGAGAGGGAACGTTGGCGGCACCCATTGACTTCAGCAAGGAAGAAATACTATGGAAGTGAATGGGTACCATCAACCGGGTGTTTAAAGCATCATCTTTTTTAGCATTCAGCAGAGGGCAAACTGGAAAAACATATCTAATTTTTTACATTTTTATTTAAAAAATAAATATGTAAAATAAACACCATTAAACTTTTATTCTAATAATAATTCATTTCCCAAAAACAATATGTGTCATTGTTGTTAACTAAGCTAAACAAAAAACAGTTTTCGTAATTGAATTAAATTTTTTTTTTTTTTTTCAAAAAAGTTGAAATCTAAAATTATTAAAAAAACAATAAATATATAAAAAAAAAAACTAATTCCTAAACTTAACGCAACTTGCATCGAATAAGGGTGGGTAAAAGGTTTATAAAGATTGATGTTGGGACCCCGTGGTGTGTGTGTGTGGTGTGTGTGTGTGTGTTGTGTGTCCACCTGGATTTCCTAACCGCTAGAACTGAAATGACTAAAATGATTCGGGTCCCCAACCTCAAAGTCAAATATTCCTCCGCTACGAACTCGAAATCTAAAATGATTCGCGATCCCCCGAACCTCGAAAGCTCAAATGATTCGCGATCCCGCAGAACTCCGAAATGATCAAATGATTCCCGGGATCCCCTAGAACTCTCGAAATGACTCAAATGATTGGACCCCTATGAACTCCGAAATGACTAAAATGATTCGGGCGCTCAACTGAAATTAAATGATTCGCGATCCCTTCGAACCACAACGTAAATGATTCGAGATCCCGCTTTAACTTTCCAAGATCAAATGATTCCGGGCCCTCACCCAAATATGGTTTAGTTTAAATTCCACCACAGCCTGTTTCCAGCGAAAAAGCGGTGATTATTACTGAATGAATCTAAGTTTTGACGAATCTCAATGATTCAGTGACCCTTCCGGGGAATAATTTCTGAGGTTTTATCCTTTCGCCCCCTACTGGGCAGTTTCTATTTAAAGTATCTTTTTCAATATTATAATTTGTATTATTTACAAAGGTTAATATAAATGTATTTTAAAATTTTTCTGTAATATCTATTCAATGCTTTTCATTATCAAAATAGTGATGTTTATTCCCCAAATTGATTCATATCAATTAATGAATTTCTTTTAACCCTATTTTGTGCTTCAAGGTGCGTTTATGGCCGGGCCCTGCTTTAAACAAGGAAGAAATAATGGAAGGAATGGGTACCATCCCGTTTGGTTTAAACATATCTTTTAGCTTTAAGAAGACAAAATTCATTACAAAACATATATAATTTTTCATTTTATTTAAAAAAATAAATATTTAAAAATAAGCACACATTAAACTTTACAACTTAATAATTCATTCCCAAAGCAACCAACTATTGTCTTTTTTTAAACAAGACTAAAACTACAAAAAACAGTTTTCTGTAATTGAATTAAACTTTTTTTTTAAAAAGTTGTCTAAAATAATAAAACGACATAAACATTAAAAAATTAATAAAACTAATTTTCTTCAAACTCAACTTGTCAATCAGTAAGTGCTGTAAAGTTTATAAAGACCTTGATTTGTTTGGACACCGTGGTTGGGTGTGTGTGTGTGTGGGTGGTTTGTGTGGTTTTTGTGTCCATGGATGTTCCCTAACCCCTAACTCTAAATGACTCAAATGATTCCATCCCCCGAACTCTCAAATGTTAAAATGATTCGCATCCCCACGAACTCCGAAATCCCAAATGATTGCGGAACCCCACGAACTCCAAATGACTAAATGATTCGCGATCCCCGAACCCAATAAATGATTAGATCCCTTTGAACCAACGACTCAAATGATTCGGCCCGAACTAAAGATGGTTTAGTTTAGCAATTTCACACCAGAGCACGTTTCACGCTGGAAACCGGGGATTCATTACTGAATGTCTACATTTGACGAATCAATCAGTATTCAGGGACCCTTCCCCGAATAATTTCTAGTGATTTAATGGCCCACCTACGAAAAGTTTCTTTTAAAGTATAATTTCAATATTATTTATAATTTGTATTTTAAAAGGTTAATATAAAAATTTATTTGTAAAAAATTCTTTCTGTAATGTCTATTCAATCCCTTTTTCTCATTTATCCTAATAGTGATGTTTATTTCGCCCAAATTGATTGCAATCATCTAATTAATGAATTTCTTAAAACCCGATCTGTGCTTCAGGTGTTTTGGGAACGGACCCATTGTTCTGTGCTCAGGAAGAAATAATGGAATGAAGGGCCATCAACTGTTTGGTTTTAAAGCATCATTTTTTTAGCATTGAGAAGACAAACTCGTACAAAACATATAAATTTTAATTTTTTTAAAAAAAATAAATATTAAATAAGCACCCTAAAACTTTTATTCCTAACTAGTAATTCATTCCCAAACAAAATATTGTCTTTTTTAACTAAGACTGAAAACTACTAAAACAGTTTTCGGGGAATTAAACTTTTTTTTTTTTTAAAGTTGAAATGATAAAATTATTAAAACTACATAAAATTTTAAAAATTTAATAAAACATTTCCTTTAACTTCAAACCCAATCTTGTCAATCTAGTAAGTGCTGTAACAGTTTAAAAGACCGATGTTGTTTGGACACCGGTGTGTGTGTGTGTGTGTGTTTCCACCTGGACCCTAACCCTATGAATCTCGAAATGACTCAAATGATTTCCCTACGAACTCTCGAAAGCTTGATTCCGCTCCCCACGAACTCAAATGACTCAAATGTTGGTCCCGGGAACTCCAAAATGATCTGATTCGCCTCCCTCAACTCAAGCTCAAATGATTGGATCCCCAGAACCTCGAAATGACTCAAATGATTCCCCTCCCTTTGAACTCCGAACGACTAAATGTTTTGGAACCCGCCCGAACTCCCAAAGTATGGTTTGTTTGCAATTTCCACCAGCACCTGTTTCACAGCTGAGAAAGAACAGCGGTGATTCTTACTGAATTAATCTACAGCTGAAATCGCAGTGATTCAGTGACCCTTCACGAATAATTTCTGGGTTTTATCCTTGACCCACCTATGGGGTTCATTTAAAGTATCATTCAATATTATTTTATAATTTGTATTATTTAGAAAGGTTAATATAAAAAATGTTTTGAAAAAATTCTTTCTGTAATGTCTATTCAATGCTTTTTCATTTATCACAATAATAGTGATGTTTTTATTCTCCGTCCAAATTGATTGACATCATCTAATTTGAATTTCGTTATCTATCTGTGCTTGGGGCGTTTAATAAACGGTGTATCGGGACAAACTCTGCAGGCGGAGTGGAAGGAAGGGGGATTCAATCCGTAAGGTGGGCTTGGTTGTGTGTGTTTTCCCCAGTGTGTTTTGGGCTGATCTTTCTGGTCAGGTGAAGGAGGGATTGGTTCGGGCTTTATAGATTGCAGATGGATGGTTGTCAGAGCGGTCTCCCAGGTCTGCACACACACACACAAATCCTGAATGCTCCAGGATCAGAGATGGCCGGCAGGACGGGAAGAAGGTCAAGCTGTGTTGGGAGGAGATCAGAAAAGCGGCAGAAATGGAGTGGAAGTGGCCCGAAACTCAGAAAGGAATTTTCTCTTAACACAAGCAAAAGATATCTGCCAAAGGGGAGAATAGAATGAACTATTGGGAGAATATTTTTTTGGGAACACCTGACCTTCATCAAATTAAAATATCTTGTGTTTTTGGTCCAAATTTAAAGGTGGAGGTAAAAAGTAAAATAAACCCAACAATCTTCCAAAAATCGCCAAGCCTTGATGATTATAAATATGCTTTATCTTTATCAAAGATTAGTTCATCAAACCTTGTGTTCAACCCATTTTATAAGAAATTAAAAGTAGCTGTGATCTTATTCTGAGCGGTCGAAAAAGGGGACATGATTGGTTGATTGACAAATGTCTTAAAAAGTGTTCTTATTCAAACACAGGGTTTAATTAACCTCATATAACTGTATTTTTTTGGGAGAGGAATCAAACAAATCACTCTTTACTCTTCCTCAGCCTGAACAAGTGGGTTTTTTTTTCTGTTGAACACTAAGAAGATGTTTTTTGAAGGAAAAGGCGGCACCCATTGACCTGTCTGGGGAAGAAATACTATGGAAGGAATAATTTAACCGTTTGTTTTAAAACATCTTTTTGCATTCAGCAGAAGACAAAAACTTGTCAAAAATATCTTTTTTAATTTTTTTAAAAAAAAAAAAAAAATAAGCACCAGTTAAACTTTATTCTAATAATTCATTCCCAAAACAACCAACTATTTTGCATTGTTGTTAACTAAGACCTGAAACTACCCAAAAAAACAGTTTCTGTAATTGAATTAAAATTTTTTTTTTTCAAAAGTTGAAACAAATTATTAAAACGACATAAAATAAAAAATTAATAAAACTAATTTTAACTTCAAACTCAATCTTGTCAATCTGAATAAGTGCTTAAATTTTAAAGACCTTGATGTTGTTTTGGACACCGGGTGTGTGTGTGTGTGTGTGTCCACCGGATGTTCCCCTAACCTCAACTTTCAATGCTCAAAGATTCACCCCTTTTAAACTCGAAATGACTCAAATGATTCCCGATCCCCCACGAACTCTCGAAAGCTCAAAGTCGTCCCCTACGAACTCCGAAATGACTCAAATACGCGATCCCGCTAGAATTAAAATGACTCAAAGATTTCCCGCCGAACTTGAAATGACTCAAATGATTCCTCCCCTTGAACTCCCGAAAGCAAAAATTCACCCAAACCCGTACCAAAATTTTCCCTTTAACTAAAAGTCAAAATTAATCCGCTTTGAACCCCAAGGTAAATGATTAAACCCTTCGAACTCCCTAAGTATGGTTTTTAGTTTGAATTTCCCACGCACTGTTTCACGAAACCACACAGCGATGATTTATTCTGAAAACTACAGATTTCGACGTCGTGATTCAGTGACTCCTTCATTGGAATAATTTTGGGTGATTTAATGACTCACTCGCCCACCACGGGCAGTTTCATATTTAAAGTATCTTTTTCAATATTATAATTTGTAATTTATGCAAGGTTAATAAAAATGTTTTGTAAAACTTTCAAATTATTCAATGCTTTTTCCATTTATCACTAATAGTTTTATTCTCTCCAAAATTGATTCACATCATCTAATTTGGTTCTGTTTAACCCTGATCTGTGCTTCGGTTGGTTTGGGACGGCACCCATTGACTTCTTGCTACAGGAAGAAATACTATGGAAGTGAATGGGTACCATCAACGTTTGGTGTTTAAAGCATCATCTTTTTGCACGCAGAAGCAAACCCTTAAAAACATATATAATTTTTTTTTATTTAAAAAAATAAATATTAAAATAAGCACCAAAAACTTTATTCCTAATAATAATTCTTCCCAACAACCAACTATGTGTCATTGGTTTTAATAAACAAAACTACTAAAAAGTTTTCTGTAATTGAATTAAATTCTTTTTTTTTCAAAAAAGTGAAATCTAAAATTATTAAAACGACATAAAAATTAAAAAAAAATTAATAAAACTAATTCCTAAACTTCAAACTGCAACTTTAATCTAGGAATGCTTAACAGTTTATAAAGACCTTGATGTTGTTTGGCACCTGGTGTGTGTGTGTGTGTGTGTGTGGTGTGTGTTTGTGGTGTGTGAGGTGTGTGTGTGTTTTGGTTTGTCCCCTGGATGTTCCCTAACCGCTATGAATTGAAAAGGACTCAAATGATTCGCTCCGCAGAACTCAAAATTTCAAATGATTCGGCTCCCCCACGAACTCCGAAATGACTAAATGAAATTTTCCCGCCTAACTCTCGAAATGACTCAAATGATTCGCCCCCTACGAACTTCGAAATGACTCCAAAATGATTCGGTCCCCCGGAACTGAAATGATCAAATGGGTTTCCCCAACTCATGACTAAATGTTGATCCCCCTAACTCTAACGTCAAATGAGGCGATCCCCACAACTCTGAAAAACCAAATGATTTTGATCCCCCTCCCAACGCTCAAATGATTTTAACCCCAACTCCCAAAGTATTTTAGTTTAGCAATTTCCACCACCTTTTCACGCTGAAACACACGGGTGATTTTACTATAATCTATTTGAACAATCAGTCAGTAAGTGACTCCTTCTTCGAATAATTTCCCATTGATTTAAGACTCATGGACCTCGGCAGTTTATATTAAAGTATCATTTAATTTTTTTATAATTTGTATTTTTATAAAGGAATAAAAATGTATTTGTAAAAAAATTCTTCTGAATGTCTATTCAATCTTTTTCCATTTATCCTAATGGATGTTTATTCTCCAAATTGATTGCAATCATCTATTTTTTCGTTAATCCCTGATCGGCTTCAGTTGCGTTTAAAACCCAAATTTGAGCGGGAATTGGGGGGGTTTAATCGGGGGGGGACCCAATTTTTCACGGCCCCGGGGAAAGGGAAATGTGGGGGGGAAAAGGAAGGGGAACGGGGAGTTAAAAACCCCAAAAATCCGGGTGCAAGGTGTTGGTGGGGCGGTTGGGATTAAAAAATTAAATTGTGGGGTTTTTTTGGTTTGAAAAAAAACCCCCTTTCAAAAAAAAGTTTTGTGTGTTGGCGTTTCCCTGTTTTCCCAAAAATTTCCCTAGGGGTTTGCCAAACCTTGTGTTCCCCTTTATTTATCTGAAATTGATGTGTTTTTTAGGCGGTCTAAAGGGACACATTTGAGAAAAGCTTAATAAAGTGCTTCAATTCAAACCGTTTAGATCCCCAAAACTTAGTTTGGGTGGGGAATCAAAAAATCACCATAACCTTCCCGCCAAAAGTTTTTTGTTGAACATTAAAGAAATTTTTTTGAAAATGAACCCTTCCAAATTATTCTTGTGGGGAAAATACTAGGAAAAGAAGGGTAATCCCCTTTTAAACATCTCTGAAACAAAAAAAAACTTTATATAATTTTTTAATTTCCCATTTAAAAAATAAATATGAAAAAACCCTAAGTTAAACTTTTATTCCAACTAAAATTCATTTCCAAAGAACCAATATTTCATTGTTGTTAAAAGATGAAAACTAAAACATTTTTTAATTAAAGCTTTTTTTTTTCAAAAAAAGTTGAAATGCAAAAATTAAACGAAAAATATATTAATAATAAAAAAAAAACTTTTTTAAAAAACTGCTCTTTTCAACTGAAAAGGCTTCTTTAAAAACCATTTTTTTTGAAGTGTTGTGGTTTTGTTGGTTTTGTTGCCACCTGGAGTTCCCTAACCGACGAATCCAAATCTAAAAGTTGGACCCCTAAGGGAAAGAAATGAAAAGTTGGGGTTTTTCAAGCCCCCTGAACCGAAGCCCAAATATTCCGGATCCCGCTAGAACTCCAAAGCAAAAAATGATTCGGCGGGCAAACTCTCGAAATGACCCAAATGATTCCGGATCCCCAACTCAAACGACTCAAAGAAGATCCGAACTCCCGAACGCTCAAAAATGATTCCCCCCCACGAACTCCCAAAGTTGGTTTGTTTGCAATTTCACACCAGCAGCATTTTCCCGGCTGAGAAACACGGTGATTCATTCTATTTCCGAGGAACAGCAGTGATTGGACTCTTCATTGGAATAATTTCTGGGAATTTTGACTCACCTTTGCGGCCACCTACTGGCAGTTTCATATTTAAAGTTCATTTCAAATTAAATTTGTATTATTTATCAAGGTTAATATAAAAAGTTTTGTAAAATTCTTTCTGTAATATCTATTCAATGCTTTCTCATTTATCACAATAATAGTATTTATTCCCCCAAATTGATTACATCATTAATTAATAATTTCTTTAAAACCCCGATCTGTTCTTCGGGTGGAACGCACCGGTGCTTGTGGGAAGAAATACTTGGAAATAATGGGTACCATCAACCGTTTGGGTTTTAAAGCATCTTTTTTAGCGTTCAAAAGAAGAGAAACTTCTTACAAAACATATATTTTTTTACATTTTATTAAAAAAAATAAAATGTAAAATAAGCACACATTAAACTTTTATTCTAACAAAACATTCCCAAACAAAACTTGTGTCAGGAACAAGACTAAATTAAAACAGTTTTGTTTAAATCAAATATTAAAACTGACATAAACATTAAAAAAAAATTAATAAAACAATTCCCAAATTCAAACCCAAATTGTAATTATAAGTGCTGTAACATTTATAAAGACCTTGATGTTTTGGACCCGTGTGTGTGTGTGTGTGTGGTTTGCCACCTGGATGCCCTAACCAAAATTTCAAAGGGCTCCAAATGATTCGGATCCTGCTACGAATTTCGTGACTCAAAATGTTCCCTCCCCCGAACCTCAGGACCAAATTTCCCGAATCTCGAAATGACTCCAAATGTTTGCCTCCCCTTAGAACTCTCAAATGACTCAAATGATTGGCTCCCCATAACTCTCGAAATGATTAATTTACCCCTCCCCCCGAACTCCCGAAATGACTCAAATGAGCGATCCCCCAAATCTAAATGACTCAAATGATTCCATCCTCGAACTCCCAAAGTAGGTTTTTAAATTTCACACCAGCGCACTGTTTCCTGAGAAACCCAAAAGGGTGATTCACAAAATACAGCTTTTGAACAATCAGTGGATTGGTGACTCCTTCATTACGGAAAATTTGGTGATTTAAAATGGGACCCTCCACTTTAAAAGAATTTTTTTTTTTTATTATTTTAAAAGGTTAATATAAAATTATTTGAAAATTCTTTTGTAATTTCATTAATGCTTTTCTCATTTATCCTAATGTGATGTTTTTTAAAATTATTTAAATTTTAATTAATGAATTTTCCTAATAACCCTGATGCAGGTGGGTGAAACGGCACCCATTAACCTATGCTACGGAAGAAATACTATGGAAGTGAATGGGTACCATCAACTGTTTGGTGTTTAAAGCATCATCTTTTTTAGCATTCAGCAGAAGACAGAACTCAGTTACAAAACATATATAATTTTTTACATTTTATTAAAAAAATAAATATGTAAAATAAGCACACACAGTTAAACTTTTATTCCTAACTAGTAATTCATTCTCAAAGCAACCAACTATGTGTCATTGTTGTTAACTAAGACTGAAACTACTAAAACAGTTTTCTGTAATTGAATTAAAGCTTTATTTTTTATTTTTTTAAAAGTTGAAATGCTAAAATTATTAAAACTGACATAAACATTAAAAAAATTAATAAAACTAATTCCTAAACTTCAAACCGCAATCTTGTCAATCTGAGTAAGTGCTGTAACAGTTTATAAAGACCTTGATGTTGTTTGGACACCGTGTGTGTGTGTGTGTCCCACCTGGATGTTCCCTAACTGCTATGAACTCGAAATGACTCAAATGATTGGCGATCCTCTACGAACTCCCGAAATGACTCAACCCAGATAGCAATGACATGTGGCCCAGTTCTGGCCCACATCTCCCATATTCTTCTGGCCCACATACCCTGCGAATGCGCGATGACTCAACCTGAGTCTGGCTGATATATGTCAGCCACAACTGAACCAGATCTGGGCCACATCTCAGAAATGGTGTGGGTGACATCTGAGGCCAGATCTGGCCCAGTTTTGTCTGACAGAGTCAGCCACAACTTTACCAGATCCATGCAGCATCTCACAAATGGCATGGCGACACCTGGCCCAGATGTCCAACCCGCCATTTCTGAGATGTGGCCCAGATCCGTCCAGTTGTGGCTGGACTTCTGGGTTAGAATATAGCCCATATTAACCCTTTCTAGACACAAAAGAATATGTAATTCATCCAGAATAAAAGAAAACACTCATGTAGTCTAAACTGCTTTTATTAAAATATAAAAAAATTAGACAAATAAAATATACTAAATATTGTTCAAAATAATAGCCGTGACTAACCAGAAATAATCAAGGTTTTTAATATTTTTTTTTGTCCTTGAAACAAGTTACCGAGGTTCAGTAGTTGCGAAAACAAACAAGACCCAGATTCATGATATGCGCCAAGGCTGAATTGGGCAATTAGTTGAAAGGGTGTGTTCAAAAAAAGCAGGTGGATTCAATCACTTTAGGTCACAATTTTTGTGAAAAAAGGTGTGAATCAGGTGGCCCCCAAAGGATGGAACCAACACTTGTTGAACATGATTTTAAAGCAAAGGGGAAAATGGTTTCCCAAGACATTGTTCAAACGCTCTTTGATTAAAAAAGTTGATTAGAGGGGGAAAACCTATAAAGAGGGTTGCAAAAAAATGATAGTGTTCGCTAAAAGATCTCCAAGCCCTTAAAATGGAAGCAAAACCAGAGGGAGGGAAGAAAAGGGAAAACAACCACAAAATGGATAGAAGAATAACCAAATCAAGGCCGCCAATGTCACCTCAGGATGATCAAAGACAGTTGGAGTTACCTGTAAAGTACGTGACGTTAGAAGCGCGGGGAACAACCATTTTAAGAATCCCCCAAAGTCCCTTTAAAAAAGGCATGTGCAGAAGAGGTTACAATTTGCCAAAGAAACATCAAAGCCAAAAGAAATGGAGGAACATTTTGTGGACTGATGAGGAGTAAAATTGTTCTTTTTTTTGGGTCCAAAGGGCCACAGGCAGTTTTGACACCCCCAAACTCTGAATTAACCACAGTACAAGTGAAGAAGGAACATGGAGGTGCAACATCATGATATGGGCATGTTTCTCCTACTAGGTGTTGGCCTTTTCCATACCAGGGATCATGGATCAGTTTGCATATTTTAAAATACTTGAAGGTCTGTTGCCCTATGCTGAAAGGGACATCCCTTGAAATGGTTTTTCAAGACAAACCCAAAACACACTAGTAACGGCAAAGTCTTGGTTCCAAAAAACAAAATTAATGTTATGGGTGAGAATCTAACCTTAACCAATTGAGAACTTTGGGGTGATATCAAAAATTGTTTCCAAGCAAAACCAAAAATTGAATGAATTGTGGAATGTTGTTAAAGTCATGGAGTGGAATAACAGCTGAGAGGGCCACAAGTTTTGACCCATCCACAAGATGTCAAGCAGTTTTAAAAAACTGTGGTCACCCAAATTTGTTTTGGGTGATTCCGGATTAAAATCCCAGAAAAAAAAAAAATGTTTGTACAAAATAAAGTGGAACACTCTATTTTTTTGAACACACCCCTTTCAACTAATTGCCCAATTGCACACCTTAGGGTGCATATCTGAATCTGGGTCTTGTTTGTTTTCTGAGAATCACGAACCTACTGGTACTTGTTTTTGGGTAGCAAAAAAAATATTAAAACCGATTATTCTGGTTGTCACATTTGTACTGCAATTTTGAACAATACCCACATGAATAAACTAATGTATAGATATAAAAAAAACATTTAAATTATTACAAAATAAAAATAAAGATAAATATTTTAAAATAAGTTAAATACACATTTACATTACATTTACATTAAGCAGACACTTTATCCAAAGCAACACAAATGAGGACAATAGAAGCAATCAAAATCAACAAAGAGCAATGATGCTACAGGTTGCTGGTCATATAATTGGAATATCATCAAAAGTTGATTATTTCACTATTTCACTCCATTTATTTTTACACTGAACTGATATATTTCAAATGTTTATTTGAACTGACAGCTAAGGAAAATCCCAAATTCAGGCGGGCAGAGAGGTGGAAGAGAGAACATTCAGATACACAGCCCTGATTCAGTCTTCTGGATTGAGGTAGCGAACATGCATTATAAACTTCTTTCAAATTAGATCTGTTGGGGAGATAAAATGTCAAGATAGCATATATGTACTAATAAAACATCAAACAAAAAAAAATGTATCTTTTACTCTCAGTCTGAAAGCAGGGCGATAGGGAGCCCCTGATACTAGCGATTTCCACTGTGGGCCAGTCGAGCCAGGGCTTAAAGCGGCGCGGGGCTCATAGCCAGACCAGTAGCACAGAGGCCAGAATGGCTGGGGTTCCACAGGTGGAGCTTGAGCACCACTGCGATCACTAAACAGCTCCTTTGCCTCTCGGAACAACGTCATCAAAATTAATCACACATAAACACACTTATTTCTATTTTATTTATTTATTTATTTATTTTACCTTATGAAAATAGCCTCTTATTCAGTCAGTCTGTTTCTGTTTATTAAACAGTATAGCTGTCATATTTATAATGAATGATAATATCTCTATTTTTATAAAGCTCCCGAACAAAAAAACATTATTAGGCTATATTCTTTTATGATAGGCAACAGGATAAACTCCGAGGTGGGCTTGACAGATATTATGTTACTTAATAAATACCGACTGTGATAGAGAATAGGACTGGCGTCTGTTTCTTCAAGCGGTCTTATTTTACCATGTTTACTATGGTAATATGTTTAACGTCATATCTTTTCATCAGCTTATACATATTTCTGCCTTCAATGGTGATTATAATCCACATCAGATCAAGTTATTTCACACACTCGCTGCTGACTGAAGAGAGTTTTAAACTTCGACTTATTTAAAAAAAGTGTTTAATGCTGGTGTTAAGCTGTTATCTTTCTGAAATGATCCATGGCGCAGACTTCGTATTTTATAAACTCCAAAACAAAATAATTTTTATATTTTGGTGATATACACGATGGAGCTAAACTCTTGGAGGCGAAAGATAAAATGTTACTTAATAAATACACAATTGTGATGGACAATAAAAGCTGCGTCCTGATGTCTCAAGCGGTCATATTTAACATGTTTACTATGGTAACATTACTGTTAAGGTGCATAGTCTTTTACATCAGCTTATACATATTTCTGCTTTGTTTAGTGATTATAATCCACATCGGATCAAGTTATTTCAAACACTTCTGCTAACTAAGAGTGAGTTTGAGCTCAACTGATTTTAAACGTCTTTAATGCTGGTGTTAAAGTTGTTTTTCTTTCTGAAATGATCAGCTGGCCCTCTCCAGACACGGAGAAACTCGCCTTTGTTCTCCCTCCTCTAGCCCCAGCCCCAGCTTGGCCCAAGGTTTTTCGTCGGGCCAAAACCAGCTGTTGGCCCAGGAAAGCCCCGAGGCGCGATCAAGCCCGGAAGTGACAGTGGAAGCGACTGGCCCTGGCATGCACTAAGCCGGTCCTAGCTCGATAGTGGAAACCGGCTACTGTACACAGCTCTTTCAAATTAACATTACCTTTTTGCAGTGGTGGTAGTTTGTATGTCCATCTATGGTTGCCATCATCTGGGTCTTTTGAGTACTGGTATCATCTGAAGTCCTCACAAGTCCTGTGCTGTGCAGTTTCTAATAACCCTGGGATGGACATTTGCAGAAACAGGAAGGCAAAGGGGAGAAAGATTAGCATAGCTGCTGTTCATATCATTTCAGGCAATGTGCACTTTTACTATTTCATCAATGGGTACATTAGGTACTATTTTTAATCTAGAAGGTTTAAACTGAAATAATTTTCCTAGATCCCTTAATAAACATATTATTTGTTGTCTGTTTTTTGGGGAACAGACACAGTCTCTATAGAATGGACTGCATATGCCAGAGTAACATTTAATACATTTTAATAAAGTTTAACTTGGGAGGAACATCATAACTGTAATTTACACAACCATTCAAGGTTTGGGGTCTGTAAGATATTTTATGCCTTTATAAAAAATCTCTTTACTCCCCACAGCTCCATTTATTGAATCAAATTACAGTAAAATATAACACTGTGACTATTACAATACAAAACAACTCTTTTCTATGTGAATATTATGTTAAAATGTCATTTATTCACTTTGATCAAGCTGAATTTTCAAACATACTCAGTCTTCAGTGACAAATCTTCAGAAATCATTCTAATATGATGATTTACTGCACATTTCTGATTATGATCAATGTTAAAATACAGCGTTCTGAATTTTTTTGTTGGATTCATTGTTACATAGACTCCAAACATTTGTCTGTTTCAAATAGGTGTTCCTGTAGCTCAACTGGTAGAGCACTGTGTTAGCAAACAAAGCAAGGGTTGGGGTTAATCCCCGGGAACACATGATATGTAAAAATTGATAGCCTGAATGCATGAAGTGCTTGGATAAAGCGTCTGCATAAATAAATGAGGTCTTTTAACTTTGTATTCATCTGTGAATCCTGAAAAAATAAAATGCATCACAGTTTCTACAAAAAAAAAAAGGCAACTGTTTCAAGCTGGTAATAAGTTTCTTGAGCAACAAATCAGCATTTCTGAGGGATCCATGTTGACACTGAAGACTGGAGGAATGATGCTGAAAATACAACTGCACATCACGGAATAAAATTAGTTTATAATGTATTCACATAGAAAACAACTATTTTAAATTGTAATAATATTTCAACAATAAATCTTTTTTAATATTTTAATCAAATAATTACTACAGAGGGTGGAGCAGAAGATAATTTACAAATTGTATCAACTTTATACTGTATATTTGAGTATATTTGTATATTTGAGGCATCAGCACTGAAGAATCTAGGAACAAAACCAAAGCAATTTGACACAGAGCCAACAATATTTAGTCTGCAGTTCCAGGTTTATTAGATGGAAAAAAGCTAGAGCAGGTGAAATCAAAAAATAAATAAAATAACAAATTCATTTCGATATATGTTGAAAAAAATGCATATTAGGTTACTTAACCTTTTCAGCCCTACATCTCTGCCAGCAGCTCCCTTCAGAATATTGAAATCTTGGACATTCCCTTCTGTTGTAGAAGGATTATTTTTATTATTCTTGAAACGGAACAGTTTTATGTTTACCAAAGATAAAACAACTTTAGTTTTCTGCCAATTTTCGCGCTCCTTGATAACGTGACGTCTCGATAAACAGTAAAGTGTAAATGTTAAGGTTAAATAAATTAAGCAATTTCCAATCATCCTGAAAGATTACCAACAAAACATTCAAAACTAATCATCTAAGATTAAGATTTGATTAAAGCCCAAACTTCTAAATAAAGAACAACAGGTTATCATATCTGGATACGTCGTCTGAAACGGAAATGCTAACGGACTTTTGAAGACATTAAACCATTCCTATAAAGTAAAAAAAAACAACAAAGCAAGGTCAAATACAGTAAGAGAAGTGTCAACAACAGTTATAAGTAAATTTGTGTGATTTATGGACTTGACTCACCTGAAAACAGTGAAATCAGCGAGAAACGGGATGTTTCCTCGTGACATTTCAGTGTTGCGCTCCCGTTTCCATGGCTACTCCATCCGGTCCGCGCGCGCACGCCTATGAAAGCACGTCACGAATTAAAGTCACACTCTTACGTTACATAAATAACATATGAATAAACATATGCCTTATTTTTTTTTTCAGTAGAGGGCGCGCCATTTTAATTTAATGTGTCTGGCTTTCGATTGTCATTCCAACTATATAGCTGTACAAACAGCTTGTTTTGCCGTTACTGTTGCACGCTGCTGTATCTTACCATGTTATTTTTTAATATATTGTCTTAATTATGAACGTACTGGTTTGTAGGTGCAAAACAGTTTTACCTTTACTGCACTTTGTTCTTGTTATTTCCTATAACCACTGACCATAAGTCTACACATTCACATACAATTGTTTGGTGGATGAATTAGATCACTACATAATTCAAAATGTCATTCAATTATGATATTTCAATTTAAATTCATTTTTAGTTCTTGCCATTCAAAATGCCCAGGCCTGCACATAATAGGTGGGGCAAAGTGGCACTTTTATAGTTTAAGATTTTGTATTTTGCTTTACAACACTTTTTTGATGATTAGAGCTTAATTTAATGAATGTAATTATTACATTTAAAAAGTAAAAAAGGAGTTAAACAAATATTACTAATTATTTAAAATGATTTTTAAAGAAACTTTGTCCTGTGGTGTGACGGTACAGGTGTCACAATGGAGGACTTTTATCACACCAAGGGCGTTTCAGCCTTTTCTGTCAATTAATGACCTTCTATTAAGCTAACCTGTCATTAGTGGCAAACCAAGACACATTTCTAAATTTTCTAGGATTATGTATCTTAACGCACTTTTTTAATTTAAAAAAAATAATTTAGGTGTCATATTAATGCACATCAAAGCATAAAACATTTGTAGTGGTTCGAAAAGTTCAAAGGACATGGTTGTCACACCAGAGGACATGGTACAAAATGTAAAAAACGAATAACATTGCAGCTTCATAAAAAGGTCCGTGTAGGCAAATAAATGTGTGTATGTATTTATATTACGTGTCCTGAAATATTAGGCCCAATTACTCAAAATAGTTTTAGAACCACTGACTGCTAAAGTAAGGTGAGCTGCCAGGGCGTGTCTTCAAAAAATGGACATCTTGTCACCTGGATGAGCCATATCTGGCCCACATACAACAACCAAAGAACTCAACCTAGAACCGGTTTGTCGCGCAGGCGGGCACCCACAACAAACCACAACTCAAATTAAAGCCGGTTTGTCACACCGGCCAGATCGCCCACACAGCAAAAGACTCAAACTAAAGCGGTTTGTACTCAGGCCAGATCTGCCCCACACAACCGACTCAAATTAAAGCGGTTTCATGCAGGCCAGATCTGGCCCACACACAGCCACTAAAATTAAAACTGGTTTGTTGCACAGCAATCTGGCCCACCCAGCAAACCGACTCAAAAAATAAAGCGGTTTGTCACACACGGGCGGATCGATAAACTCTGCCACAACTCAAACTAAAACCGGCTTGATTGTGTGGGCCAGAGATGCCTATAACACGCTGCCAGACGGCCAGATGTCATAGTTGGCCAGATGAGGCCCGGATATGTTTGCTATCTGGGAAATGATTCCGCTCCCTTCGAACTCTGAAATGACTCAAATGATTCGCTCCCTTCTGAACTCTCGAAATGACTCAAGATTGGCCTCCCTTCGAACTCAAATGACTAAATGATTACGCTCCCTTGGACCTCCTAATGACTCAAATGATTGAGGCGAACCTGCGCAGCCATTGACTTCTGTGCTACAGGAAGAAATACTATGGAAGTGAATGGTACCATCAACCTGTTATGGTGTTTAAAGCATCATCTTTTAGCATTCAGCAGAAGACAGAAACTTCATTACAAACATATATAATTTTTACATTTTATTTAAAAAAATAAATATGTAAAATAAGCACCTAAAGTTAAACTTTATTCTAACTAGTAATTCATTCCCAAAAGCAACTAACTATGTGTCATTGTTGTTAACTAAGACTGAAACTACTAAAACAGTTTTCTGTAATTGAATTAAAGCTACTTTTTTTTTCAAAAAGCTGAAATGCTAAAATTATTAAAACTGACATAAACATTTAAAAAAAAAAAAAAAAACTAATTCCTAAACTTCAAACTGCAATCTTGTCAATCTGAGTAAGTGCTGTAACAGTTTATAAGACCTTGATGTTGTTTGGACACCTGTGTGTTGTGTGTGTGTGTGTGTGTGTCCACCTGGATGTTCCCCTAACGCTATGAACTCGAAATGTCTCAAATGATTCGCGATCCGCTACGAACTCTCGAAATGACTCAAATGATTCGCGATCCCTGCTCTCAGAATGCTCAAATGACTAAATGATCAGCATCCTCATGAACTCTGAAATGACTCAAATGATTCGAGATCCCGCTTTGAACTCCGAACTGAGCTCAAATGATTTGCGAACCCATCGAACTCCCAAAGTATGGTTTAGTTTAGCTAATTTCACACCAGCAGCACTGTTTCACAGCTGAGAACCACACAGCGGTGATTCATTACTTGAATGAATCACAGCTTTGAACGAATCAGTCAGTGATTCAGTGACTCCTTCATTACGGAATAATTTCTGAGTGATTTAATGACTCACTCGCGGCTACCTACATGGCGTACTTTCATATTTAAAGTATCATTTCATATTTATTAATTTGTATTATTTATGCAAAGGTTAATATAAAAATGTATTTGTAAAAATTCTTTCTGTTATGTCTATTCAATGCTTTTCTCATTTATCACAATAATAGTGATGTTTATTCTCCGTCCAAATTGATTGCACATCATCTAATTAATGAATTTCTGCTAATAACCCTGATCTGTGCTTCAGGTCGTTTAGTGAACGGCACCATTGACTTCTGTGCTACAGGAAGAAATACTATGGAAGTGAATGGGTACCATCAACCGTTTGGTGTTTAAAGCATCATCTTTTAGCATTCAGCAGAAGACAGAAACTCTACAAAACATATATAATTTTTACATTTTATTAAAAAAATAAATATGTAAAATAAGCACACACAGTTAAACTTTTATTCTAACTAGTAATTCATTCCCAAAGCAACCAACTATGTGTCATTGTTGTTAACTAAGACTGAAACTACTAAAAACAGTTTTCTGTAATTGAATTAAAGCTTTTTTTTTCAAAAAGTTGAAATGCTAAAATTATTAAAACGACATAAACATTAAAAAATTAATAAAACTAATTCCTAAACTTCAAACCCAATCTTGTCAATCTGAGTAAGTGCTGTAACGGTTTATAAAGACCTTGATGTTGTTTGGACACCGTGTGTGTGTGTGTGTGTGTGTCTGTCCACCTGGATGTTCCCTAACGCTATGAACTCTCGAAATGACTCAAATGATTCGTGATCCCATTACGAACTCTCGAACTGACTCAAATGATTCGCGATCCGCTACGAACTCTCGAAAGTGACTCAAATGATTCCGCTCCCCTTACGAACTCTCGAAATGACTCAAATGATTCAGAACGCGCTACGAACTCTCGAAAGTGACTCAAATGATTCGCGATCCGCACGAACTCACGATCTCGACTCAAATGATTCGAGATCCCGCTTTGAACTCCCGAACTGACTCAAATGATTCGCGAACCGCTTCGAACTCCCAAAGTATGGTTTAGTTTAGCAATTTCACACCAGCAGCACTGTTTCACAGCTGAGAAACACACAGCGGTGATTCATTACTGAATTAATCTACAGCTTTGAGCAGATCAGTCAGTGATTCAGTGACTCCTTCATTACGGAATAATTTCTGAGTGATTTAATGACTCACTCGCGGCCACCTACTGGCGCAGTTTCATATTTAAAGTATCATTTCAATATTATTTTAAATTTGTATTATTTATGCAAAGGTTAATATAAAAATGTATTTGTAAAATTATTTCTGTAATGTCTATTCAATGCTTTTCTCATTTATCACAATAATAGTGATGTTTATTCTCCGTCCCAAATTGATTGCACATCATCTAATTAATGAATTTCTGCTAATAACCCTGATCTGTGTGCTTCAGTATAGCGTTAGTGAAGCCGGTGTATCCGGGACAGTCTCTGCTAGAGCGGAGATGTGGAAGGAAGGGAACAGGATTCACATCCAGTGCAAGGTGGAAGCGTTCCGGTGTGTGTTTAGTCCTTCAGTGTGTGTTTAGCGCTGATCTGTTCCTGGCTCTAGGTGAAGGAGAGCGGAGTGGTGCTGTCTGGATATAGATCTGAGATGGATGTGTGTGCCAGAGCCGGGTCTCCCAGGTCTGCACACACACACACACACACACACACTACATCTCTGAGATCACAGGATCAGAGATGGCGGTCAGGAGCTGGTGAAGAAGGTCAACGCTGTGTTCGGATGGAGATCAGCAAAGAGGCGGCAGAACTATCCGAGATTGGAGTGAGCCAGACACTGCAGAATAACATTCATTCTCTTAACACAAGCAAGATATCTGCCAAAGCGAGGAATAGAATGAACTATTAAGAGAATATATTTTGAAGAAGAACACCATGACCTTCATCAAATTAAAATATCTTGTGTTTGTGTCCGAATTACGATGGCAGAAAAAAGAAAAGAGTAAAAAATAAACCCTGGACAATCTTCCTAAAACATACTCGTCTGCAGGAGCCCTCGATGATTATAAATATGCTTTATCTTTATCACAGTATTATTTCATCTAGTTAGCTGGCTCTGAAATCGAGTAACATAAACATATGATAAATAATAATAATAATAATAAACAATGTAAACATAGTTAGGCTATTTAAGTTCCTCATCAACAAATCCTTTGAATTTAAAAGTATTTAGAAAATATAATTAAAAGATATGAATTCACAAGCCAAAATGAATGATCATTTTAGGCTGAGAATGAAACTGAAACTAAAGTTGGGTCTCTCATTCAACAAAAAAATCAAAATATTCTGTAAATATTTTTATGCTACTTCACTAAACCCAATATCCACATAAAAGAAAATGATTTTACATCAGGGCAGTAAGGTGATAACGATTAACAGTACAGATTTTTACTACATAAAAACTGAGCAGTGTGTTTGTGTTTAAAGTTACTGTTTTTTATGATAATGAACAGACAAAGGAGATAAAATGAATAGATATATATTAAATATATATATATATATATATATATATATTTATATATTTATATATATATATATATATATATATATATATTCCTTTTGTTTTATGGCCTATATCTGACGTATTATTAAATGTGTTTTGTTACTTGTTTTTTGTTAGTTGTCCTATTTTGAGAGTAACTATTAATAGGCTCAATAATAGGCCTATAATTAAATGTTTATGTAGCCTGATAATTAATGTATTCTTGAAATTAAATGTAAGGCTTTAGAATTAAGATGGACATTTTAACGGCGTCCCCAATTACATTTTTTGATGTCTTTTCAGACGAAGTTATTGCTGGGTGGGAGTGATTCCAAAGCGTGCTTCGAGTCCGATCTGAGTCAAATGTTTTGCAAACTCCCAAATTCCTGATCCCAAATAATTACAAGAGCTTTGGAGTCCCGATCTGAATCAAATATTTTGCAAACTCAACTCAGTCCTGATCTCAAATGATTTGCTTCGAGTCCGATCTAGTTTTTTTTTTTTTATTGTTTAAGTAGATTTAGAATAGTGAGTGCTAAAGTTAGAGGGTCAAATAAATATATGATAAATAATAATAATAATAATAAACAATGTAAACATAGTTAGGCTATTTAAGTTCCTCTCGCTCCAAAAATCCTTTGAATTTAAGTATTTAGAAAATATAATTAAAGATATATAAATTCACAAGCAAATGAATGATCATTTTAGGCTAGAATGAAACTGAAACTAAAGTTGGGTCTCTCATTCCAAATCAAAATCATTTCTTTTCTGTAAATATTATTATCGTGCTTCACTACTTCCAATATCCACATAAAGAAAATGTTTTTACATCAGGGCGAGTAAGGTGATACGCTTACGGTGCAAAGTTTACTACATAAAACTGAGCAGTGTGTGTTTTGTGTTTAAAGTTACTGTTTGTTTATTATAATGAACAGATAAGGGTGATAAAAATGAATAGATATATATTAATATATATATATATTTTTTTCGTAGTTGTTTTATAGGCCTATATCTGACGTATTATTAAATTGTGTGTTTTTGTTTGTTACTTTTTGTTAGTTGTCCTATTTTGAGAGTAATTATTAATAGGCTAATAGGCCTATAATTAAATTTTTACGTAGCCTAATAATTAATGTATTCTTGAAATTAAATGTAAGGCTTTAGAATTAAGATGGACATTTTAATCAAGCGTCTGCCAATGATGTCTCTTTTGATGTCTTTTCAAGGAGTTATTGCTGGGTGTGATTCCCGAAGCGTGCTGAGGTCCGATCTGAATCAAATCTTTTGCAAACTCACTCAAGTGATCTCAAATGATTAAGCGAAATCACGCTTGGAGTCCCGATCTATCAAATATTTTGCAAACTAGCTCCAAAGTCCTGATCTCAAATAATTTAGCTAACGATTTGGAGTCCGATCTGAATCAAATATTTTGCAAACTCACTCTGAAGTTCTGATCTCAAATGATTTGCTTCGAGTCCGATCTAGTTTTTTTAAGAGTAGATTTAGAATAGTGAGTGCTAAAGTTAGAGGGTCAAATAAACATATGATAAATAATATAATAATAAACAATGTAAACATAGTTAGGCTATTTAAGTTCCTCTCCACAACAAATCCTTTGAATTTAAAAGTATTTAGAAAATATAATTAAAAGATATGAATTCACAAGCCAAAATGAATGATCATTTTAGGCTAGAATGAAACTGAAACTAATGGTCTCTCATTCAACACAAAATCAAAATATTCTGTAAATATTATTTACTGCATTCAGCCTTCCAATATCCACATAAAGAAAATGTTTTACATCAGGGCAGTAGGTGATACATACTTAGGTTACAGATTTTACTACATAAAACTGAGCAGTGTTTTTGTGTTTAACTTTACAGTTTTTTTATGATAATGAACAGACAAGAGTTGATAAAAGCGAATATATATATATATATATATATATATATATATATATATATATATATATATATATATTATATATATATATATATATATATATATATATTCATTTTTTTGTTTAACTATATCTGATGCATATTATTAAAATGTGTTTTTGTTGTTACTTTTTGTTGAGTTGTCCTATTTTGAGGAGTAACTATTAAATAGGCTAATATAGGCTATAATTAAATTTTTTATGACCTAATAATTAATGTATTCCTGAAATTTAATGTAAGGCTAGAATCTAAGATGGACATTTTAACAGCGTCCGCAATTACATTTTTTGATGTCTTTTCAAGGAGTTATGCTGGGTGGAGTGATTCAAAATGTGCTTGAGTCCCATCTGAGTCAAATGTTTTGCAAACTCACTCCAAATTCCTGATCACAAATAATTGAAACGGCTTGGAGTCCGATCTGAATCAAATCTTTTGCAAACTCACTCCGAAGTGATCTCAAATGATTAAAATCGCTTTCAGAGTCCGATCTATCAAATGTTTGCAAACTCACTCGAAGTCCTGATCTCAAATGATTTGCAGCAGCTTGGAGTGATCTAGTTTTTTTTTTTTTTAAGTAGATTTAGAATAGTGAGTTCAGTTAGAGGGTCAAATAATATATGATAAATAATAATGTAATAATATAATATAATAATAATAAACAATGTAATAGCGTACAGATTTTACTCATAAAAGCTGAGCAGTGTGTGTTTGTGTTTAAAGTTATTGTTTTATGATAATGAACAGACACAAGGTGTATAAAATGAATAGATATATTAAATAGATATATATTTTTTTAGTTGTTGTTTTATGGCCTATATCTGGCGTATTATTAAATGTGTTTTGTTGTTACTTTTGTTAGTTGTCCTATTTTGAGAGTAATTGTGATAGGCTAATAATAGGCATATAATTAATTTTTTTATGTAACCTAATAGTAATGTATTCTTGAAATTAAATGTAAAGGCTTTAGAATTAAGATGGAAATTTTAGCGCGTCTAAGACACATCTTTTGATTTCTTTTCAACGAGTTATTACGCGGAGTGATTCCACTGATTAACGATCAACGTTATCTTTGAATGAGGCGTTATCAGCAGTTATCAGAAATATTTGGATCAGAATTTGGGAGTGAGTTTGCAAAATATTTGATTCAGTGGACTCCAATCGCGTTTCGCCATTATTTGAGATCGGACTTTGACTATTTGCAAAATATTGATGTCGGACTCTGAAGCACATGAATTTGATTGGCGAATCATCTTGTAGATGAGTGAGTTTGCAAAGATTTGATTCGATCTGGACTCAAAAGGCTCTTGATTGTGATCAGAATTTGGAGTGAGTTTGCAAACATTTGACTAGATCGGTTAGCCGCTGTTTGGAATCAACCCAGCAATAACTCCATGAAGAAGACATCACATGCAGGCTGTTGGTAGTCCATCCTTAATCTTTGAGAAAAGTTCCCGCAAATGTTCGGAATTTGGTGGAACGGCTAAGACGCCCAGATTAGCCTGGCCGATCACTCCCACACCTGTGTCTCATCACAGTCCATCCAGTGTCTGCACCCTGCATACTGCCAATATTATGGATTTCTGTTCTGGAGAGAATGCCATTCACGCGTCAATCTCTACACAATATCACTCAAATCATATAGTCTTGCCTAACAGTTTCCCTGATTTGTTACAGTTCACAATGTAGCATGGTCTCGCCTACCTTTGTCCATTCAGTTTTTAAAATGTTTTTAATTTTTTGTATTGAATATATCAAGTATGTCATATCAGAGTATGACATCCGCGGTACCATAGAGCAATAAGACAGCTTCACATGCATGTGTGTGTGTGTGTGTGTGTCCCGTGTTTGACTCCTGGGATGATACAGATCCTCTCAAAGTCCTCCCCAGGATGATGATGTCACAGTCAGGTAGTGCGCCTGTCCCACGAGCATGGACAAAGCAACACACACAGTCTGACACTGATAATCACAGAGAGTTCTACATATCATCTGAATCTAATGTTTTGCTACATTTCTATTTATTTTTTTAAATGGAGGAATCAGAGTTGAAACATTTTTTTTCATTTCTGGTTAATAATCTGCTGCTGCTGTTACACTCACGTCCACAGAACAGCTTGAATCATCTGGACTTTGAGTCAAATATTTTGCTTAACATTTTTGCATTTTTATTTTATATTATTTCTTAACATATCGACAATATCAGCCTTCATTTGCATGAATCTTGTTTACTCTAAACATAAACTTTGAATTTGCTCTTTTTTGTTGTTTTTGTTTTTTATCCTCATTTATAAGTCACTTTGGATAGCGTCTCTAAATTACAAATGTAAATGTAAACTTATCAAATTATGGTTCATTTCTTTACATGAATACTCAAATATTCAACTCAAATAAACACTTGTATGATGCAGTATTAGAATTAAATTTATTTGGGGTCTGAAATACCCTGAACATTTTAAGAGTTAAGATGACCATTGCTACAAAATAAAATAAAAGTGAAACTCATCTATTTTGTTTTACCCTTACTAAATTATACAGTTACTGATGACTATAGAACTGTGGGATTACTAACAGGCTATTAACAAAATCATCTCTAAACCTCTTTTCTCTTTATAAAGTTGATATAACAAGTACATGATAGAATCAAATGTTTTGTCAAATCCTCGAAAGGCGTGATCTCAGATGATTCCGCAAAGCGGCTTGATTCGATCTGAATCAAATGTTTTGCAAACTCCGAAGCCCGATCAAATGATTAGCAACGCTTTGAGTCAGATCTGAATCAAATGTTTTGCAAACTCGGCCGGATCAAATGATTATGAAATACTGAGTCAGATCTGATCAAATGTTTTCGAACTCGAAGCCCGATCAAATGATTCTGAAGCTAATTGGTCAGATCTGAATCAAATGTTTTGCAAACTCGAAGCCGATCAAATGATTCCGCAAATCAGTGGGTCAGATCTGAATCAAATGTTTTGCAAACTCTGAAGCCCGGATCAAATGATTGGCGCTTTGGTCCGATCTGAATCAAATGTTTTGCGAACTCGAGCCGATCAAATGATTCCGCAGAATACGAATTCGGTCAGATCTGAATCAAATGTTTTGCAAACTCTGAACCGGATCAAATGATTCGGAAAGCTTCGGGTCAGATCTGAATCAAATGTTTTGCAAACTCTGAAGCCGGATCAAATGATTGGAAATGCAATTGAGTCGATCTGAATCAATGTTTTGCGAACTCAGCCGGATCAAATGATTCACGAAATACAATTCGAGGTCAGATCTGATCCAAATGTTTTGCAAACTCTGAACCCTGATCAAATGATTGGAAACTCTTTGGTCCGATCTGAATCAAATGTTTTGCCGAACTCCGAGGCCGATCAAATGATTAGGTGAAGCGCCGATTCCGATCTGAATCAAATGTTTTTGCGAACTCTCAGTCCAGATCTCAAGTTATTTTCCAGTGAAAGCGTAGCAGTTCTTCTTGCCGAAAAATGGCAGAGACCAAAGTATTCAGATGTGTATGTGGTGCCTTTGTGTTCTAATTCAAAAAAACTAAACAAAAAAACAGTATTTATCATTTCAGGTTTCCCACCGACAAAAAAACCAAAAGCTTTGAAATTGGGCTATACAGCGAGAGGAGCGGAAATTACTCTGAGGAAAGGTACTTTAGTGTGTGCTAAGAACTTCATGGAGGATGAGGTCCGTGTCCAACGTCAGATCTGATCTAGCACCGTGGGCTGTGACTTCCAGTTTTGCGTGGAAAAGTTGCGGAGGCGTTAAATCACTGACGTCAAAAGCGGGCTGTTTGTGGTGCAGAGCATTACATGCGAGATGGTGCAGAACCGCGATTACACAACCGTCCAGTCCCAGGTGAGTGTAATGTTAACTAAAACAATAACTTATATTATGCTTACTGGAACTATAGACATTAATCAAATATAGTATGTTTTATTTGTATTGTTAGATTAACGTTTACATTTAATGTAGCACATGGTAGCAGTTATGCTAACAGTCGAGACAGGCTAGTCAAGCGTGTGTTTATACTTTTGCCATCCCCTTTTACTACTGCTCTCTTTCTGGCAGTCACACAGAATTAACAAAGACATTTAAAGTTATCAATAAAATCCACAACAATGTAGAAAATCTAGAGCAGTTGAACAAACATCTGTTGTACAACAAATTCAAATTATTTTTAATGGTTTGTAGGTTATTTAACTTTGAATTGATGTTCTGAGTAACTGGTATATATTGCATAAATGTGATAGTAACTTTTCAAAATTATTGGTGTTTTTTTATTAAAGTGTTATGTTTAACACAAAATAATACATGTATTGTTGTTTGCTTTATTAAGTGCTCTTGCTGAGGCATGTGAAAAAAATTAAGGGCTGGAAAAAAAACTCGTGACATCGCATCACTCTGCCAGTGACGTCGGCATCGTCTACACGCCTCCGGTGACATCAATCATCTACACGCCTGCCGGTGACGTCGGCATCATCTACCTGCCGGTGACATCGGCATCATCTACACACCTGCTGGTGCATCGGCATCATCTACACCTGCTGAGGTGACATCAGCACTCTCTTTCACGCCTGCTGGTGACATCGGCATCATCTCACCTGCTGGTGACATCGGCATCATCTATCCTGCGCTAGTCGGTGACGTCGTCTCTCTTTCCTGCTTGGTGAGCATCGGCATCATCTACACACCTGCTGGTGACATCGGCATCATCTGCTGCCTTGGTGACATCGGCGTCATCTACACGCCTGCGGTGACATCGCATCATCTACCACCTGCCGGTGACATCGGCGTCGTCTACACACCTGCTGGTGACATCAGTGCCTCTCTCTGCTTAGCTGGTGAGCATCAGCATCATCTCTCACCTACTAGTGACATCGTAGCTTCTCTTTACCTGCTAGTAACTTGTCTGCTTTGTGATAACAAGATTGCTATCTTCTAGTATGTTTGTCTTTTGTTACCTTCTCAATGAGGGTTTAACCACCATAATACATAAAATATTTCACATTCTTCTCAGTGTGCTTTTTTTTTTTTTTTTGCTGAATTTAATGCTTAGATTTTGGGAAATTTAGAGTCAGAATATTTATAAAAATCTAACTCTTTACTTTTACTTATGATCTGCAATATGGTTTCAGATTCTGAACACATCAGAAATCACCAACCCTTCCTGACATATCTTTCCAGTTTAGGGGGTATGTTCCAACAATATAACATAAATAACAATAAAATATAATTAATTGAAGCATGACTTATGGGGTAACTGTTTTTTTTCTTGTAATGGGAGACATATGAACTACATTCACTATAGAACAGGAACATCATTTGTTGGTAGAATTTTCTTGCCTATTTTCTTCCTAGCAAAAAGTTAATGTAATCTCATGTTAAAAAAATTAAAAATAAAAATAAAATAAAATGCTATTATTCTCTTGTATGCTCATGTTTTATTTGCATTATCATTTTGAACTTTGAAGAAGGCATGCAAGGTTAAAGTATTACTCAAGTTTTCAATACAGATTTTACAAAACTTTAACATTCACTTTTTTGTTCACAGTAGACTATGGGTATACATTAAAGGTTTTAATTTAATAGAACAGAAGAGTCAAGTTAGATAAGTTTAATGATTTAAATTGTTTCTAGTAGACATGACCAAATTGAATGTAGTTAACATGGCATTGTTAGATATGGTAGGTCTGACAAAATTCAGAGTGATTAACTACAAATCTTCTCTATTAGGCATGACAAAACTTTATCTAGCAGGAATGGCCAATTTTCTTTTGTAATCTTCACTAAAGAATTTAAGTTTATACAACAAGATTACTACAAATCGTTTCAAACTAGTGATTTTGGTTGGAAAATGTAATTAAATTTAGTTGGAAAAGTTTGCTAAAATTTTTTTAACGTTCAACAACTTTTTTTTGAGTGTTCAAAATGCTGTCAACTTGATAGAAAACTGGGCAAATAAATGGTGCTTTGGAGCTCTCTATGGCAGAACACAAGTAATTTGTTTTCAAAAGAAGGCGAACCTATAGATATCAAAATGTATATAGAGAAACATTAGGAGCAGACATCAGTTGTTGGGTTTTAGGGTATGGATGGACTCAAAATTACATTTCAGAGTACATATAGAGAAAATAATAGATAAATGTAAAGTGATAAATATAATGAGATGTCTAGCTGGAGCTGAATGGGCATATCAGCAATCACTCAAAAAAGTATTTATGTGGCACTAATTGGAGCAAATAATAGATTATATGGTAGCATGGTGTCTAGTTCTGCCTCAAAACTCAACATGAGATTGAGGCAATTCAGAATCAACTGAACATTGAGGCAGGGAGTAATGCCACTAGGAATGAGAAGGATTCAGTTAAGAATGAGATACTGAGCAAACATAAAGGTCAATGCAAAATCATCCAGTTAAGAATGTTTTAAGTGACTGTTGGAATATAATATAAAAAGCGAAAGTTTTGGATGGTTTTATTAATGAGACAGAGACATGGATTAGTGATTTTAATATTGCCCCAGTGTGATTCTGCCAGCAATTCCTCCTTGGTTTTCCCATGCCTTCAATTGATATCCAGTTACACAAAAGCCTTTCACTCCATTCCGGCAAATTCAGGGGTAAAGTGTTCACTGAATGTTCCTGGTACTGTGGCATTTCACACGCCAGTGCGACCCGGTTATGTGCGTGCCACACACTTGAAATCGTCAATGCGACCGTGACATCAGGCGGTGGCGTGTAATGTACTAGTCGACAACGCTTGGCACTTATACTCTGAAGGAAAGCGATCTCTGCGTCAGCGGAAGAGTGAGAACTAGCGATCCTGCTTCATACAGTTTGCACATATGTTTTTCGTCGCGAATGTTGATCTTCCTTCAAAACACCCGGTAAAAGTCTGCGCGATAGCGCTCAGCATCGCCGATCGAGGAATTAGATCTGGCTTTTGTTCACCGCCTTCGTTCCGGTCGATTACCTGCAATGTACTATGTCCCGACCGGTTGATTCGGTAATCAATTTCCGGGGCGTGGTTGCTTTCACACAGAAGCGACCAGGCAGTATTACTGCAGGCATATGCGGGTCGGCGTTGTTGAAAGGCTAAGACAAACATATAGGAGAATATCCTGGATAAGCGTAGCGGTACAAGATTACCATAGATCATGTATATAGTTCCATCCAGATATATACTGGTGGCTCAAAGATCAGATACAACATCTGCTGCGTATTCTACCTCAATTTAAAGTCAACATTTTGAAAGAACATCAAATCACTTTTCAGTATTTACTTCAAATTAAGCAATTATATTACATTTCATGGGTTGAAGAAGTTAGCCAATCTATCAGTTATATGCACATCTGTGGAAGCGGGTTTACCGCGTCTTCACAGGCCTCTGTCGAAGCGTAACTGGTTTACAAAAAAAATAAAAATAAATAAATCAATATTAAATAATGTCAACACTTTGCAGAAATGTAGGTGTAAAGTGATGTTTATTTACAGTGCATTTATATCCCGTAAACTCCTCAATGATAGATTCATGCTCAGGCACCACACTTCACACTTTCGCTTCGAGGTTATGACCCGAAAATCTTTGGGGCTCTCTTTTTAGTCAAGCCCCGCCCTTTTCTTAAAACCATTGATAAATTGGTGGGTAAGTATTTCGAGTGGTATGTACAATTTTCACAACATCAAAAATATATACTCACAAAAATAGCAAAATATTTACAGAAACAAACTCAAAAAATAACAATACAAATGTAGACACATAAAAAATTAGCATAATAATAATAATAATAATAATAAAATAATATTCCATTACCCCTAACAGACAAGACAATGGACGTGACTTCCGATTGCTTCCGCCGACGCAGCCACACACAGCAGTCCTGGCACTATTATCCAGGCCCAGGGTGGACCTCAGGTTCGGTCGATCGATGGAGGAAAGCAACGCAGAAGACAGCAACACGACAGCTGACAACACCGAAAACAAGGTATGTATTAACATAACATGACGAAACATAAAACATAGAACGGAGACCAAACACAACTCAGGTATGTAGACATGTTGTTATGCGCAGCAAGGGATTCTGAAGGGGATGGAAATGGGTAGCTGTATTTGCGTGTAATGACCAGCGATCTCGCGATGTGGAACGGAGGATGATGTAATGTGTGTGTGTGTGTTGTGTGTGTGTGTGTGTGTGTGTGTGTGTGTTGTGTGTGTGTGTGTGTGTGTGTGTGTGTGTGTGTGTTGCGTAACTAACAGGCAGGTCACCCTGTACGAACTCTCTATCTGCAATTGAAAGATCTTGCAAGAGTGGTATTTCTTTAGCTAGACAGGATTTAATTTATGAAATATTACAAAGTCTTTTAGAGACCAGACAATTGGGAATCATTATTCATTTCTTTGGATGCGGCGCATGTGGGAAGGTAGGAAGCGAAGTGGTGATGGTTTAAACAGGCCATGCATTTACAAAGTTGATATTAATATTGCATTAAATGAGACAGAGATAAAAGATCATAAAAGGAAGTGGAAGAAATAGCAGAAGGAGTGGGACAGTGGAAATAAGGTCGACATTTATACAACAGTCAAGGAACAGTTGGTTTAGAAGAAGAAAATATTGGAAATAGGAGGAAGGATGTTTTAATTTCAAGAATGCACATGACCATTGTCTATTAAATCAAAGTATGGTCCAAGTTGTAAACACCAGACTGGGTTTTCTGACAAATGAGTTCGAGAAAATATGGAAACAGTAGAACATGTATTATTAAAATAGAGGGCTTATGAAGAAAGATTTTATTATTTCAAGCATTAAGAGAATGGAAATGGAAGTTTTCCATCAAGCATTATTGGTAATATTAAAGCAATTTAAAATATACAAATAATATTTAATTTTCTTAAACTCATTTTTACAGAATTTGGTCACTGCTACCATAGCGTTATCCACCTCCAATCAGTAGGTGGCGGAATGCACCATTTAAGTTTGGTTTGCCAGCTGCCATTAAACTTGAAAAGAAGAAGAAGAGCTGTTAGTGGGAAGTTCGATTCTTTTCAGGAACTTGATTCTTTCAGGCGGTTCGATTCAATAAACCAGTTGAAAAAAACTGTTCCTTCGGTTCTTTTAACTTCGGCGTAATGCGTCATTGGTGATGGCGTAATGGCATCAGATCTATCAAACATTCAAATATATAAGTCAGTAATCATAACTTTAGTCATTTAAAACCTCATAATCATGAAAGTTTGCATTTGAGTTTTGCAACAACACCCAAATACGTAACAGCAATAATGTGCATATGAGGTTAAGTCTTGAAGATATAAAGTTAATTAGGTGTCACAGCTAAACCATGATCCACTTACTAAACAGCAGTCGATGTAGACGTTTTAAATGAATGTTTAGCCATGATTACTATCATCAAGCTCTTCGATACGCTCATAACATTACTAGCACAGAATCAGAATCAATCACCAAAGAATCACGTGGTTCAGACATGCTGAGACGTCTGCTTCCGCTGAATGCAGCGCGCCAGTATCATCAGTTCACCGGTTCTCCAGATTCTCAGCGTTACTGATGATCGAAAGCCGATGCAACCGGTTCTTGACTTCGAGCGAGTAACTCTACTGTTCGTGTTCTGTTTTGCCTTCAAACTCAGTTTGTGATGTGTCATCATGAAATGGAAGTGAAGTGGCGTGACGTCAAAGTATGTGACCCATACTCAAATTTGTGCTCTGCATTTAACCCATCGAGTGCACACACAACAGAGCAGTGAACAACACACACCACACACACACACACTTGTGGAGCACACACCAGACAGTGAACACACACACTGTGAACACACACAGAGCAGTCCACTAATTATTAGCATCGTCAATTATTATTTTTTGTAGATTATGAAACAACACACAACACATTCTACTTTAAGGTTGTGCCGAAGTTCTACCGAACTATTATGATCTGTACATCTTTCCCTTTTACTTGTTCCCACCCTGGGCACCATCAAGTTAACTTTCAGCCATCTTACTTCTGTACACTTGTGCATGCTTTAGTCTGGTATTCATTTCTTGATGATTATGGGATTGATGATTGGAAATTAAAATTTTTGTGTGAACTAATCCTTTAACACTGTATTACAAGAAATACACTCAGAGAAAAAAAAAAAAGCGATGCATATTACAATGAGTGTGTGTTGTGTGTGAGAGAGAGAGGTGTGTGATGTGTGTGTGTGTGTGTGGGAGAGAGAGAGAGAGAGAGAGAGTGTGCACACCAGAGCAGTGAACACCAGGAATGTTACTAAAGGCGGTATCTGTCTTTACTAGGTATTCTTTTTCCCTACCACTTTTACTTCAGTACATATTTCGATGAGTTTAATACTTTACTCCGTTTTTTTGTTATTGCTGCATCGTTCCGTTACAATTATAATAATGTTACGAATCATTCCCAACAAACCACTGCCAAGAACTGTGATGGCGGTTTGATAAACTAGCACATCATTGGCGAATCAGCGTTAAAGAAGCTGGCGTGCTGACTGAACTGATGTGAAGAGATGAACGGGCGAGACGAATGGCATGTGCAGGTCAAGGAAACGTTGCATGGTTTCCGGATCCTGATTCTTTCTGACAGTTTGATTCAATAAACGGTTGAAGAAAACGGTTCACGCGATTCTTTAAGCTCTAATGGCGTCATTGGCGATGATGCAGGCCGGTTTTACCTGGGCTGTGTAACATTAGCACAGAATCGAGATTCAGAATCAATCACCAAAAGAATCAGTTGGTTCCAGGCGTCTGTGTGACCGGTTTGCTTCGCCTGAATCACAGATGCGCGGTATCATCAGCTCCCTCGGTTCTCGAATGGGACGGAGTATAAGCGGTTCTTGACTCGTGAAGCGAGTCCAGTCTATGATCCGTTATCTGGCGCTTCGCGTGTTCATCTTCAGTTCTCTCTTCACAGCATTCAGTCAGTTGTACTTCACGATCGTTATGCGCTTCGTCAGTAAAGGCGGTTTTCTAATCGCGGTTAATTCCATCAGGTGCTGATTTCACATCAGAGCAGCTACTGTTCAAGTATAGGTCTCGCAGGAAGTTACAAGATCAAGGTGTTTTATACCATGATACCTGATTAGTTGATGTATAGCGGCGTTAGGTTTGGGTGGGGTTGGGTAAGGGGATCATTTAGATTGCATGATTCAGAAACACCCAGCAGTTTTAACCCACATGGGATGCATGCCCACTTTGCTCTGCAGAGACCTAAGTCTCAGCTGTTTTTACTACACAGAGCCGTTGTTAATAGAGAGATGCAATTCGTTAATTTTCAGGCGTTCTCTATTAACAGCGCTCTGTGCTTCAACAGCTTCTAACTACTTCAATCCGCAGCTGAGGAATTAACCGCTGATTAGAAAACCGGCTTTACCGGAATCGCGCGATGCTTGTCGGCCGATGCGATTGATCGAACATCTAGTTTTAACTCAGAGGAGTGTCAGCCACTTAAAAAGTTAACAGCAAGTCATTTTGTGGATTAATGGTATTGAGGAGCGAAGCCGTTTAAAGCGAATCAGTTGATTTGGTGAACTGTTTCAAAAGATCGGTTACATCTGAGATGTGGATTCCGCGAACGGGATATCACAAACTGACTTCGTTTTGAACTTTCTAACAAAGACGCGAAGAGAGACAATGCTGAATAAAGATAGTAGTTTTGCTATTTTTTATATTTAACTGACCCTCTGATGTCACATGGACTACTTTGAAGATGTTTTCTTACCATTCTGGACATGGACAGTATACACACAGCTTCAATGGAGGGACTGAGCTCTCAGACTAAATCTAAAATATTTTAAACTGTGTTCAAAGATAAGCGGAGGTCTTAATCTTTGAAACCATGAGGTTGAAGTTATTTGACATAATTTTGCAAATTGGTGAAATAACCCTTTATCTGTTTTTGTTTAAGTTACAATCAAAGGAATGTGATGTCCTTTAGGTTAATCTTGAAATAGCAAAAAATGTCAAACTTTTGAATACTTCTTTAATGAACTATAAAATCTGTACTTTTTACTTTCATTACCAGGTAGTACATTTTAAAATGACTTTGCAATACTTATAAAAATGTTGAATGTAGACTTCTATAAAGTGTGGTTCTTAAAGCTTAACTTCTACTAGATCTTTTGATGAGCACTTTGTTTACTTTTTTACTCAGAGGTATGGTCTCTAGTCTTCTTGAAATCTCTGGTGACCAACACACACTGTGAACACTGAACACAGAGCGTGAACACACTTACACACAGCAGGAACCATTGTGCAATGAACACACTGGAGAGTGTTCATCTTATGCTTTGGTGCCAGGGACAGTTGGGGGTTGATAATTGCTCAAGGGTCTCAGTGATGGTTTGAAGGTGGAGAGAAGAACTGTCTCACTCCCGAGATACAATTCCTGCGCGAAACTAACAAACCTTGATTGGGTCCTACTCTCTCTAACTGTAGACTGCATCACATTAACTATAAATACATTTTACAGATATTTCCAAACTCTTTTTCATTAACATAGGTCTTTGGGATCTTAATTGTACAACCACCTGAAACCATTTGCGCATACATTACCCATATACAGTTGAACATTCATCTAAAATAGACATTGGTTATTTTCCACTTTGGATGTTTAACAAAGATTCAGCATCGCAGTATCACAGTTCATGGGTTCTCCAAATGCGGCCGACGCCGAAGCGATTCGGTTGAGTGTACTGGTGATCCAAACGAACAACGGTTCTTGCTTCGAAAGCGAGAACTGCTACTCAACAGTAGGCGTGTTAAGTTCATTATCTGGCTTCGGCTCGTGTTATCTTCAGATTCAGGTCTTACAGCATTCAGTCAGTGTACTTTGAGTAAATGATTACTAGGATATGGTTTGTTTGCAATCACGCCTTATATGAAAAAAAATCAATACAACTGCAATGGTAGTAAGGTTTTTAATTTATTTGTTCCTGATCAACTCACTGGAAGTTTATTTAAAGAATAACAAATTAAAACTTGAAATGAAACGGCTTCCTGCTATGATTATATTACCTCAGGACTGACAATTTGATTTACTGTATTCAAAGTAACTTTATATTTATTCTGTAATATTGACTTTAGATGATTTCATAATCAATGATGATGGTTAAATTTTTTAATAATCCTTAACACTGTATAGAATAGAATAAAATATTAGCTAATTCAAGATGATTTGTTTGTGTGTGTTGAAGGAAGTTTGTTGTGTTGTTGGTGTGATTGAGAATAGATGAGAAAGAATTTATTGGTGATGTATGTTAATGTATTAAGATAATTGTAATAAGTTTAGAAGATTTTTATAATAATATGAAAAATATAATTGTAATAATATGTAGAAGGAATGTAGAGAGTTAAGAATAATATTATTGTAGAGAGAGAGAAAGAAAAATTAATTAATATATTAATAATGTAAGAAAAGAATAATAATGATTAATTAAATGAAAGAATTAATAATGTAATTGTAAGAGAAGTATAGAATAATAATATTAATAATATATGAAAGATTAATAAGAAGAAATAGAATATATGTAAGAAGAGAAAAATATGTAAAATATGTATATGTAAAGAAATAAAATAATATGTGAAAGATAGAATGTAATAATAATAAAAGGTATAATTATGAGAAGAAAGAAAGGTGTATAAATGAGAAGAAGTAGTAATATGTAAAGAAAGAGAGAAGTAAATGTGAAGTATGTGTGTGAGAGAAAGTGAAGTGTTAATTTTGTGTGTAGAAGAGAGAATGTAAAGATGTGTGTGAGAGAAGAGAATGTAAGTTGTGTGTGTGTGAAGGAGAAAGGGTGAGGTGTTGAGTGACAGTGAATTTATAAGAAGTGGTTTGTATGTGTTAAGTGAATGTGTGTGACTAAGCTTAGCCTGGTCAGAAGCGATATATGTATAACATAGAACGTTCAAATATAGCGCTTTACACTTAGACCGTATTAAATGTACTGATCATGTAAACTATTTGAAGATAAATATATCGAGATAGAAAATATGATAAGGGCAGCGTCTAACCTGTTAACATGGGGCGAGATTAAAATGGACAACCTAGCAAGCTAGCAGCAGGCGCGCATCCTAGTTATGTTGCTGCGCGCTTCGCCGTTAATAAATACCAGATCACTTCGACAGCCTACATCGCACATCCTGCGTTGTGACTTCGTGGATTGATATTAGCGATACTCGATGCTTAACACATCGATGCAGCCTACTAATACATTTAAACATTACAAATGCGTGAAAATTCAGGAGTTGGTTACATTTACGTTATCTGTATGCGTTTAGAACCAAAATGAATGTATCAGATTTGTTCTGCGAATATGATGCTCGGTTGCATCCCTAATTAAAAGTATTAAAAAATATATCTGATTTCAATATCAAAATAATTTGACACCGTTAGCGCTGCACCCCATCTGAGATAGTCACTTCCTGTTTGTTGTTGGCGACTGTACTGCGTTAGAGCTCCGTCACTTTAGTCTTTTTTATCAACTATTTTTAACTTAAAATCAATTTTATACATCATCGTTTCCGTTTAATAGCGTGTGAATACATCCTCTATTGTATTCTACAACAAAAACAATCAAGCCTCGCTAACACTAGTTTTATTTTGATCTCCGGGTCTGCTATTGGCTTATAGCCAGTTAGCATCAGGCGTGGTTGCATAACTGCTCCATTCTAATACTCTATTCACACACATTACCACTGCTGTACTCACTGTTACTTGCTTTAATGGAGAATGTCTACCTTTGATTGCATTTCAGGAACGTTGAAGCCGTGGAGAAACAAATTAGCGACCTGGCCATGACTTCTCCCCCTCACTGCCTTCGAACTCCATCCAGAAGCGCTCCCCTCAGCGAGACAAGGCCTTGGCGCTGTGATCAGCTTAATGTATAATACAGTGATATTAACAGACCAAACTCACTGCGGCGATTTTTTAGAAAATTATACAAAGCGTAGTCAGCCAGGCGATGAACATTATTAACAGCAATTGTATATGATGCAGTCACAATATTTGTTAGTTCTGTTGTTGATTCAGGTCAGCATCATCTGAGGTCCCTCTGAGGGTCAGCATCATCTCTTCTCAGGTGTTCTGGATCCAGACTGGAGCTTGTGTAAATCCTAGTTTACCCGGGATGAAGATCCAGCAGAAACAGAGAAAACACAGAGAACATCATAGCATAGCTGCTGATCAACAAACTAAATTAGTTTAGCAAGCTAATGAATAAAAATGTGCTTTATATGTTGTGATGCTCTTTTTGTGTACATTGTGACATAAAATGCTGTTACTGTTTCTTTTCTTCACCAATACCTTGGACAGTCCAGCCTGTGATCTCTAAAAGGCGGTTGTCGCATGCGATTTTGCTGTTTGAGTTAGCATCGCGATTTTTTCATGGTGGGAAATCAGCGTATTCTCTTATAATTGCGGCTGTATCATTTGCGATGAATTATGAGCCGAGCAGAGGTAACTGTGCACTTCCGACCTCCGATCATTTTTAAACATGTCTAAAAGTTTGTGAGCTATCGGTTTGAATTAGTGCCATTTGTGCGGTTGAGCGAGCCGATTTGTTGATTTATCTGAAGTTGACCAATCACGAACTAGGGAAAACCACAGAAGAAGAAGCGAAGGCGGCGGACACAGCGAATGTGGCAGCTATTCAATGCCTTTTATTTCTCACCGCATATGTGTTCAGGGACTCTCCAAAGCGTAGCGGTATTCTGTATATCCCCATACACTACCTCTATCCATCGCGGAAAATGCATGTTTAAAATTTCAAATATGTATAGTATTTTTTAAAAGCCATTTGGAGTTCTGAGGGCACAGGAATTGTCCTCACAAACCATGTTTATAGTAATACCTATTTCAGATATTTATAAACCAACACACACACACACACAGGGTGATAAGCGATCGGTTTCCTATTGCTGAAAATAACCTGTACATGTAGGAAACAGTCGCGCTCATGTATCAATATTTTATATGCAGTTATGAGGGAAACAGTTATATTGACGGCGTTCCACTTACCGCTACATGCACAGAATGATCACCTGTATGACATCAAAGTAGCGAGAGGCGTTTGAATGCATTGGATATGTGTGCTCTCTTATAGCTCTGCGGTAATGTCATACAGTGATCCTTCTGATGGTGCGCTGCTTCGAATCGAAGCGTCTATCAACTGTACGTTGCTTCTGGAATTACGAGGTTGTAAAAAATGGTGTGCATTATCATCATGCTGTCCGTCGATTTTCAGATATCCTATCGTCATTGCGTGGACATACGTCTTCGACCATCAGTGCACGTGTCGCCCACCTTAAGACACCCAGATTCAGCCTGGTCACGATCTGTCCCCACCTGTGTCTCATCTAGTCCATCACCAGTGTCACCCTGCATACTGATTTATGGATTTCTGTTCTGGAGAGATGCCATTCACAACATAATCTACACAATATCCAACTCAAATCATTTAGTCTTGCTAACAGTTTCCCTGATTTGTTACAGTTCACAATGTGCATGGTCTTGCCTACCTTTGTCCATTCTGTCGTTTTTTAATATTTGATTGAATATATCTCAAGTTTATTTTTAAAGCAACTTCACTTCATCTTTCCCTAGAAGGATAATGATGTCTTCCTCCTGGGTTTTCTACCTTGGAGGTTAAATATCAAAATGAGTGTCTTTGTAACCATTCTCAATGAACTGAACATTTTAATGGTGCTTCTAAATAAAATATTAAATGTAATATAAATATATGCACTAACCTACCATCAACCGTTTGGTGTTTAAAACATCATCTTTTTTTGCATTCAGCAGAAGACAGAAACTCATTACAAAACATATATAATTTTTTACATTTTATTTAAAAAATAAATATGTAAAATAAGCATCGAATATTTTTTAAACACGATATGGTTTTGACATATCGTATATATCGATATATTGTTTATATTCTGACTCCCCACTTTGCTTGTTTGCCTTCCCTGTGCTGTGCTCGCCCCGCTCGCTCGCCCCCGCCTCCTTGCTTTTGTCCCCTCTCACCTCGCGTGTAGAGAATTAGTCAAAAAAAAAAAAAAAACAATGGCTCCATTATATGGAGATACTTCAGTTTAAGGCGTAGGCGAACGGCGAGATGTCTACTGTAGGGCCCAATGAAACGCGGACGGAATCGCGGAATCCAGTCATAAAATGGAATTTACAGTTTACAGCGGAATGTCACGGAATTTGTCAAATTTTAAATGAATTAATCAAAAGTCGGTCATGCACTTACATCAAATCGCGAAATGGACTAATATCTGCAAATATTAACGGAAAAGTCTATTTAAATATGAATCCTGCATGTTCTGCGTGTCTGTGTTCAACGAATGGAGCAGAAGCGCGTCTTCATTCATTAAACACGGAAGCTCGCATAAGCGCTCGCGCTGATTTCCTATTGCTTTCCTCTCTCTAAATAAAGACGTGAACACATGAGGAACATCTCCAGAACTGCACTGAGAGTCACTTCATGAGCATCTGACCGTTTGATTTGAGTAAGACTAGCTCATATCACATCATGAGACTGTAGTATCACATACACAGAACTGTAAAGGTAAACCCGTCAAAATAAAAGTATTTGACAGAAATCTATCACTATTGTGACAGCAGAATGTAGATATCCACTACTACTACTATTAAAATGAAACGAACATAATTTTATAAGGAATAATCACACAACATTTCTCCCATGTTTTATTTTTTAATAGTAAATCCCCTTTGTTTACCAAAAAATAAAGTTTGCTTAATTTTAAATAATTAAAAGATAAATTAAATGAATGTCTTATGCCTTCATTTGATAATCAGAAAAATGTAAATACACAGAATTTCTGAAGGAAAAAACATTTCACTTAAGCTATTTTAAGAATTGTTTTTAACTAATTAAGTTTTTTTTATGCATTTAAATAATTGCACATGCTAAAACACAGAATTGGGTAACAATAAAACATATGGTGAAGAAAAAATAAAACGTTTCATAGGCCCCTTAACATGTAATATTTGCCATATTTGTTTTTTGCAGTAGTTTTTGGGGTTATTTTTCCTGTAAAGATATCGAGATATATATCGTATATCGAGATATAGCAAAATACTTCGAGATATATTTTTTTTGCTCATATCGCCCACCTAACTGAAACTAAAAACAGTTTTCTGTAATTGAATTAAAGCTTCTTTTTTTTCAAAATAGTTGAAATGCTAAAGTTATTAAAACTGGCATAAACAATAAAAAATTAATAAAACTAATTCCTAAACTTCAAACTGCAATCTTGTCAATCTGAGGAAGTGCTGTAACAGTTTATAAAGACCTTGATGTTGTTTGGACACCGTGTGTGTGTGGGTGGGTGTGTGTGTGTGTGTGTGTCGTCCACCTGGATGTTTCCCTAACCGCTCTGAACTCTGAAATGACTCAAATGATTAGCGATCCCTTCTGAACTCTCGAACTGACTCAAATGATTAGCGATCCCGCTTCAGAACTCTCGAAATGACTCAAATGATTTAACGCTCCGAACTCTCGAAGCTAAAGATTACGGCTCAGCTAGAACTCCGAGCTCAAATGATTAGCGCTCCGCTACGAACTCTCGAAATGACTCAAATGATTGGCGGCTCCGCTTCGAACTCGAAATGACTCAAATGATTCGCGATCCAGCTACGAACTCTCGAAATGACTCAAATGATTCGCGATCCGCTACGAACTCTCGAATGACATCAAATGATTGGATCCCTCGAACTCCGAACTAAATGTTCGAACCCTCTGAGCTTAAGAGCTCAAATGATTCGGCTCAGCTCGAACTCTGAAATGACTCAAATGATTGGCTCCTTCGAACTACGAAATGACTCAAATGATTCGGCGTCCTCGAACTCTCGAAATGACTCAAATGATTCAGCGATCCCGCTACGAACTCTGAACTGCAAATGATTCAGCGATCCCTTCGAACTCCGAACTGAGCTCAAATGATTAGCGAATCCCTTCTGAACTCCGAACTGACTCAAATGATTCATCGAACCCGCTTTGAACTCGAAATGACTCAAATGATTACGATCCCATCTGAACTCCCAAAGGTATGGTTTAGTTTAGCAATTTCAGACCAGCAGCACTGTTTCACAGCTGAAACACACAGCGGTGATTCATTACTGAATGAATCTACAGCTTTGAACGAATCAGTCAGTGATTCAGTGACTTCGTTCATTATGGAATAATCTCGGAGTGATTTAATGACTCACTGCGTTGCCACCTACTGGCGCAGTTTCATATTTAAAGTATCATTTCAATATTATTTATAATTTGTATTATTTATGCAAAGGTTAATATAAAAATGTATTTGTAAAAATTCATTCTGTAATGTCTATTCAATGCTTTTCTCATTTTATCACAATAATAGTGATGTTTATTCTCCGTCCAAATTGATTGCGCATCATCTAATTAATGAATTTTGTTAATACCCTGATCTGTGCTCAGGTGCGTTTAGTGAACCGGTGTATCCGGGACAGTCTCTGAGCGGAGATGTGGAAGGAAGGGAACAGGATTCACATCAGTGCAAGGTATGAGCGTTGGTGTGTGTGTTTAGTCCTTCAGTGTGTGTTTAGCTGCATCTGTTCTACAGCTCTAGGTGAAGGAGAGCGAGCGGTGCTGTCTGGAGCTTATAGATCTGCAGATGGATGTGTGTCAGGCGGTCTCCGCAGGTCTGCACACACACACACACACACACACACATCACATCTCGAGATGCATCTGAGGATCAGAGATGGCGGTCAGGAGCTGGTGAAGAAGGTGCGCTGTGTTCGGGATGGAGATCAGCAAAGGCGGCAGAACTATCCGAGTGGGTGAGCAGACACTGCAGAATAACATTCATTCTCTTAACACAAGCAAAGAATATCTGCCAAAGGGCGAGGAATAGAATGAACTATTATAAGGAATATATTTTGAAGAAGAACACCATGACCTTCATCAAATTAAAATATCTTGTGTTTGTGTCGAGTGAATGGTGGCAGGTAAAAGAAAAGAGTAAAAATAAACCCTGGACAATCTTCCTAAAACATCGTCTGCAGGAGCCTTGATGATTATAAATATGCTTTATCTTTATCAAAGTATTAGTTCATCAAGCCTTGTGTTCAACTCCATGTTTATACTGAAATTAAAAGTAGCTGTGATCTTATTCTAGTTGCGGCTCTGAAATCAGTGACAGCTGATTGGTTGATTGACAAATGTCTTCACACACAAAGTGCTTCATATTCAAACACAGTTTAGATTAACACTCATATAACTGTATTGTTTGTGTGGAGGAATCAAACAATCAAATCTGCGATCGTTTACTCTTCCTCAGCCTGCACAAGTGTTTTTTTTCTGTTGAACACTAAAGAAGATGTTTTTTGAAGCGACCGTTGGCGGCACCCATTGACTTCTGTGCTACAGGAAGAAATACTATGGAAGTGAATGGGTCCATCAACCGTTTGGTGTTTAAAGCATCATCTTTTTAGCATTCAGCAGAAGCAAACTTCATTACAAAACATATATAATTTTACATTTTATTTAAAAAATAAATATGTAAAATAAGCACCACAGTTAAACTTTTATTCCTAACTAATAATTCATTCCCAAAGCAACTAACTATGTCATTGTTGTTAACTAAGACTGAAACTACTAAAACAGTTTTCTGTAATTGAATTAAAAGCTTCTTTTTTTTTTTCAAAAGTTGAAATGCTAAAATTATTAAAACTGACATAAACATTAAAAAAATTAATAAAACTAATTCCTAAACTTCAAACTGCAATCTTGTCAATCTTAGTAAGTGCTGTAACAGTTTATAAAAGACCTTGATGTTGTTTGGACACCGTTGTGGTGTTGTGTGTGTGTGTGTGTGTTGTGTGTTGTGTTCCACCTGGATGTTCCCTAACACTCTAGAACTCCCGAACTGACTCAAATGATTGAGATCCCGTTTGAACTCTCCAAACTGACTCAAATGATTCACTGAACCCTTGCGAACTCCCAAAGTATGGTTTGTTTAGCAATTTCCCAGCTAGCACTGTTTCACAGCTGAGAACCACACAGTGGTGATTCATTCAGATTAATCTACAGCTTTGAGCGAATCAGTCAGTGATTCGGACTCTTCCATCGAATAATTTCTGAGTCGATTTAGTGACTCACGCACCTACTGGGTCAAGTTTCAGAGTATCATTTAATACTAATTTGTATTATTTATGCAAGGTTAATAAAAAATTTATTTATAAAAATTATTTCGTAGTCTATTCAATGTTTCTCATTTTCACAATAATAGTGATGTTTATTCTCCGTCAAATTGATTTCTGTCATCTATTTAATGAATTTCTGCTATAACCTGATCTGTTGCTTCTAGTTGCGTATAAGTGACGGTCACATTGACTATCTGTGCTGGGAAATTATGGAAGTGAATGGATACCATCAACTGTTTGGTGTTTAAAACATCATCTTTTTTACATTCTAGTCAGAAGACATAAACTCATTACAAAACATTTATAATTTTAATTTTATTTAAACAAATAAATATGTAAATAACACCAAGTTAAACTTTATTCTAACTAATAACTTCATTTCCCAAAGCAACCAACTATGTGTCATTGTTGTTAACTAAGACTGAAACTACTGAAAACGTTTTCTGTAATTGGTGTTTAAAGCTTACTTTGATTTCAAAAGATTAAATGCTAAAATATTTAAAACTGACATATAACATTAAATAAAATTAATAAAACTACATCTAAACTTAAACTCAATCTTATCAACTGAGTAAGTGCTGTCAACGTTTATAAGACCTTGATGTTGTTATGACAAACTCTAGTGTGTGTGTGTAATTGATTAAAGTTGTTTGTGTGTGTGTCCACTGGATGTTCTAAACGCTACAAATTCAACTGTCAAATGATTGGCGCTCCGCTACAACTCTGAAATGACTCAAATGATTCGCGATCCCTTCAAACGAACTCTGATGTCAAATGATTGCTAGATCCGCTCTGAACTTCTAAAGACTCAAATGATTGGCGACCCTGTCCGAACTTCGAATGCTTCAAATGATTTGGATCCGCTTGAACTCGATGACTCAAACTGATTCCATCCCGCTACGAACTCTGAGAATGACTCAAATGATTCGCGATCCGCTACGAACTCCGAACTGACTCAAATGATTAGCGATCCCTTCGAACTCTCGAATGACTCAAATGATTCGAGATCCGCTTACGAACTCTCGAAATGACTCAAATGATTCGCGACCACTACGAACTCCCAAAGTATGGCTTTAATGTTTAGCAATTTCACACCAGCAGCACTGTTTCAGTTAAGACCAGCGGTGATTCATTACTGAGTTGTGTGTGTGTGTGTGTGTGTGTTCCAATGTTTGGCTCCGGATGATCTGAACTCTCAAAGTCCCTCCCCAGGATGATGATTCAGTCAGGAATCGCCTGTCCCACGAGCATGGACAGCACACACAGTCTACATTGATATCAGAGTTCTACATATCATCTGAATCTAATGTTTTCTACATTTCTATTTACTTTTTTTAAATCGAGAATCAGAAGTTTTAAATGTTTTCATTTAGGTTAATATTCACATCTGCTGCTGTTTCACAGCTACGAAAGAACAGATTGAATCATCTGGACTTTTGAGTCAAATATTTTGTGTCAAATTTTTTTGATTTTATTTTATATTTTTAAATATCAGACAATATCTGACTTCATTTTGCATGAATCTTGTTTATTCTACGCTTATAAACTTTGTGTTGCTCTATTTGTTGTGGTTGTTTTTTATCCTCATTTGTAAGTCGCTTTGGATAAAAGCGTCTGCTAAATGAATAAATGTAAATGTAAAATTTTCAAATTATGAGCTTCGTTTCTTTACATGAATATCGAAATATTCAACTCAAATAAACACTTGTATGATGCAGTATTAGGGAAATTTAATTTGGGGTCCTAAGTACCCTGAACACTGCACAGAGGTTAAGATGACCATTGCTACAAAAATAAAATAAAAATTGAAACTCCTATTTTGTTTTAATTTTCCCTTACTAAATTATACAGTTACTGATGCGAACTGTGGGATTACTAACAGCTATGTAACAAAAATCTGTCTCTAAACCTCTTTTCTCTTTATTAAAGGTTAGATATCAGACAAATATTCATGATAGAATCAAATGTTTTGCAAATCCTTTCGAAAGCGTGATCTCAAATGATTCGAGCGGCTTGGCGTCCTCGATCTGATCAAATGTTTTGCAAACTCCGAAACCCGATCAAATGATTGGAAGCGATTCGTCGAATCAAATGAAACCGAGCGATATGATTGCGCGGACCAGTCGAATCAAATGTTTTGCAAACTCCGAGCCCGATCAAATGATTCGCGAGGCGCCGAGTCCGATCTGGATCAAATGTTTTGCAAACTCCGAAGCCCGATCAAATGATTGCTGAGCAGCCCGAGTCCGATCTGAATCAAATGTTTTGCAAACTCGAAGCCCGATCAAATGATTGCAGGCGTGCCGGGTCCGATCTGAATCAAATGTTTTGCAAACTTCCGAAGCCCGATCAAATGATTAGCGAGAGCGGCCGAGTCCCGATCTGAATCAAATGTTTTGAAATCTGCTCGAAATGTGCATCAGCAGGAATCCTAAGCGGATCCGCCTTCAATTCGCCAAACCAGCGTGAGGATCAGCTCCAGTGTTCTGTCGATTTGTCCGCTGTCAGATTTTCTACCTCCCACCAAAACAGTGGGTAGTACAATTCCACACGAAAATTCTACTGTAAAGTTATGGTTTATTAGCATCTACACCTACCACACCCTAATCATGACCCTTACAGTGCACTGCAAATACAGTAATATGTGTTATATTTGCGGTTGTAGCTAAAGGGATACAGTTACAGGAAACCAACAATAAATATTATTTTCTACCAATTAGATTTGCGTTTTATTGAAGTCTACACCTACCCCTAGCCCTAAACCTACCCTTACAGTAATGCAGATACATTAAATATCGTTGTTTAGCATGGGAGACAAAGGCGCTTGAGTATTGATGTGCGTGGATAAACCAGGTAGGAAAATCTGACGGGGTAGGGATAAAATGTCAGGACACGGCATCGGCACCATCAAACAGCGGACTACGGTTAAGTACTCCCAGCACACCAAGAGAGCAGATATAAAAATGGAGAAATAATAATAGAAAGAGTTCATGGAAGATAACTCTTTAGGTATGTTTAAATGATGGTAATCCAACAAGAATAGATATAGCAAGAGGTGGAATGTCATGTTTGGATGTCACAATAGTTTTCAGCATCATTAGCTGGTAAATGTATGTGGTCAGTATCTAAGGATAATATAGGAAGTGATCATTTTCCAGTGGCGTGTATTTCAAAATAAGATTCAACTACATAAATGTAATATGGTGTAAGATGGATATATAAGAGAAAGCAGATTGGAGAAAACTTCAAATGTTATGTGAAGAACAATTCAAAAATCTGTCAGTATGAGGGATAGTGTGATGATCAGATATAATAAAGTAGTGAATGGCATTTATTTTGCAGCCTCTCAGTCTATCTCACTATCAAGTGGTATAATGACAAGAAAGAATGTACCATGGGGGTCAGAGGAGTGTCTCGGCAGCAATCAGAGAAAGGAATAAAGCATTTCAGTTCTTAAAAGAACACTCACCCCAGAAGCAGTCATAGTATTATCAAAGAAAAAGGGCTTATGTTAAAAGATTATGTAAAATAGAAAAAAGGACAGCTTTTCAAATGTTAATGATACAATAGGGAGGAAACCGAAGTAAATGCAGTCTGCATATGATTAAAAAAGATGAATGGAATTGACAGCTTTAAGAAAATAACCTGTAATGGAGGAAAATGGGAAGGTAGCTGTACTAGATAAAGAAAGGTTATTTTGTCGGCTCAAACATTTGCTAAAGCTCATTGAACATTTAGGTGATACATTTTTAACAAGGCGACAACAAATTAACAATATCTCTGGAGATTCTTGCAAAAAAGCAAGATTTAATAATATTTTGGATGATGAGTTTAGTTATTTTTGAATTAAAAGCACAATCAATAACTCAAAGAGGACCACACCAGGAAGAGATATGATAAGTTATAGAATCTTAAAGAAATGATCACCAAAAGCGTTAGAAGCATTATTGGGTTTATATAATTATATATGGAATGAGGGTATCCTTCTAAACAATGGAAAGCGACAATTGTGCTCCCTCTAGCTAAGCCTGGTAAAGATATAACCAAATCTAGTAGTTCTAGACCCATGCACTCTTACCTCTACACTATGTAAAGTAATGGAAAAAATGATTGTAAGGCGAATGAATTACATTTTGGAGAAAGGGAATTGTTAAGTTAAAAAGTGGTTTTAGGAAAAGTAGGTCTACAGCAGATGCTTTAGTATTGTTTGAAAATGAAGCTAAAAGCTTTTTTGTAATGAAAGTACATGATCGCAGTCTTCTTTGACATAGAAAGAGGCTTATGACACTTTGTGGAGGGAAGGTTTGCTAATTAAATCGACTAAAGAGTTGGAATAGGTGGCAAACTTTATAATTGGGTTTTAGATTTTTTTATTTGAGCGCACTTTTCAGGTGAAAAGTGGGAAGAATTATCAGCTCTTTATAACATTCTAAATAGAACTCCACAGGGTAGTGCAATTAGTCCATTATTGTTTAATTTAATGATCAATGATGTTCCTATCAGTCAAAAGGTAGGATTAGGTGTATATATTCCACAATTTAAAAACAGATTAGTTTGAGGTTGACTGATGAGAGCTGAACCATGGCTGCGGATGAAGCTCAATGAAACCCTCTATTGCAGGTATGATAAATAATGATGATGTATGTGGGATGATAGAGTAGGGTTCAACAAGGAAACATAAGCTCTGTCCAAATTTAGGGTCTACATCCTTCGGAGGACTCATTTGAAAGGATGATTACGTCACGCTATGAAGGCTGTCCAAATTCATGGATCCTTCAAATCGCCCACAAATGCGATCCCTCCTTTTCCCAATTGGAAGGATGGGTGTGGGTGGATCCCATAATTCTTTTCAGCAGGATGAAGCGAGCTGTGCAGTGGGGGATAGAGTATTATTTTGATGTTTTTAAAGACTGGCTTTTTCAAAAATATATATTTTCATTGAGTTTTCTAGTTAGGCATTTTGTTTTAGCGTTAAAGCATTTTTTTTTTACATTTGATGCGTGTATATGTAAAAAAAAAAAAAAAGTTTACTTTAGTAAACTAGCTTCTTCCTTACTGCCTGTGTGAATATCCCCTTACACACAGCTTATTTGATTAGTGATTGAAGCTGTTTTAGCAGCTTCAAGGATGAAAGAGCAGACAGAAGTGTTTATAAAGCTCGGGGAGAGAACGATGACTCTTCACCCGCTGTCCATGGTTGCTAGGCTGACGGATATGAGCAGCGGGTAGGGAGGGAACTGTCAAATTCAAAACACGACTTAGGTTTTTCGGATCGTCGGAGGACCCATCCTCCTTCAACCGGGTAGGAAGGATCCTAAGGAGGATGCAGACCCTGGATTGGACAGCGCAGTTAATGGTCCATTTGTGAAAGAAGGAAGAGGAAATAGTTTTAAACTTCAGACTTATCAGCCAAGGTTATTTGCCTCCAACACTAGTAAGGTGGTGATAATGCTCCTTGGGTTAATCACATTAAACAAGAAGAAGAAGAAGCAGCACACCAAGAGCGCGTCAGTGAGGGGACTGGCTTCCAGTTAGCTGTGTGAGCGTTGCATACATGGTAGGTAGGCAAGCGGCTGGATTGTGACCTGATTGTGACGGATGTAGGGATGGTAGGAACTGGGAGATGTGAAAGCGACGACTCTCTGTAGCGTATTTACTTTAGTATATATATATATATATATATATATATATATATATATATATATATATTATATATATATATACAATACAGTAGTGATGATTACTCGACAACAGTCGCGATAAAAATAAAATTGTCGAAGCAAATGTTTTTGGGTAATGTTAGTGGTTTGATCTGGAATCTCCTATGAAAGCTGCAATAATAGCAGTTTGACCAGTGTGGCGCTGTAGCGCAAGATTGTAATACACTCTCCTGATTCAATTCAAAGAAGAAGATGCACTTCAGTTTCAGGAAACCTAGCCGATCCGAACCTTGGATGAATATGTAAATATATACTCAACCTTCCTCTCACCTAACTGCATAAACACAACAAAACTGACAGCGATGTAAAAGCAGCTCTTAACAAACATTTGATTACAGCGATGTGGATGTTTGCCGAACTCTGAGGTTCTCCAGGCAATCCAGTAAAGAAAAGTCCAGTCACGTTTATTTATATAACGTCCTTATGCAATGAGATAGCTTTTCAATATTAAACATGAAAATACAGAGTCAAGTGTAGCTAGAATTATAACTTGATTTCCTGTTATAAAGCACTCTCAGTTGGAGCTAGCTAATATAAAAATCATTTTATAATTGGGAAAATTTCATTAAAGTCTTAGTTCTGCGCTAGATCAAACCAAACTGTTTTGATTATCATAACCCAATAAGATATTTTAAGAGATTCTATTTATTAATAAAATGTTCATCCAAAAATAAAATGTCCCTATCATTACCTTTTATGTTTATTATACATATGGACACAATAAGAGATGTTAGAGATAGAATGATTTGTCATTCAGCTACTTCCTCCTATAGCTAATCAAATGGCAATAGGAGTTTTCTCTTATCTCATTTTGTGTCAAATATATTTGTATAAATTAATTGTGTACTAGTAATACATAATGACTTTCAAAAGCTGGAGTAATTACCTTTATTTGTTAGAATATGTATATTTTAACTAATCAAAAGATAAATAATCAATAAATGTCAACCATGAGATGATGACCGAGTTTGGAGAGCCCTGGCTCAGCACAGTGGGAGTATTTGAAGCTTTGTTTATGAACATGGCGTGATGGTCATACAATGACTTTAAACCCGACACTACTCTGAAGCTGTTCACATTATACATATGCTCCAGATTGTAATCAGGTCCTCCTTTAGGAATGGTAAACATGACACTATTCATCACTCCACAAATAAACCACTTAATATTTTGATCATTGAATTGGCTTTGCTGTTAAACCTTTTTTTTTTTTTTGTACACATTGCACTTCATGTGTTACAGATTTGTGCAGAATTTGAGACATCCAGAATTACCATAGGCCCATCAGAATCAACAATCTTTACAAACTGGATCGCATACAAAACCTATGAAGATGTTTGCATACTGAAGAAGAGACCTTGGACAAATACTGAAACCCTCTTGGTGCCACTACACAGGTAAGAACAACTGCACTCAACACAACCTGTATTAAAACATTATTCTCTCACTGGCCACTGGAAATTGACAAAAAAGACAGATATAATAAGATTAGGTTTATTAATACAATAAACACAAAATATGTGGTATTACTATAAACTGACAGATTTATTTTGATGTAAGGCAGGGGTGTCCAGACCTGCTCTAACACATCTCCTGGAACTTCAGTAAGACTTTATTGTTTTAAAATTCAAGAACCTTGATTAGCTGGTTCAGGTGTGTTTAAATGGCTAGATCAGAGCTGCAGGTCCGATTTTGAAAATCCGCCAATGAATTGCCTGTATTTAATAAACAAGAAGCAAATACATAGCAGACAATGTAATAACCTAGTGTAATGACAATTACTAAAAATATTTTGCTACCTAAAGTTAAATATTTTTTTGTGTCACATGCATCCATGTCTATTTCCCTCATATTAAATATAAACGCATGTGGACTGATATTTTTCCAATGTCTGGACTCCTTTATTAATGGAGTATATAAACAGAGCGTTTCAATATATTGGTATGAAATGCATTTTCTGAGAATTTATATTTCAAGTTTTTACTGCAAATGTTCAAATGCTCTTTGGTCCATCAGTCACTGATCACATTTAGAATAAAATATCTCATAATAAAATACAAAATTGACTGATTTATGATTGTGCATAGTTCTCATCAGTGGAAATACAGATAAGCGCTTTCATTTGTTGTTTTTTTTTGATCCTGAAAGAGAACAACAAAAATGGCGAATCATACCACCATCTGTGCTTCAAGTTGAGCGGTTCACAGCTGAGATCGCAGAGCGGACTCTGCCAGAACGCACATGTGTATGAGCTGCACAGTCATTTCAGATGCAATTAAAAAAACAACAACCCTGGATAGCCTAGATTAGGCCCATATTCACAAATGTGTTAGCTATGGAATAAAATATCTGATATTCCGATTGTCAAATACATGCAAGTGGAAGTGTATTGTTGCCTAAACACCTTTATAGACAGCGTTAGATTGGAGCTGTATGCGTGAGCAGAAATAGTAGTTCTAAATCATACGCGCAGATCCATTGAATGATAAATGTGTTTTAAACAATGCGGATGAACCAAATACTGAAAGGAAACGTTAAAAATTAACCACAGCATTAACAACTGACTTGAAATAAGGCTGAGATTCATCTGATAATCAGATGCATGGAAGTAAGCGTTTGTTTCATTAACAAACAGACATCTGGCGTTTTCTCTCAGAATCATTGAGCTGATGGAGGAAAAGTTAAATAGAGATGAAAGCGTTTTCACACTGAAAGAGAAGCGATCTCAGCTCTCATAGGCGATGCCAGGCTATATCTGCAGCTAAACTGAATAAAAGCAGAATGAACTGATGAAACAAAAACATATACATATGGAGAACATAGGAACAATGGAATACAGTTTATTTACAAGCGGTATTTGGAGAAGCTCTCAAGCGGCACAGAGACCTGGACCATTTACTCACGCACACATATGGACATTGGATGATATTGTTGTTTTTGGTTACGTTACATCACAATGCAGGAGTTTAATAGCCTCAAGTCTTTGGAAAGTTCTGAGGCTTTCTGCTGTGGCTGGGTCCATCTACAGCAGGTGATGAAAACAGTGTTGTAATGGCCAGTAAGTTTATTCTCATCGTTTAGTGTTAATTACATTGCATTTAGAATGCACTTCTTGACAAAATGACAAAGTAATAACTGCGACTGAACACTACACTTTAATGGCTGTAAAAAAAGCGCCAAATTTGACGGTAAAATACTGTTTTCATTTAAACATGCATTCTGGTAATATTCATCGTTTTAGTAGCCTGCTATATTATAGAAAATAACAACGTTCAAATTGACACTCAGCGGCTAGTGTTTCAAATCACACCCTACACCTCATTCACTATTCCACATGAGTTTACTAATATAGTCCACCTGACAGAGAATGAACACTAATGAGTGAATTCAGACATGATCAACAGCTGCTGTTAATGAGTAGAATCACTGAAGAAAAAAAAACATAACAAGACAAACACATGAAATACACTGACTTCAGCCACAGCCTTAGATAGAAATCAACTGAAGATTTAAGCGATCAACAAACAGCTTCACCAACTTCACACATTACTAACAGACTGACTTTATTTCTGTCAGATCAGAGAGAGATCAAAAGATCTTATTGAGAATTAAAGAGATTTAGATGATAATGTTACTGTTTAGTTTGCTCACCATTGTGGAGATCAGTGTTTGCTTTGGTTGGCTCCCTGACCATTGACTTTTACCTTTACATTTTGTTTATTGCTGTATTTGTATCTTTATGATGCATCTGTTACAGCAGTATTAAAGATAGTCAAGTGATTAATGGTTGTTTCTAACAGGCATGATCTATAGACGACTTAAATTTGCTATAACAATCAAATATTCATTTGCTGTGAAATATTTGAGATGAATTCAATTAAGAGAAAGTAGATACAGTATTAGGATTAGACTGTTTGTTAAAAAGTATTTGTTGCTTAGTCCCACACTAAAAGAGAGAAATCAGCAATCGATATGAATCTCACAATGGTGACATAAAAGGTTTGATGCAACATGTTTCTTACGTAGAATTAATGGTTGCCAGCAAAAAAAGTGTTTTCTACAGTTTTTGCCGTCAAGTCAAGGAAAAACAGTAATATACTGAAATGTAACGCAGATTTACAATAAAAAGTTAATTTAACTAAAATATTTGTGAACATCCATAGAAAAAAAAATTAGGCAAAGTCATACACTGATATGAGAGTAAATACTGAACTTGACTGTATTAATGTGTGTTTGCACAAGAGAGATCGTTTAGTTTAATGTAGTTTTGTTGTTCACCATTGTGCTGGAGAGTAGAGCCTGTGCTTCAGTCAATGATAGCCACAAATTCTGATCTTCTGCTGCTTTATATAAACACAGTAAATGTGGAATTACTGATACAGTGGTGATCTCTGTGTTAAGTACTTCAGCACATACATGTGTTATAGCTGACAATGAGCTGCAGTGATTTGAGTAAAGTCATGTTTTTAGTTACTTTATTACTGCACATTAAGTGTAAGAAATATTCCCTTCTCAGTGGACTCAAATGAAATAAGTTCATAGTACTAACATGGTAGGAATGCTAGTTTAAAACTCGAACTGTTTGAAGCAGTGGGAGTGGGTTAATTTCCATGGTAGAATTTACGGTAAAATACTGTTAAAAAATAAGAGTGGTAAATTAATGGTTAAAGCTGTAAATTAACAATTACTTTCTAGCACCTGCTGCCAGAAAGTCTATATTTACAGACAAATTTTACAGTGTAGATTATATGAGATGTTCAATGTATCTGACGTTTCCAACATGTTTTGATGGAAGCTAAAGCTGTGGATGTTTAGTTATGATTTGATTTTAGCCAATGACACATACTGTACCAGGTTTTGTGTTGGGGGCTGCAAAGTGGACAAACCAGTTCTGGGTTAGCTAGGGTAGTTAAATGTGTGATTGCAAGATGTAAATGTCCTGGTTAGATTAAAGCCATTAACAAGCGTCAATGTAAGGTTACTTACATGTAAACAGATATTTCACAATATCCATATGTGAGCACAGATGGTAAATGGTTCAGGTCTCTGTGCGCTGCAGGGAGCTTGATGCAGTTGATATTTCGACAAAATAAATCATAAAAATTAAAGAGCTCTGAAAATGTTTAGTGCGCCTCTGTGAAGTTTTGAAGGCATTGCCCTATAGAGCCAAAGTATCAATAAAATAAATGCACACACTACATTCACATATGCACATAGGATTCATACATACAACATAATTAATAAATTCACACACAAATGTGCACAAAATTCATAAATACACACACAAAATTTAAAAAACACAGAAGTTTCACAAATGCTTACAAAATTCTGAAATGCAACAACATTTACAAAATGCACTCAAGATTCACAAATGCACAGGACAAGATTCAGAAATGTATTTCTGATGCATACACTATATCTTGTTACAAACTGCTTGCGGTCTGTGAACTTCACTGCATTTGCTTGAATGGCTCGACACACAAATGCCTTTTTTTTAAAAGGGGGAATGATTCTGCAACCAATCAGATATCTCCTTGTTTGTTAATCCAGAATACCCCTATGGGATTGTACTATAAGCTCAATCAGTGAGCGACTCACTTTCCTCAATCAAGCGACTCACTTTCCCTCAATCAGCACTCACTTTCCCAATCAGCGATTCACTTTCCTCATTCATACGTTGAGCGACGATTCCCTTTCCTCACTGGATGACTCACTTTCGGCAGGAGAGTCCTTTCCTCTTCAACAGACCACTGATTCTCTCTTCATGTAGGGACCGAATATTATATAAAGTGACTTCATATTGCATCCAAAAGAATATTTAGATATATTTCAATATTCAAATTTCTTTTACATGTATTAAAATATTTCAATAAAATGAAATATGCTATTACAAATTATGAATCCACGGTTAACTTTTTTCTGCAGTCAAGTCTGGGCTATATGTATTGAGACATTTTAAAATTTATATTTTGTAAAAATAATAAAAAATAAACCTGTGTAATCTAAACATCTGTATTTCCATACAATTTCATAAATAGGCTGTGTGAATGCGTGGTGTGATTGGCTTATAAGAAACAACCACGTGGAGTGCGTTCTTGTGATTGGCTAAAGAGGAGACATCTGATTGGTTGCAGTCATTCCATGACATTTGTGTGTTGAGCAAGTCAGAGGATCTCAAAATTCACACACAAATGCAGTGAGTTCACGGGCCATAAGCAGTTTGTAAATCAAGATATATGTGTGTGGCATCAGAATACATTTCTGAATATTGTCCTGTGCATTTGTGAATCTTGAGTGCATTTGTAAATTTGTGTCTATTTTGCATTTCTGAATTTTGTGTGCATTTCTGATCTTCTGTGCTTTTAAAATTTTGTGTGCATTTGTAAATTTTGTGTGCATTTTGTATCCTGTGTGTATTTATGAATCATGTCACTAATGTAATTAGTGACATTATCTTATTGAGACTCCATATTCCCTGGCAACCGATAAGCGTATCCTGCACCATGGCGACGGCTCAGACCCCTCCCAAATCAACCCAAATGCGACGGTGTCTCTTCACTCTCAATAGTGTTAGTATGATTAACTTCATCCGTTATTAAGTTATATATATATATGATAGGATGCACTTATAGCAGAAACTGTCTTCTCTGTCTAGCGTTACTTGGCATTCCTGGCGGGGTCTGTAACATTAAGAAATATACAATATATTTATGTGCACTGAAGCTTTACATTTCTGCTGCTGTAGTCTGCATTGCTTTTGCATGGTGACGTGAATGGATTAATACAATAGCAATTCTATTTTTGCTTAAGCTCTTTGTGTTTGTTTCAGATCAATGGACAACTTTGTCATTAACACTTTGACAGACCTTGTGACTTGTCTAAAGATTTGATATTAGAGGTAAGAAATGTGTTTTCCATCCACGCATATCAAGTCTGCATTCTACTCAAGCCCTGTTCAGACATGAATTCTTATGAAATATCATTTTCCAGCAGTACTTTAAAGTGGTAGTTTGAATTATAGGACATAAAGATAGGGCTGTCGATAACCGCAGTATTGTAATACAGCGCTATTGACAAAGCAAACCACAGAGGGAAAGATAGAAACCGTGGTGTTGTTTATTTTTTATTTATTTTTTTATGTGGCTGTAGCCTTCTTGTTTTCAATTTGTCACTGTGCATTCAATGTTAAATGAATGATACAATATGGTTATGACTGTAATTTTCATGAGCCGTTGTAGCTTTATGGTGCTTCGTTTGTTTTAATAATAATAATATAATAATAATATATTTATTTTTGTATTAGGCCTTTAAAGTAGCTTTCTCAAAGCACTTTACATACAAACATAACTCAAATGAATAAACACAATGTAAAGTACAAGAAAATAAGCATAAAATCAAGTTCATGTAAAAAGCAATCCTAAAATAAAATGTTTTAAGAAGAGATTTAAAAGTCACTAATGAATTTGCTTCCCTGATGTCGGCGGAGAGAATTCCAGAGCTTAGGAGCATAGACAGAGAATGCTTCGGTCACCCAATGTATGAACCGTGTCTTGAACAACAATAGACCACTCTGAGAGGAGGCGCAGATTGCGGCGTGGTGTGTAGGGATTTATAAGTCAGTCAAATACTCAGGTGCCAGATTGTGTAGAGATTTATAGGCCAACATAAGGATTTTAAAATCAATCGATGTTACCTAACAGGTAGCCAGTGCAGGGACTCCAAGACTGGAGTTATATGGTCCCTGAGTCTTGACCCCAGATAGTACTCTAGCAGCTGAATTTTGAAGATATTGCAATTTATCCAGTGATGATTTAGATGACCCCAGCTAGAAGACCATTGCGGTAGTCAATGCCTGTGAAAAGACAAAAGGTTAATCAACTTCTCAGCTACCGAAAGGATAACATAGGGCGATAGCGGGCTATATTTGAGGTGATAAAGCGATGTCTTAACTGTATTCTGGACAAAGGCTCAAAATGACAGTGTGGCTCAAATTGACCCCAAATTCTTTAATTTTGGACTTAAACTCCATGTAGACGCTATCAACAGACAGAGTAGGAGACCCAACCTTTACGGTTGAGTGTGGAGATCCAAGGAGCATGACTTCTGTTTTTTGAGCAGTTTAGAGACAGAAAATATTGGACATCAAATCTTTATCTCAGCAATACAGTTAGAAAGATGCCAACGTTCACTTGCTGACCTGGTCTAGTATGGATATAAATCTGTGTATCATCAGCATAAAAGTGATAGTTAAGGTTTAGAGATTGTAGTAGTTGACCAAGTGGAAAGATGTACATACTAAAGAGTAGAGGACCCAAGACTGAACCTTGTGGAACACCCAGTATGAACAGAACCAACCTTGGACCTATAACCACCCATAAAAACAAATTGGCTACGGTCAGTGAAATAGGACTTGAACCAGTCAAGAACAGTCTCTGACAACCAAATACATGTTCAGGATTAAGTAGTAGGGCATGGTCAATAGTGTCGAAGGCTGGAACTGAGATCAAGAGAATGAGAATGGGCGTGGAGCGTCGGAGGCAATTAGTAAGTCATTAGCGACTTTCACCAAGCCAGTCTCAGTGCTGTGTAATTTTGAAAACCTGATTGATGTTGCTCAAATAGTTTATTTTTCAATTAGTGTTTGTTTAATTGAGCTGCAACACACCCTCCAAGATTTTAGACAGAAATGATAGATTTGAGTTGGCGATAATTTGACAGATTTTTCACATCAGAGTTTTGCTTTTTTAAAGCGGGAGTAACCCTAGCAGTTTTAAGTGCTGCTGGCACCTCCCAGTTGACAAAGAGTCATTTATTATAGCAAGAAGTGGGGACATAAAGGACCAAAACAGGGATTTAAACAGGCTACCAGGCATGGGATCAAGTGCAAGTGGTAGCTTTCATACCAGAAACCTGGTTGCAGAGCATCTCAGGTTGTAATAAGAAAATTTGGATAAAGGAATGCCAGAGAACCTAGGAGTATTAACTGGCAGATCTGCAGACTGCAAGGAATGGATATTTATGCGAATATTGTAAATTTTTTCACTGAAAGATTTGAAAACTCATTAACAGCCCATCAGATAAAGTCATAGAACTGACACCATCTGCTTTAAGCAGGCTGTTAATTGTATGAAAAGAGCTTCCTGGGATTGCTTTGATTATTATCAATAATTTTTGAAATAGGCAGATCTTGCAGTTTCAATGGCTACTCTGTAGTTTGACAAAGCAATCTTTCCATGCCTGGTGGAACATATTTAAACCAGAGTGGCATTTTACGCTCTAATTTCGACACACAGCCTTCTGTAAAGTGAGTGTGAGTGAAAAGTGAAGTGAAGTGACATTCAGCCAATATGGTGACCCATACTCAGAATTTGATGCTCTCATTTAACCCATCGAAATGCACACACACAGAGCAGTGACACACACACACACACACACACACACTAGAGCAGTGGGCAGCCATTTATGCTCTGCACGCCGGGAGCAGTTGGGGGTTCAATGCCTTGCTCAAGGACACCTAAGTCATGAGTATTGAAGGTGGAGAGAGCTGTTCATGCACTCCCCCACCCACAATTCCGATCCGCCCGAGACTAGAACCTCACAACCCTTGATTGGGGTCCAACCCTCTAACCATTAGGCCACAACTTCCCCATATCACTGAAGTCACCATTTATACCAGGGGCTGACTGTGCAAATGAAACGTCGATGTTTTATGGGTGCAAAGATGTCCAAGTTGGCTGTAAGGGACATTATTGAATGCTAAAATTTTATCCTCTATAATTATATGCCTTTATTTATTATTTGTATTATTATTATTAAAAGCGTGATATGGTTTCGCTTAACTACTGGCAGCAAGATGCTTTGAGTGTGGGGATATAAATCATAAAGCGGATTGCGTGCCCTCATAAGGCCCAGGATAGGCAGGAAGGGCAGATTAACACAATGCTGCTGCTGAGGATGTTCAGGAACAAAATAAACATGTTCAGGTAATACTGATGAAACAAATCATGAGAAAGTATTAGCTCAGGGTTATAGAGGAAAGGAATTATGTTAATGCTGATTTGATTGACAGTAATGATCAGAACGATGATATTGAGGAAAAGGAGATTTCTATTGGACAAAATGATGTATCTAAAATGGAGGAAAGTAGTGTGATGACTGATGATGTCACCAAAGGAAAAATAAATGTTGAAATGATTCAAACTGATGATTCTGAAGTATTTAACAGTGTTGAAATGTGTACTGGTTCTGAAATGGGAGATGATGATAATGTCTCTGAAATTTCAGATATTGGTTCTAAAGTCATGGAGGACCGATTATACACTGCAAGAAATAAATGACTTTCTAGATGCAACTTTGGAAAGACCATGGAATTCAAAGATTTCTTCCCAGACATAAGGAAATTTATAATGTCTGTGACTTTGGTTACAAAAGACGTTAGTCATGAGGTTCTGAGCAAGCAGAAAAGATTCTGTTAAGGGAAGATCTTAGCGAAAGAAGTAAGGCAAAGCGCTTCACAAAATGATTAAAACAGACAGGGTGTCAGCTTTTCTTTGTCCTTTCAAGGCAAGAGCAAGGCAAAGAAAGTTTATTTATATAGCACTTTCATACACAATGGTAATTCAAAGTGCTTTACATAAAGAAAGTAAAATAATCATGAAGAAAAAATAATAACAAAGATAAAACAAGCAATTTTAAAACTTTTAAAATGATTAAAACATTTAAAAACAGTTAGAAAATGATTTTACATAAAAATAATAATAGTAATAATAAAACAGTGAAAATATAGTGCAATCAGTTCGGATATTGCACAGTGCTCATTCAGTAAATGCACAGCTAAACAGATGTGTTTTGAGTCTAGATTTAAATGTGACTAGTGTTTAGCACATCTGATCTCTTCTGGAAGCTGATTCTAACTGCGGGCAGCATAGTAACTAAAGGAGGACTCCCTTGTTTTCTGTGAGCCCTTGGTATTTCTAACTGACTTGATCCCTAGTGATCTGAGTGCTCTGTTAGGTTTATATTCAGTGAACATATCTGCAATATATTTGGTCCTAGGTAATTTAGTGACTTATATATGAGTAAAAGTACTTTAAAATCAATCCTAAATGTAACTGGAAGCCAGTGTAAGGACCTGAGAACTGGTGTGATATGCTCAGATTTTCTGGTTCTAGTCAGAATCCTGGCAGCAGTGTTCTGGATGAGCTGCAGCTGTCTAATGGTCTTTTGGGAAGGATGGTCGGAGACCTTACAATGTTCACCCTGCTGGTGATAAAGGCATGAACAAGTTTCTCCAAGTCTTGACTGGAAACAAAACATCTAATTCTTGCGATGTTTTTTTAAATGATAGTATGCTGATTTAGTTACTGCTTTGACATGACTACTGAATAGGTCTGTCTCCAGAATCACACCAAGATTCCTGACTTGATTTTTTAGTTGTTTGACCCCTCAGAGTCAAGGTATGCATTCACTTTGAACACTTCATCTTTGTTTCCAAAATGCAATGACTTCAGTTTTTTCCTTGTTTAACTGAAGAAAGTTCTGGCACATCCAACTATTAATTTCATCAATGCATTGGCAGAGGGAGTCAATGGGGCTGTAGTCATTTGGAGATAAGGCTAGGTAAATCTGGGTATCATCAGCATAGCTGTGATAGGCAATTTGTTCTTTCTCATTATGTGACTCAGTGGGAAGCATATACAGGCTAAACAAAGGCGTGCTAGGATTGAGCCTTGTGGGACTCCGCATGTCATGGGCGTCCACTTAGACTTATGCTCTCCTAGACTCACATAATAGCCTCTCCCTTCTAAGTATGATCTGAACCGTTTGAGTACCATCCCAGAAAGCCCGACCCAGTTTTCCAGTCTCTCTAGTAGTATGTTATGATCAACAGTGTCAACGCAGCACTTGAGATCTAGCAATACCAACACCCATATTTTGCCAGAGTCACAATTTAAGTGAATATCATTTATTATCTTAATGAGTGCTGTCTCTGTGCTGTGATGCGTTGTCGAAACCAGATTGAAAATTGTCCAGGTATCCATTTGAGGTTTAAGTATTTGTACAGCTGATTAAAAACTACCTTTTCTATAATTTTGCCTAATGAAGAGGAAGATTAGATATTGGTCTAAAATTGCTCAAAATTGTGTTATCAAAGATTGGTCTTTTTCAGGAGGGGCTTTACAACTGCAGTTTTAGGGAGTTTGGAAATGTCCCAGAAAGAGTGAGGGCATTCACCACTTCTAAGAGATCTGCTTCTAAGCAGTCAAGCACACTTTTAAAAAAAGATATGGGAAGTGTGTCAAGACAACAGGTTGATGATTTTAGTTGCTGCACTATGTCTTCCATTTTGCTATCAATTGTTTCAAAAATGACATAGTATCTTTTTTGATAGTTTGGCGAATCTGTCTGACCTCTGCATTACTTGAGGATGTGCTAATCGCTTTTCCTGATATTTATGATCTTCACAGAAAAGAAAAAGCAAACTCATTGCATTTGCTGTCTGATAGCATTTCACTGGGAATCTGACTTGGGGGTTTGTCAATCTCTCAACATGTGGCAAAAAGAGTATGAGTGTTATTTAAGTTACTGTTTATAAGGTTTGAGAAGAAGTTCTGTCTAGCTGTGGCTAGTTTCACATTAAAAGCATGAAGGATGTCTTTATAGATGCTATAGTGAATTTAAAGTTTCGTCTTCCTCCACATCGCTTCTGCTTTTCTGCATTGTCTTTTCATAGTCTGAACTGCTGTTGATCTTCTCCAAACTGATTTCTGTCTGTTTGTTTTCTTACTGACTATTATGGTGCAATATCATCAATAACATTCTTAACTTTTAGAGTTGAAGGAATCAAGGAGAATATCACAGAGTCTGCAGAAATGCTTGGTGTTAAAGATATAGCTCCATAAATAGTACACTTGTGTTCTCGTTTATGCAGCTCCCTTCTGACAGAGACAAATCTAGATTCAGGGGTAGCAGAGATCAATATATCAAAGAAAATACAGAAGTGATCAGATAGTGCTACGTCCTTAATAACAATGGATGAAATGTTTAGACCCTACTGATGATTAGATCCAGAGTGTGTCCACCTTTTGTGTGTGGGTCCATGCACATGCTGAATCAGGTCAAAGGTGTTTAGAACTGTTATCATTTCTTTTGTAGTTTTGTTTTCTGCATTATCTATGTGAATATTAAAATCCCCTGCAATTGCAAAACAGTCAAACTCTGAGGAAATTATTGATAACATTTCTGTGACCTCTTCAACAAAGGCTGGAGAGTATTTTGGAGGCCTGTAAATAATAATAAACAGAATGTGTGGAGCACCTTTCAGCACAATCCTAGATATTCAAAGACAAGATTACTGACCAAATGACACCTGCTTGCATTGATAGACATCTTTAAATGGAGCAGCTACACCTCCACCTCTCCTAACAGTCCTGCAAACACTCATGTAGAGTGAAGTTAGGAGGGGCTGCTTCATTAGGATTGTTGCACTGCAGCTGTCTTCTAGCCATGTTTCATTTAGAAACATAAAATCCAGATTGTTTGTTGTTATAAAGTCATTGATTAGAAATGATTTATTTTTTAGTGGCGAATGTTTAAAAGTGCTAGCTTGATGGCAGTGCTTGGTGTCTTTACATCAATCTTAGTTTGATGCATAATAGGCCAGCAGATTAGATGAGTTTGCCCTGGCTTTGAGAAGGCCTTAGGACTTTCTATCACATGATAAAACTGAAATAGAAAGCTACAGGCACACTGTGTTCCCACTTGGTCTGTAAGCATTTGTCAATGTTGCTGTTATTATAGCGTGACCGACACATATCACTGAGAGCTGCTATCAGTTGTTTTGGTTCACCTTCAGCAGATAGAGGTTTGGGCCCTGAAGCGTTGTGGCAGCGGTTGGAAGCCGTTTCTTCTGTTTCTTCACAAAATTGATGACCCTCAGTGATTGAATGCCACACTGCTATTTTTTGAACACACCCCTTTCAACTAATTCAACAGCCTTAAGGCGTGCATATCATGAATGCTGGGTCTTGTTTGTTTTCTGACAATCTACTGAACCTACTGGTAACTTGTTTGCCACGTGCAATAAAAATATACTAAAACCTTGATTATTCTGGTTAGTCACATTGTACTGCTATTATTTTGAACAATACTGTATATATTAATATATATATATATATATATATATACATATATATATATATATATATATATATATATATATATATATATATATATATATATATATATATATATATATATATATACATACATACATACCTGGGTCAAAATGACCCGAACATGAAGCATGTTCTATCTCTTTAAAATAACTGGAAAAATCTTGAAAATAAATAAAAAATAAATAAATAAAAGATGTTATTTTGAGGTTTGAGGATCTAAAGGATTAGCAAAGTTTCATTCCCTTACTGAAAACCTTGCGGTTAAAAAAAAAAAAAATGAAAGTATCTCTTTCGGGTTGAAATCGTTGTGAGGGTTAAACTAGTGCTCTGTTGTGTGAAACTTCGTCATCATGTATTAACAATGAGATTTGGTGCTAATTAGGAATCAATAAATAATTACGATCTACTTCTTTGTTTTTCTAATGTAGGCTGAGTATTAATGTTTTCAAACATTATTTTTGTATCAATGTTTCTCAGAGTTTGCCATTATCGTTAAAGTTGCAGTTGGTTTCTGCAAAGCGGAATCTTGAGAACATTTTAGCTCTTCTTTTATCAGCTACTATAGTAAATCTATAAACCGACTTGTTCAGAGGGTGAATGAGTGACATGGGACATTTTAGATGATCTTTCTAGAGTGAAAAGAAGAAAAAGACCATTTAATTCCCATCTGAATTCACAGGTTCAGACAGTGAATGAGTTTTATCTTGGTGCCATTCATTATTCTTTGTTTTTAATAATATTTCTTCAGTTTCAGAACACAAATACCTCTTTTATGCTGCAAGTTAGGTCGATCGTTTTTCTATTGTTTTTTTTTTTTTTTTTTTACAGTGCTGCAGCTTTTATATGCAAATGTCTTGTTTGATCTTGTTTGGAATCAATAAGTAACTGTATCTTTGTTTGAATCTTCAATGCGATTCATCTCTCTTCTGATCCTGATTTCTCCTCTGTTTCTGTTGATTTTGTGCTTGTTTCTCTCTCTCTCTCTCTCTCTCTCTCTTCATGTATATGTATATATGTATATATATATGTATATGTATATAGGCTTTAGGCTTAGTTTCAATTATTTCAGTATTATTTCATCAAGTTAGACTAAAACAAGAAATGTTGCCTTGGTAACTAGCTGAAATAAAATGTTTTATGTTATCTTTCACTTAACATGTATTTTATTTTATGTAATTAAATATTTCATTGGTTTTAGTTTCAGTTTTAGTTAATTATAATAACCCTCTCAATGTCACGACATCCAGCCGTTCTTTAATAAATATAAGGATGTTTCAACGCTCACACTTCTCTAAATATTTCTAATATTCAATCAGAGAATTGTTTCATCCTTTGGGTTTGTTTGTGGAAGGTCCCTCATAAATCATCATGTCAGAGCTGTCAATAATCACTCACATCCTGTCTGAAAACCCCACATTACCGACATTAATGAGCACAGGAAGTCATGTGACCAGAGATGTCTGACACAGCTGGAGGCATTCATGGTGGACATTTGATGATGTTTTGTATGTGAGATTTGATTATGTCAGTGAAATTCAAATGCATCACAAAGCGAGCTGTATTTGTAAGTGCTAATGTTATTTATTTGTAAGTGCTATTTGTTATTGTTCTTTTCCCAACTCCAAATGTTTGATTGCATCCTTAATATATAGCTGTTCTCATGTCCAGTTTGGTTTTCTTTTGTATTTGCATGTTTAACTATCTGCCATGGTTATTCTGCTAATTAAAAGGCTGTGTGGTAATATTGTATTTGACATAGACAAGACATATGCTCAACATTCACCAACCTCAAACATGGCTCATCATCTGAGATATGTATGTAATAACTTTACATGGCAGCTCAATCTAATGTTAGCCTAGAGCCCCCTTCCTCAAATCTTGCCCTGGAGGTCCAATGCTGCAGAGTTTGGCTCCAACCCTGATCAAAGTCACCTGCCTGTGATTTTCTAATGATCCCAAACATTCATTGGCATTGATTAGCATGCTCAGGTGTGTTTGATTAGAGTTAGATCTAAACTCTGCAGGAAAGTGGATCTGAGGACCGGAGCGATCGAGGGACTGAGGAGTGCGTTCTGGGTTGATCGCCGACTTCAGGTAATGGGAGGATGTGGCGTAGCAGAACGAGTGAGAGTGAGATGGAGAATGAGGAAGCGGGAGAAACAAATCTTGGATGGGAGAAAGTTATTTCTAGGAAAAAACAAAAGAGAAGAAGATCTGATAGTGATAATAGTTTAAATGCTAAATCTCTGAAGTCAGGTGAGGATAACACTGGAGGAAATGTAAGACAACAGGAAGAAATAAAGGTAAAACTTCAGTTTGATTACAAGTTCTTTGAATCCATTGAAGCTATCAAAAGCGTTATACAACGCTAGGAACTGTTCAGTTAAGCCATTAAGAGGCGGAAGTTTAATCATTACATGTGTTGATAACAGACAAAGGACCTTTGATTAAAATGACAATCTTGGAGGGAAGAAGATCAAGTGTGTATTATGGAGAAGAAAAAAGAATAGTGCAGGGAGTGATCACAGGGGTCCCAACTGTAATGATAATGATGAGATTATGAGTAATGTGACTGGAGCTAAGGTAGAAAGTAGGAAGAGGTTAATGTATAACAAAAAGCGGGATTAAAAGGAGGTTTATCCATACTGTTATCCATGAGAGGAGGCGTTATCGACAAGAGTTAGGGTGGGATATATGAGCTACCAGAATGCAGTGAGTACATCCCACTCCACTCAGATGCTTTAAATGTCAAAATATGGGCATATAGCAGCAGTATGTAGAGGAAAAGCCAGGTGTGGCAGAGTGTGGAGGAGGAGGACCATGAGTATGGTAAATGCTAAAGGTGTTAAAGTTAAATGCTGTAATTGTGGAGGAGAAGCACAGTGCTGCATACAAAGGTGTGAGATGCACAAACCGCAGTAGAGGTTCAGAGAATTAAAGTAGAGGAAAAGGTAACATATGCGGAAGCAATTAAACAAGTTAAAGGAAAAAAGAAGCAGAGTTAACAGCAGGAGTTGGTCCCGGAATATCTGGACAGAATCAGCAATGGTACTCTCAGGAAATTAGACAGACCGGATCAAAAAGTCAAAATATATCGCGAGTGGACAATGTAAAGTTTATAGCCTTCATAGCAGAAGTTATCAATTGTCGCTCAAACAACAAACAAAACTGAGAAAATCTAAATCATAATAAAAGCAGCGCAGAAATACATTGGTGTGGGGAAATAACTATAGATAGCATCAATGATTTACTACTAGCAGAAGTTGGACGAGAGGAGTCACAAACATTATGACTCTGTCCATTCTTCAGTGGAATGCTAGAAGCTTAATTAGCTAATGGTCAGGAGCTAAAGAATTTTATTGAGGAATTAGAAGTCAAACCCAATATTATTTGTATACAGGAGACATGGTTAAAACCAACACTAGATTTCATTATATATGGATATACAGTATGCGAAAGACAGGGACACTACAGGAGGTGGAGTGGCTACATTTATTCAACAGGGGATAAATGATAGAAATATTGAATTGAATGTGCTGGTAGATGTAGAAGTAGTCCTGGTGGATATATGGATAGGTAGAACTAAGACTAAAATCATCAACTTTATAATCCTTGTAAAAAAAATCGTGAGAGAAATGCTAGATGGGATGTATGAGGGCTAAAATGGAAAGGTAATATTATGTGGAGATTTTAATGCTCACAACACTCTGTGGGGAGGAACAAAAGTGGATGAAAATGGAAGTACTATTGAGGAATTTATGGATGACAATAAATTAATATGTTTAAATGATGGAAGATGTACTAGATTTGATTCATATCATGGGACAGAATCTGCGTTAGATCTCACGATAGTATCTGATCAGATAGCAGGGGTTAGTCAGTGGGAGGTTAAGGAAAGCTTTCTTGGCAGCGATCATTATGTTATCTGGTTAAGTGTTGGGAATCAAAAATTGTGTCAAGAAGATAACTGGTTTTCAAGATGGAAAATGAGAGAAGCAAATTGGGGTTGTATAGTAATAAAGTGAATGGTAAGATGATGGAGATAATATCAGAAAGGAGTTGTGATGTCGATGAATTAAACTCAAAAAATAACAAATGTATTGGTGAGGCAGCGGAGGAGGTTATTGGTAAATCTTCTGGAATGAGGAAAAGGAAAATGGTACCTTGGTGGTCAGATAAATGCAAGGAAGCAGTAAAATTCCAGAAATAAAGCCTTCAGAAATGTAAAGTCAAACCATTCATATACAAATGTAATAGAATTTAAAGAGCACAGGGAAAGGTTAAACAAGTTGTAAGAGGGCAAAAGGAAATATTGGCTGAATTTTGTGGTAAGATTGGGGCAGAAGTTAAAGTGGGTGATGTTTGGGAACATGATTAGAAAATAGGAGGAATGAGAAGGGAATTCTCTATACCTGTGATTAAAAAATAATGAGGTTGAGGCAGTGACTAATCAGGAGAAAGCTGAGATGTTGCTTAAGGGTTTGTCAAGGTTCATAGCTCAAAAAACTTAACAGATGGAGAAGTATCATGGAGGGTTAAAGTAATGGAGGAAAATAAAGGATTACTAGGGAAAAGGTAGATGGTGAGAGCGTGCACTTGATAAGGAGTTTACTTTATTTGAGCTTAAGAAGCATTAAATGGGGTCAAGCATACTTCACCAGGGAAGGATGGTATATGGTACAAAATGATTAATGAGATGGATGATGTTCAAATGTGTAATTCTAAAACTTTATAACAAGATCTGGGAGCAAGGTAAATTACCTTTGTGTTGGAAACACTCTGTAGTGGTTCCTATTGGGAAACCAGGAAAGAACAGAACTGAAGTTAAAAGCTATAGACCAATTGCATTGGCGCGAATTTATGTAAACTAATGGAAAGAATGGTGGTTAGGAGGTTAATGTATGAGGTTGAAAAGAAAGATCTACTCTCTAAACATCAGAGCGGGTTCCGCGAGTGGTTGAACAACAAATGGACCCTGTAGTTTGTTTGGAGAATCTGATAAGGAAAGCACAAAATAATAAAGAAGTAGTTCTAGCTACTTTGTTTGATATAGAAAAGCATATGATATGCTATGGAAGGAGGGATTATTGATCAAGCTGAATTGGATGAACATAGGTGGGAAGATGTAAAATTGGATTAGGGACTTTTTAAAGACAGAACAATTGAAGTCAGAGTTGGGGTTAATGTTTCCAAGACATATTCTATAGAAAATGGGACACCTCAGGGCAGTGTGTGCAGTCCAGTGTTTTTCAACCTAATGATAAAATGACATATTTGAGTCAATAGAAGATATGAGAATAAACAGAGCATTATATTCTGATGATGGAGCTTTGTGGGTAGAGGGTGTAATATAGAAAACATTACAGCTAAGATGCCACTAGCTATTAACAAGGTTGAAAAATGGGCATTTGAATGGGGTTTTCATTTATCAGTGGAAAAGACACAAGTTATCTGTTTTCAAAGAAAAGAAATAACCCTACTGTAGAACTAAAGCTATATGGACAACAATTAAAGCAAGTTAATACTATTAGGTACCTGGGAGTGTGGCTTGATGTAAAATTAACGTTAAGGAACATATCCAAAAATGTTGGAAAAATGCAAAAAGGAAATAATGTATTGAAATGTTTAACAGGGTACAAATGGGAGCTTCAGGAACATCCCTTAAAAGAATTTATATTGCTTTGATTAGATCAGTATTTGATTATGGATGTATTTGTCACAGTGTCTGGGTTGTTGTTCCCTGGGGTTCCACTAGATGTCCCTACTTGCTCACGAGTGTCTGTCACCAGATCACTTCCTCCTCCCTTATTTGGTCACCTTCCTCCTCGTTGTAATTGATTGTCCCCACCGTTCTCTTGTTCCCTCATTATCCTTCTGTCTATTTATACACAGTCTGTCTTGGTCTGTATTACGGAGGTCCTTGTTTAATGTTATGTTAATTCATGTCCGTCCAGCTTCCTTCCTTGTCCTTAGCCTTGCCTTGCCTTGCCTTGCCTTGCCTTGCCTTGCCTTGCCTTGCCTTGCTTTGCTTTGCCTTGCCCTGTGTTCATGTCCTGTTTATGTTCTGATTTGGATTCTCTGGTTTTGATAGTCCCTGCCTGGACTATTTACCCTTTGGATTATCCTAAATAAAACATACTTACCTGCAATTGGTTCCTTTCTCGTTCCTGTACACCTTATGTGACAGTATTGTATCAATCTGCATCAAAGACACAAATCAAAGAACTGGACAGAATGCAGGCTAAAAGTCTAAAGAGTATGTAGTGGGCGTTTAGAACATCTCCTGTACCAGTGCTACAGAGTAGAGACAGAAGAAATGCCATTCAAACCTCCGGCACCTGAAATTGTGTATGGCTTATTGGATCAATTTAAAAGGACATAATACATCACACCCTACTAAGGAAGTCCTAAGTGAGTGTTGGGAATATGGGAGATGCAGATATGTAGCTTTGGGTGGGATGCCAACAGATTAGCAAATCAGTTAAAGATAGAGGATATACATTGTAGCAAGACCTTGCCTCTGGCAATAACCCACCTTGGTTGTTTTGTTCTCCCAGGGTAATCATTAGAAACAAAAGATATGGTAGGGGCAGTATATTGAGAATATGTGTTACAATACTGCAAAATATATCAGGCGCATCAAAGGATTCTGAGGGTAAGACTGGAATTGGGTGTATATTCCTGAAGATATCAAAAGAGGCAGAGATATATATCAAAAAGCGAACTACTGATCATTTATCTATCTATACTGCGGAGATGGTAGCCATTATCATTGCATTGCAATGGCTAGAAGAGGCTAGGCTCCCTAAAGCTGTTATCTGCTCTGATTCTATGTCATCATTAACATCTATTCTGAATGGTGAATCAGGGTGTAGACAGGACCTCCTGAATGAAATCAATCAAATCATGTTTACAATTAATCAACAGGGAACAATAGTGCAGTTTGTATGGGTCCCTCCAGTGATGCTGGGTTGATCCAAAATGAGCGGTGCTCTGCGGTCACCGCGTGCAATCGAGTTACGAGTCATCCAAAATATTTTAATGATATTGGTCCGCGTCGGTCGGTGCTTTGAAATATAGATGCCAATTAAACCTTTGTAATTAATATAGTACTAGACACAATTTTGAAATACATAGTCCTACACTTTATTGGCTGAATAACTGGCTGAAGATGAAGCACCGAAGCTCAGTCTGCAGTAGAGATGAAAGGGGCACAAGAAAAGGTGAAGACCTGTTTTGGTAAAACATGATTTTAACGATTTCATTAAGTTTTGTTTTATAGAAAACTCTATTTAACCCTCTGAGTCGATTAACGCATATACGCGTTATGAGTCATTTTCTCAGATAAACCAAAAGAACTTAAATTACACTTTCAGTTTTGATCATACAGATAAGAGTAATCCATCAATCGAAACTGTAAAGGGTCTACTTTTTTGAATACAGACATAATAACAACAGAACTTTGTGCACTTATAAAATAAAGATAACAAACAAGGTGTGCTGTCTGCCTGATCGTAATGTACAAACCGCATTAAAATGAACTGTAACTCCGTGAATACTCAACGAAGACATGAGAGAGATATGTATAGAAAGCTTGACATGTCTGCTTTTAAACAAACAAGTGCTGCCAAAACAGATATTCTGTGATAAAGTAATCCATATAGAAAACAAGCTGATGTCTAGTTTTCACGCTCCCTTCATTATATGTACTGTGACCCCAGCTGAGCAGCTATTCAGATTCAAACTGAGCTGCTTGAATACACCACACACAAAAAAAAGCTTATGTAATCCATAATGTGCATTTCTCTCTGGCGTTAGTCTGCATCGTCAACTTAATCTTTGCAGCGACAGAAAACACCAGTTTATTACTAAACAATTAAATGTCTCCTTGCATATTTTGGAACCAGCAGGCCATTCTGTGTTGAGCTGAGACCCCACGGAATGAGCTGAGGAGTAATATATGGAGAAATAAGCAAACCAAGCTCATGTCTGCTGAACAGAAACATAAAATAGACATAGCCAGACTAGACTATTTTAGAACAAATGATGAGCTTATTGGCGATTTTTTTCATTTGGAAAACAGTGTCTCAATAATGCAAAATGATAGTTAAAGGCAGTTCATCATTGAATTCAGTCATCTCTGTTCAGTTGAAATAGTGTCTGTTTTTATTTGCAATCAAGTCAATGATATCGCTGTAGATGAAGTGACCCCAACTAAGCAAGCCAGAGGCGACAGCGGCAAGGAACCGAAACTCCATCGGTGACAGAATGGAGAAAAAAACCTTGGGAGAAACCAGGCTCAGTTGGGGGTCAGTTCTCCTCTGACCAGAAGCGAAACCAGTAGTTCAATTCCAGACTGCAGCAAAGTCAGATTGTGCAGAAGAATCATCTGTTTCCTGTGGTCTTGTCCTGGTGCTCCTCTGAGACAAGGTCTTTACAGGGGATCTGTATCTGGGGCTCTAGTTGTCCTGGTCTCCGCTGTCTTTCAGGGCAGTAGGAGGTCCTTTCTAGGTGCTGATCCACCATCTGGTCTGGATACTGACTGGATCAGCGTGACTGCAGTGACCCTCTGATCCGGACACAGACTGGATCTGGTGGCTACGTGACCTCCGGAACAAGAGAGAAACAGACTAATATTAGCGTAGATGCCATTCTTCTAATGATGTAGAAATCGGTGTTATGTGAAGTGTTTCGGTTCCGGTTTACCTAATTAATGCAGCCTAAAAAATCCTTTAGCGATTTGGATATTAAAAGCATATTAGTATGTTATGTGTAAGCCAGGTTAAAGAGATGGGTCTTTAATCTAGATTTAAACTGCAGAGTGTGTCTGCCTCCCGAACAATGTTAGGTAGGTTATTCCAGAGTTTAGGAGCCAAATAGGAAAAGGATCTGCCTGCATGTTGATTTTGATATTCTAGGTATTATCAAATTGCCTGAGTTTTGAGAACGTAGGGGCGTAGAGGAGTCTTAAACTGGCAGTCTTAAACTGTGTTCCAAGATAAGCGGAGGTCTCCCGGGTTTGGAGCGACATGAGGGTGAGTTTTTAATGACATAATTTTGATTTTTCGATGAACTAACCCTTTAATGCACAGAGGAATGCATGTGGGCGCGCGTGTATCCATGACCGAACATCCCAAATCACGCTCTCACAAGCGCACTAATTCCCATTCATCTGTGTGTGTGTCAGCGTCAGCTCAGATATACAGTTTAAAGCCCGGATCAGCAGCACTGGCGCCAATAAGCCGCGGATCTTCTCTGCTAATAAACAGGATCTTTGGGGTGGGAATTCGGGTAAGTTCTGGACGTGTGGCTCTTAATAAGTGTGTGAAAGACGAATGTGTAAGATCCTTGTGATTTTTCAGTCGAGAGTCTCGTGATGGCGTTTGGTGTGTGAATTTGAAGAAACTCAAGGAAGCGGTGTCCTGAGAGCTTCTGCTTGTTTCTAACTTCGTTTTCCAGGTCGTGTTTTCAGAAAGCGCTGAAGTTGCCAGAAAGCCTGTCAAGGCAAAAGCATTTGTTTAAGCGTGTGTCCAACAAGAGAGCGGACTCCGCTGTGCCGTCCACTTCAGAGACCTCTGCAGAACTGCTCTGTGGGTCATCCACATCTCGAAGCTTCACTGGAAGGGCTTTGATGTCCAACTTCAGAGTTTTAAACTCCTGCGTGCTTTGTGCTTCACTTCACTGATGCTGTCGCTGGCTCTTTATATACTTTCTTAAAAATCAAGCTGTTTACTGATGTGATCAGTGTTTCCATGAAGAACTTTAAACGTGATTGGACAAAAAGGTTTTCGTGGTGTATTGTGAACATTTTCTTCACACTAAGAGGACACGGATCTTATGAGGACTGTTGATTTGAAAGGTTCTTTGGGGAACCAAAAAAGGGTTTTAAAGTCTGTAAGTCTTCTTGATTTGAGTCTTGGCCAGTGTGAGGTGAAGTAGTGGAGATGGTGGCTCTCTGCTGGTGCTGTGAGGAAGTACATAAAGACCTGCAGGGAGGGAAGTCGAGGAATAAATCTGCTATGATTTAGTGTAAAGTTGAGACTTCAGATCATCTCAGAGCGATGGAATTTTAAGGGATGAACAGCAGGGCCAGAGGGAATATGAGGCTTGTCCATAATGATGGAAACTAGTGTTTATCATAAGTATGTTTTCATTGTTAATGTTGACTTGAGTTTTGTGTTGGTGCAGAATCACCTGGACACTATTCTAAAACTCACTGAACTGGTTCATCATGAGGCTTCCTTCAGCCACTTTATATAAATATAAAAGCAGAGCTTATCTATTTTAGATTTGTTTAGTTTAAACAACAGGAGTCGCAAACCAAAGTGCTGTACAACGAATATAAAACCATTTAAAAGCATACCCAATCCAGACAGACAAAGTGACAAATGAAATTTTACACCCTCAAACAGAATTAAAACATACAGAATAAAAACAGGTTTTCAAAGATCTGGACCAGCCAAATCAAACAGATCCTGATGGGCGGGACTAATGGCGTAGCATCAGTGCCATATGAATATTTCCACATTTACAGGGCTTAATGAAGGCTTGTTTTTTACACACATGCCATGAATCAGAATCAGAATGAGCTTTATTGCCAGGTATGTTTACACATATAAGGAATTTGTTTTCGTGACAGAAGCTCCTGAGTACAACTGTACAAGCAACAGAACATAAAACACATAATAAAAAGAATAAAAATACAAATAAGTAGATAGTGAATGACAATATACAAATTGACAATTGTAGGCAGGATATTACAAAATGCAGTTATGCATGTACATGTATATTATTGCAAAATTTAAGTGTATACTAAGTATTGTGTTAAATAAGTGTATGTGTATATAAATTGAAGTGTAGTTTGTTCAGGTTATTATCAGTTCATAATGATTTCATTAACCACACAATTCTTAATGCACCTATAATGAGTTCATTCTGACTAATGAGAAAAATGAGATTTTGTTGGCCTCTACCACTATGCTTGCAGTAATCAAAATGTATCTGATTTAACCATGCTATTTCTGTGAGAAATAAAACATAACAGTTCTTCTAAAATTGTTGAAATTAGCTATTCAAGATATAATTTGTTGGGTCTTGGCCTGGTATCCCTCAGGACACATATGCAAATGATTCTGTCAGCTGTCATTTGCATTAGTGTTTAGCAGTCAAATGTCTTTTCTTAGCCATGTGTTGGGTTAGTAATGCATAATTTAAAGTAAAAATAAATTTGCTCAAAATGAATTTATTCCCTGAAGTCAGCAGTTCTTTGCTATGCTTGAGCCTCCATTACCATAAGTGAGTCTCTGGCAGTTACCCCTATGTGATGACCTGGGTTCTTCCCCTCCTCCTCAGGCACACCCTCCACCTTCTCTTGGGTTGTTGATTAGATCTGGAGGTTCTAGAATAGACGCTAATGGCATTTTAAGACAGAAATTAACATACTTGAGACTGTTTGGAAAAAAGGTTGTTGCCACTTTGAGCTCTTTCCTGTTTCAGCAACTTCCTCTGAAGAAAATATCTATCCTAGTGGATTTTGCACCACCAGAAGGAAGAGTTTAACATTTGTAACATAGCAGGGAAAATATGTCTTCTGCTACAATTACAAAACCAGGTTAATGATTGAGGAGTCTCTTACCAGAACCTTTATTCAAAAGCCCAAAATTAAGTAAAACCTGGGTGACTAAGTCCAATATCTGTGTCCCAAAGTGAAGTGCGTGGACCCGAAGTCGCGGATGTGGAGTGTGCTTGGAAGGAGCATTTGAAGTGTGAATGCCGCTTGCCGAGCGAAGGCTGATGAATTTACTCAAATGCCCTTCATTTCCCATGAAAAGTGTACACTGATGGACACTCTGGCACCCTACCATATCCCAGAATCACTTGCGTGCATATACGGCAGGTGCTTATTATTCAAATAACAAGGCAGGTGAGAGTTCTGTGGGGGGACTTCACATTGGAATGTAAGTATTAGTGTTTTCATTTACCCAAATATCTAGCCAAAGTGTTAAAAGCCAGTATTTTTTTTTTTTTTTTAACATAAAGCCCACAAACAATAAGACAGTCAAGTCAAGATTATATATAGTATAAAGAATTGTCTTTCCATTTGTTGTGTTTTGAAGTGCTGTCCATGCAAAGAGGTGTCTATAAATGTTTTAACCAAACTTTAGCACTTCAGTATTTTGTATGCATGTCCTGCTGTGTCATATTTTCTAATGTTAAGATCTTTTTTTTTTTTTTTTTTTTTTATACAAGTGTTTCCATTTTCTCATTTTAGTACCTCTTCTGGAGAAAGTGAGCCTGCTGAGAAAAGACTTAATACAAAATTAATAGACAATTTTTGCTGAAATTCATTGTGCTGTTGTTGTTAACAGGATGGTTTATTTGCTAAGTGTCCTGGGACAGATGAGGGAGCAGGTGGAGCTGTCAGGAGGACATATAACCCAGAGGAGGATTCACAGCGTTTCTCTTCTTGAGAGAATGTTAACAAATATTTTCTTCATTAGTCAAGAGAAAACAGTGGGGAAAAATGGGTACATTACAGTTTTCAGTATCTTTTTTAAATATCAAATTGTCAATGAAACAACCTAATTTCTGTAGTTTATTTTTGTGGTGCAAGTTGTATACATTATTAATTTTTTGGTGTGTTATTTGTTTGGAAATAAGTACATTTCGTTTTACATTTTTTTTTTTTGCATATTCACGTGTAAAATAAAGAAGTACTTCTTGCGTTGTTAATTTGTTTAATGCAGCTTACACATTTTGTCTCAAAACATTCTATTTTTTCATCCTGTAAATATTTTTTTTTACACATTAAAACAAATTGCTCTATAATTGAAAGTACTTTTACAACCAATTACAGCATAGTTTAGGTTCAAAATCATAAAAACAACATCAGTTTGAGCCCAGCTGCTTCCATGTGTTCTGAGGTCTTCAGGGAGGTGAATCTCTTGGTGAAGCAGAGACTTGGAGGACAATGCAGTGACAGTGGAATGAGGCACATGTCAAACACTCTGGAGATCATATTTATGATGTACCACTGGCAGCAGATAGAAGAGAAACACCAGGGTCTGGATTGTGGCACCCATCACTGTTGGTGTTCACTTCTCAGAAGATCCAGCAGCTCTGTCAGGCCAAAACCATAAAACACCTGTCCAGCTGCCACATTCAGGTCTATCCTGCACAGGGGTCCAGTCTGATTTAGGGAAAGAAGGGATTGTTTAGCTGTAATTAGTAGAAGAAATATTGAGATACTTAAGTAAACTACTTTTAATAACTACCAATACCATATTGGCTAAAATCTACTAGTCATGTTTAAAACCTTAGCTGAAAGGATAGTAAACCCAAAAGGAAAATTACAAATCTGGAACAACTGGGTGAGCAAAGGATCACAGAATTGTCATTTTCGCTGAACTATCCTTTAAGTAGAAGTATTATCTTGCATACTCTAATATACTTAAGGTATTGAGGTAAAAGTAAAGGTATGTACAGTATTGTTCTGAAAAATAATTTGTTTAATTTCTAAATATGTTAGATGTTATTCAATTTAAAGTTGCCTACTAATACACTGTTGGGTAGTTTAATCTACAACAATGCATCATGTTGTAAAATACCATATTTTGTAGTGCTGCTGTCTGTGAGAAAAACAAAACATATTACTTTAGTTCAGTTTACTCAAATATACAAATATAATGTACTTCCTTACAGTCCACCTATGATTAAAGTAACAACATTTATTGTCCGAATATTAAAATCAAACAGAACACTGTTCATACTATAAAAAATCGTTTTATTTTCATGCTTAACTGCTTAATAAAAACTGAGTTGCAAACATGTCTACATATGATCACCATGGTCAAGACAATAAATTACATAAAATCGCACCTTTGTAAGATATCAGTAAGCATTTTAACTGATATGTGTGTTCGTGTATTTTGTAGTTTTTCATATGTATCACTAACGTTACATTATTCAAGTAAGCTCCAAACCAGTACCTGCATTTAAAGTTGTAATCCGACAAAGGACTGAAGTAGTTAATATACTGCACTACCTATCATGATGATTTATGACTTTGACCTTTGACCTTTGACAGGTTGAACTTCCGGTAACCTTATGATGGATGGTGGAACTTTCCGACTTCAAGGGTTAACCTATGACCTTTGCAAGCATCGATCATGTGCTTTTGACAGAAAGTTTTACCCTATTGACCTAATTAGTTTTAAATCATGGTTTTGACGGCTAGTTTAAAGCGTAAGATGAAAGACTCCTCACGCGCCGATCATGTGGTTTTGACAGAAAGTTTTACCCTATTGACCTGTTAGTTTTAAATTATAAAGGTATATGAAAGACTCCTCAAGCATCGATCATGTGGTTGTGACAGAAAGTTTTACCCTATTGACCGTTAGTTTGTTTGAAGTGTGTGCCGGTTGTTTGAACTCCGTCCAGTTAGCTTGTTTGAAGTTTATCACAGTTATACGGTTATGTGTGTGGTTATAGGCTTCTCCTCCCATTACATTTATGATGGTGTATAAATGGGGTCGGTGTGTTCTACATTTTATATATATAAAACATTATATAATTTATATAATCTCAAACAATTAAAGATTGAAAACACATTTTAATTATTTCACATTTATATATATATATATATAAACATTATATAATTTATATAATATAAAACACATTTTAGTTATTTCACATTTATATATATATATATATATATATATATATATATATATATATATATATATATAAAAACATTATATAATTTATATAATATACATAATCTAAAAACAATTGAACTAAGGTTGAAAAGCTTACTAAAGCAATCCACCTACCTTATTTAGACAGAAGCTTCAGCTTTGGAGAAACGGGACTCCAGCTCCATCTGTGGACTCTCTCTGAATGATAGCACCACGGTTGATCCCAAGTGCGTGCCTCAGGAGAGATCACGAGAGATAAGCGCCTGCAGGCGCTTCCCAGGGAGGAGAGACAGAGACTTTGTAGTACAACAGTACAACAGACTTTCAAAACACGTAGTTCTTTATATAATATACATATTCTAAGGTTGAAAAACATTCTGTTCTTTTAAAAAAGGTTATAAATGAAACCGTTATAAAAAATATACTGAAACCACTGTTTTCAGATAAACGAGATCCATGTTTAGAGAGCTGAAAGGAGTTGTTTTCACATCACCTTCCTGACCAGAAGTATTCACAGCGTCTTCTTTTGCACGCTACACTTCACTTTCTTCTCAATTTACTACAAAATCATAATATGTTCAAAGACATTGCTAATTAAAACTACGATATCTCCGCGAAGGAGTACCATGTTTTGACAGTTTTCTGACGCTGCATCTGTGGAATTACGTGTGGCGGCGCTAGCATCTCTTTGTACCGTCTAATTTATGACGACATCGCGACCCTGGTTCAGTTTCCCACCTTTTGAACAAGTTCATTCATAGAACAAGGATGACACCTAGTGGTCACTCAACACCGATTTTTCTTTAACAGGCCTTATAAACCTATTTATACGCAGTTACAAACCATCACTTTGAACCAGAAAAACTTTTGGGCGACTCTCCAAGACATTTGCTTTCCAAGACAATGGATCAAAGTGAGTATTTTATCATTTCATGTTATCTGATGGTAGTGATATTAATAAAAAACAATTCATTGATCAAATTATGTTATGCTATCTTACAGTCTATGATGGTTTTAAACCATATTTCATGTCATTCCTGTAATTTTCTTCATGTTAAGCAGATTACACAGACATCTGCTGATAGTGTTATTTAAAAAAAACTATTCATCGATCAAAGCCTGTTATGTTATTTTTACAGTCTATGGTGTCTTATTATTTCATGACATTCCTGTAATTTTCTTCATGTTAAGCAGATTACACAGACATCTGATGATAGTGTTATTTTAAAACTATTCATTGATCAAAGCCTATTTTACAGTCTATGATGGTTTTATGGCGTCTTAATATTTCATGTTAAGCAGATTACGCAGACATCTGCTGATAGTGATATTTAAAAACTATTCATTGATCAAAGCCTATTTTTACAGTCTATGAGCTCTTTATGCGCCTTAATATTTCATGTTAAGCAGATTACAGACATCTGCCGATAGTGATATTTAAAATAAAAACTATTAGTTGATCAAAGCCTATTTTTACAGTCTATGCGTCTTTATGTCGTCTTAATATTTCATGTTAAGCAGATTACGCAGTCATATGCTGATAGAGATATTTTTAACAATATAAAGTTTGTGTTATTTGACTTAATATCATGAATGAAAAAAAATGAAAAAATACTTTTAATTTGCAAATATCACGTATCCTGTTGAAAATACTTTTATTTTGAAAATATGAGCTCATCCTGTTAAAATACTTTTATTTTGAAAATATGACGCGTCCGGTTGTGCAGCTTAGTTTTGCCTGCTTCAATGCTACTATGGATATCAGAAAATACTATTCTGCTCCGTTAAATCTACGTTTTGCCACTCTTATCCGTTTGTCATCTATGAAGCGACATCGCGGAAGGTGTAAGCGTAACTAACCGTAACTCAGAAAAACATTTTTCCCGTTTGCTAACTCTTCACGTGAAAGCGACATATGAGGATATGATGGTGAAATGGTCCCCGTGAGTCTGGATGAAATGCGCGTTATAGTGAAAATTGCGCCATCTCGCTTGATTTAATTTACGACACAGTGTTATAGTGAAAATTGCCCATCTGCTTGCGGTTTAATGTTATGACATCACGATTTCTTTGTCACAGTGTGTGTGTGTGTGTGTGTGTGTGTGTCTCCATTAAACTGTAAATAAAACCCTCTCCATGTGTTTGAAATCATAACACTTTTTATTTTATCACAGGTTCAAATATTGAGCACCAAGCCTTTGCGCTATTAATACACGTAAGTGCGTTATTAACTATTCTTTTATAAACTAAAATGAATGTATTTTAATTTTGTATATTATTAATTAATTTAATTTTTATTTTTTATCATAATTTTTTTTTTTTTTTTATTCACAGAGGCCGCGATTGATCCAGACAGGCAGCCGATGGTAAGACAAGATCCGTCTCCATAATTTTTTATGAAATCAAAATTAAAAATTTTTATGTTTATGAGGAATCTAATTATTATTTTCTTTAGATTTTATCCAATTCATCACACAACCCGCCTTTCAGACAGTTATCGATCTCCGCAAGATGGCGGCAGAAAGATCCCACCGTCAACGTAACAGACAACATCCCGCCTGATTCGCTCCGGCCCACATCGAGAATCAATAGGATCCTGCGAATCACTCCCTGGACCGCCGACGAACCAGCGAAAGAAGACTAGAAAACGAATGCCTCCACCTCTCCGGTCAGTCCTGGACCGTGTGCGAACCACCAAGAAAGACTTATCGCTTTACAGCGGTGGTCCGACCTGAACCTGACGGCGAACTTCCGAGAAAGGCTTATCGTTTACCCGGCGATCAGTCCCGAGAGCCCTCCAGAGGAGAAACTCTCTGTCCGGTACCAACGAACAGCCCCGCACCAGTCCTGAGACCGATCTGTTTTATGGTAAGACTAACTACATTATTTGCATTTAAACCAGATGGTGTCAAACATTAAGATTTTTTTTTAACATCCACCAGACTTCGAGTAGAAGCCGTAAGGGATGCGTGACTACCTGGGGCATGTCTCAAATCGATGCCTGGGACCAGAGTTCTTGGACGAGCGAAGCTGACGGGTGTCACCACCACGGGTCAAACGCCATATCCTTCTCCCTCACCGCGTCCGAAGAGTAGAAGCGGAAGAAGTGCCGCCGCCTCGCCTTGGACGAATCATTCGACGATCTGCCTCGCTTCATAGCCCCATTAATTCGATACAATCATTCGGTCAAGAGTTTGCGCAGCGCAGGTTGACATAAACAACAAATACGTTCCGAACTCCCATAGCGATAAGATGATATTAACAACAAATTGATCGCGTTGGGCACGAGTCTCGCTGACAGACAAATCGAAACCCTTAGCAGATTAGCGCGCTGCACGGTGAGCTCCGTCGCGTATCACCTCGAGACACGCAGTCGATTCGATGCTCAGGATCGCTTGTATTCAGGATCTGGCCAATGAAATATTCCAAGCGTCAATGCTATGAGATCGACGATTGATCGGCAGGTTTGATAGAAATGATCGTGACGGTGACTCAATACCAAAGGGAATTGATGCTAATATTGCACCACCTCATTCTCACCATGTAGATGAGACCGCTGAGTCAAACTGAATATAGGCGTATTCAGAGTAATTCTTATATTCCATCTATACTTTGTTTACATATAATCCAGATATTTCAAGTAATTCTTATATCTCACGTCTGCTATGATTGTTTTAAATATTTCATGTATGCTTTTATACTTTGTTTACATATAATCCGATATCTGCTTTTATACTCTGATTTTGTCATATATGCTTTTGTATTCTGATTTTGTAATAGTTCATGTATGCTTTTTTTATACTCTATGAAATGTGTAATAGTTCATGTATGCTTGTTTTAACTCTATGATTTTGTAATAGTACGTGTTTTGGTCTGAAATCTAAAATGGACGGTTCGAGACGACTTATGCCAATCCTCCACAGAACTGGCGCGGACGAGATCGAAATGCTAAGTTTACTTCGGACTCTTTAGAACAGTATTTGTTTAATCAAGAATCCCCTCCTATTTTTGGATCTTTTGAATTAGCCATAAATCCAAATATGAATTTGTTCGATCCTCTGCTTAGCCTAGACACCGACCCGTCATGTACAACACGGAGGTGTTTTAAACACCCACCGGCGTCGTACCGAGGCTGATCCTGACAACACAGACCACCCTGCGGTAATGAAACTCCCAAGCGTCCACATCAGGTGACGTCGACCCTACTACACAGACTTCGATTAACGTACAGGCGTTGACAGGTTGATTGCGAGGGGTGGTAAGCAACGGATATCATGTTTTACCCGACCTCGTTTCAATAGCGTGACATTGAAGGACTACGAATCTGGAGAGATTAACTCTACAGATTTGGCCTCTTACCACGCCGGTTACACGCATGCTTACCGGAATTGTGGATTTCGCTAGGGGAATTTGACCAAAATTCTCCGGTGATCAATATCACATTGGCGGCTCCCAGTTTACAGACGCCGTTAGTGGATTTTAACCCGCTGGTAATAATACGCGGGATGGGTTTATGGATCAAATTGAAAGAGTTTTACAGAGCAACGACCGGTTACTATCTGACCAAACCTAGAATTTGAAGCTTCGTAGCCATGAACAGACAAGGCGAGTCGCGAAACTCACGGACTTGGCTGTCGGCGAGAGGTGATCAAAAGGAAAAGAGCGAGTTTATTTTGCCCGATCAATATTTCAAATAATTTGTGCTTCTCCATCTGTCGCCCGTTTCTAAACCCCAAGCGCCCGAGCGAGTTAGAAAAACTGGCTTCCGTCATCCAAAACAGCGCGAGCTTCTCAATCCAAGACCAGCCGTCTCGGCGACATAACCTCGTTAACGAGCTAGACATTAAAATTGTCGTATTTCACAGATCTAACGCCATGCTCGTAGAAACCTACAAAATTCAGGACGAACCCCATCCAAAAGCGGTCTTTCTGTATCTCCACGGCTGACCACTACTACATGATAACTGAGTTTGAAGGCGTTCCTCGGTTCAACATATGTGTGTCCATTTTGCTACAAATCTTACAGCAACCGCAGAGAACCATCGATGTAAGCCGTCCTGCAACATCTGTTTCGATGCTGAATGTTACAGGTTCCAAGCGAAAACCTACATTGCCCCGATTGTTTGCGTTACTGTAAATCGGCTTATTGTTTCGAAATGCATAAAAAAACCCGCCTCCGGTCAGGAATACCCGCCTGTGATATGATCAAATACGCAAACTATGTAGCCGACGTCTGACGTTAAACCGGGCAACCAGAAAACCAAACACCATGCGCCCCAGACAAATGTGTGCATTGTCGAAGTCTCTGACGGACGATGGAGCACATCAATGCTTTATACAACCTCTAGAGCTTAAGGAACCGTGTGAAAAGTATATTTTTACGACTTTGAATCAGCGTTCATGAAAGGACGCCTACGAGGCTAATTTTGTCTGTGCCATGGCGTTCAAAGGTCAGAAATTTACGCCCTACGGCACGGACTGTATCGCTAAGCTAATCAAGCGCTTCCAGACAACCCGATACAAGGCTACTGCTTCATCGCTCATTACGCCTCCAGATTTGCGCCTTTCTAATTCTGGAGTATTTTTCATAAGCGGGGATCGCTTCGAGGTCATAATGCAAGGGTGAAACTACTCCTGATGTCGACGCGCATTTGCCCAACGATACATCGATAGCTACTCATTTTCCCATGCTCTGCCAAAATGCCCTCGTTAGACTTGGACGATGACTGAAAAGGCTATTTCCCCATCTTTTCAACAGGGTGGAAAATGAGAACTACGTCGGACCGTACCCTGACAAAAGTTCTACAACTCAGAGAACATGTCGGATAAAGCCCAAGAAAAGTTTGGCGCGATGGTACAGCACGCGGTCAAGGGTGAGCTCTTTAACTTCAAGAAAGAACTGTACGACTCGGCGTTAACGGCGTCGATGTTATTCGATGAAGGCTGTATGAAGTACAGGCGCATTCCTACAGTGCACCCAACTCGACCCTTTGCGTTCACGGACGATCGCCAGCTGCGCAATGGGGTCTTCAAACACATTATCTCAGCAGAAACCGCTAGCCCTGGACGCATAACAAGGCGTACATCCGTCAGAATAAGTCCTACTCGAGCGGTTCGATCCAATGGCTCGAGTATATAAAAGAACTTCAAACGTGCGTTCATCACTGCCGTAAACCACGCGGGTATCGATCGGTAAGTTCTTTTAGACGGCTACTGCAGGCAGGCGGCAACCCGGTTTAGAGTATGGGGGTGTGTTTTCCATGGGCATTGCTGTCGTTTGAACCCAATCAGACGCACCCTGTCCGAGTACACCCGGGGTTCTCAGGAACCAGTTTGGCGATAAGATTGAAATTCTCGGAAAGCGTACGGTTTGCAAATCGAGGTTCTGTGGGAATGCGAATGGAATCGGATGAAAAGACCGATCCCTCCTGATAGAATTTATGGCGATTATTCCGCCCGAGAGGCTGAATCGCTGCACGCTCTATGGAGGCCGTAGCAACTCCTATAAGCTATACCACAAAGTGGCGGCGATGAGAAAATAAGATATCTGGATTTCACCAGTCTGTACCCTTTCTGTCAGGCCAGGAAAAGCTACCCGATCGGACACCCGAAATCATTTTCGCAATTTCGAACCGACTGAAAATTATTACGGGCTTATCAAAGCCACCGTGTACCCTCCCGCAACTTACCCATGCAGTCCTTCCTTTCCGTTCAGCGGGAAGTTGACTTTGCGCTTATGTAGAACCTGAGCTGCCAAGACCAAAACCAGACCTCGAGCTGTACCCACACGGACCAGGAAAGATCGCTTCGGCTGTTGGGTCAGTATCGAGCTTTTAAAAGCCATCGAGAAGGGCTATGTGGTAGCCAAGATAGCGAGGTTTGGCATTTTCCACAACGGTCAGACACGTTGTTTGCCGAATCAGTAAAGACCTTCTTATGTTTGAAACAACAAGCTTGGCTACCCTCGAGCGCTCGTCACGGATGCTGAGAAAGAGGCTTACATTAGTGACTATTTTGAAAAAGAGGTATTCAACTCGACCCGGAAAAAATCAAGTAAACGCCGCCCAAAGGCGATCACTAAATTAATTCTGAATAGTTTGTGGGGCACTTCTCTTTAAGACCAAACTTACCTCAAAGCGATTCGTCTGTGAGCCAAGATTTCACCAGAATCGCTTTTTGGCAACACCGACACCTTGTCCTATTTCTCATTGGTCTCAGCGACGTAGCTCTAGTCCAGCATAAACCCGACAAGGACGATGTTTGCAAGGCGCGACGTCAATGTTTTGTAGGGCTTTCACTACAGCGCCGATCGACTGGAATGTAGAATTGATGGACAGACTAGGCGACGACTGCTATACTCTGACACGACAGGCGTCATATTACGTGTCTCAAGGGCGGTGACTGGGAGCCTCCTCTGGGTGATCATTTAGGGGAGCTGGCGAGTAGTGGACCCGGACGACCACATAACGACCTTCTGTGCCAGCGCTCCCAAATCTTACGCGTTTGAGCGGTCAAGGTAAAGTCGCATGAAAGCTAAGGGCATAACTCTGAATGCTAAAATTCCAAAGCTATCTGTCTCAATCCCTGATTGGTCTGGTGACAGCTATGTGACGTCTCACGATAGATCCAAATACATCCTGGCTCATACGGAAAACATTGTGAGGGATAAAAGACTCTCACATTACAAAACAAATCAGTCGTTAAGAGGTTTAAGGTGAGTCTCACGATAAACGCGGCTTTTAAGCGATTATACCACGCTCCTTACGGCTACTGATCAGATGGCATGCACAGAGGTTCTCAGGATGTGTCCGATTTTGATTTCAGACTTCAACACCCTTTCAGCTGCGTTGTATCCGGACCGTCCAATTCTGGAAAGTCTTATTTTGTGAAACTTTTGTTGGAAAAGGTTTGAATATCATTTCGAAGAAAATTGAAAACATTGTTTGGTTGTATGATTGTTGGCAAACTTTATGCGATGATTTACTTCAATTGTATGACATTAAATTTATACAAGGAATACCCCAGAGTCTGAATGATGATGATTTACTGCCTGTTACCACACGCCAACCTTCAGTGCGTCGGACGATCCTCATGGAACAAGCTAGCTAACGTCGAACTGCAGCGCGTGTTCACTCAATACTGTCACCATCGTAATCTCAGTTCTATTTACATAGTGCAAAATTTATTCGGCGCGGGAAAGTCGAGTCGAACCATCAGCTTAAGCGCCAATTATATGATCCTGTTTAAAATCTCGGCGTCCATCAAGTGGCGATGCTAGGTGTCAAATGTACCCGGAAACACGAAATACTTTATGGAGTGTTATCACGCGGCTGGTCGACCGACCTTTCGGATATCTGATGATAGACTATAAGCGAAAACTCGAAGCAGTACCGTCTCAGAACAGGATTGCTTTCAGACCGTCAAGTGGTTTATATCCCGAAAAAGAAGAACGTGATCGCCATGTCCCAGGCTTTGTAAGCATCTGCCGGTGTTAAAATGCTACATAAAGCCACTCCTAAACAACGACGCCTTATATTACAATGGCAGTCCGGACCGAATTCATTTTGACGCTCTGAAGTGGCTCTAAACATCCCTCATGGGGTCATTCCGGTCAGCAGGCAACAGTACCAAAACTGAAAAAGAGAAAGGCGTATTAGAATTTGTAGCCGATAAAAAATCGGCATAGCGGCCAAGAAACGAGTCTTCAACCAGAAGGGAGGGTTCCTGCTACCGCTCCTCAAGCGTCGCCGTGCCGTTTCTCACGAGCTTGATAGCGAAAGCGTTAGGATGGATGCGCCGAAAAGATGTATTTAGTCCCTCATCATCAACTGGATAAGCTCAAGAGTGAAAATGCTCTGAGAACATTCAACAGACCGTGGAGAAGCGATTTGAGGCCTGCCATAAGAAATTTTACGCCAGCGATTTGAATCCTTATGAAAAGTCAAACTTTACAGCCAAACCCTGAACAGGTTTTGACCGTCGTTAAACAAGGGGATCGTGGAAGCGGTGTTTTAACGCTCGTTACCCATCTTGACCCGGTCCTAAAGGCGAATCGCCGACTGCCGCTAACGTCGAAGACGGTAAAGCCGAGGAGACCGTCGTCGCCAAGTTCTGAAGAACGTCCCGTCGAAGCGTAAAACAGCAGATACATATTAGACAAGATGTCTAAAGCTAAGGACTAAGCTCGTGGACGAATCCGGGAGTTTGTGTTCAGGGGTAAAGTCGTACAAGGTTACACATGGTCGATTTGTTAAAAATGTTACGCTCCATAAAGCGTTAGGGATGAACGGAGACCTCCGGGATGGTCGGAGTTTCCACGCCTTTGGCTAATTAAACATCCCTTTTCTGATGCGAACCAACAGGTCAGGCGATCGATTAACTCTCTAAAAGTAAACCCTTAGAACCCCATCACCGTCCTAGACCTTATAAAGAAAAAAGGAGGAGTATTCACCTCCCTCGGGTGGAGATTTTGAAGACTCGCCGTTAAATCGCCGACTATCGACCTACAAATGGCTGGAAATTAACGACTCTTAGATCGAAGCATTCATTCATTTGTATCTTATGATTAAATAAATAAAGCGATGAGAATATAATGGTTTAAGCTTTTTTTTATTTATCGTCAAACATGTCTGCACACAATGAGCACGATAACATTTTATCATTACAAACATGCGGTCTCAATCTCTTCACAAAGAGGGACACCATTTTATAATTTCTAATATAATCATCGGTGTATAGTTTCATCCTGGCTATAGTGCGACCTCTGGCTAGATGATATAGAAAAACACACAGTGCTGTCCGCAGGTATCCGATGAATAATCCTGGACGCGTCTGTCGGAGTATATACGCTACGTCGTTGGCGCTCTATAAAGTTATTGATGCTGATTGGAAGCGGGGGCTGTCGGGCGGATTGCAAGCTGTCGAAAAAACAAGCCGTCCCCTCTCGCTAAATAACGGCTAGCCAATGCTCCCCAGCGATCGAGAGGGGTGGGTATTAACGATGCAGAACGACGGTAAGATCCCCAACGGTTTTTGGGTAGTTGATCGCTCGGCAGAACCCGAGAAAATGAGTCCCTGACGCTATTTTATCCCGATAGCTGTGAGTTGTAGCGTGTTCATCTCTCAGTAGTGATCGATCAGTACCTGTCTACGGTTAGACACTTCAATGAGGCTGTCGAATCGGCGTAGATTATTAAATTAACGGTATTGCAGAGCTTGTCTGAAACGAGCTTCTACTCTGATGTTCCCGGACTTGATAGGAAATGTGCTGACCGCAGTCCCGTCGCGTCAGGTTAAATCGTGAGCGTGTATCCGTTCAGGAAATCATTCCTGCTGATACAGAGCGGTCGATCTTTAAGGTGTCTCCGGTCGTCATCGCCAGCTGATAATATTCAGCACCGCCAAACCGGCGTCGAAATTAGGTTGTAGGGCTTGGCGGAAATTGTTGACCGTCCACGTAGACCGTTAGAATTCCAGATTGTAATGTTTGAACGCGAATGGATTTTTCGTAGGAGCGGTGGAATGCGCGTTATCGACCATACCGATAACGATAGACTTTGGCAGCGTTCCTAGAAACAGATTTTCTTGATTGGAAACTTCGAGAGCCGCGGGTATGGAGAACGATTTTAGACAGACCCTGTCGATGGGGTACTGGCCGTGGTCGAGAGCAGCGTTAGCGTGAGCCAGTCTCACCGAGGGTGATACGAAACTTTTTGACAAATAGGGAGCGCCGCTATATGTAATTTGTAAGCCAAGTCGTCGGACCTCATCAGACAGAATTCATCCTTAGCCCGTATGAACCGTAATTTTAAATCCAATCCGTAATTAAAAGTTTCTCTTGAAAGAATATATCGCTGTGTATGGGGCTAACAGTTCCACCTCGCTGCTTCGCCCGGTGTAGAGCGATCTCTTGCAACCCTCTTACACACCTCGGGGTCGTATGCGTCCATGTGACCGGCCGTGTCTTTTGTGAAACAGCCGGCGCTGAAAATACTTCCAACGATTCTTTACCGTGAGTTGAGCAGACTTTCGATGATACAGCGATACGGATGAGTTCCGGAGCTCTGAGATATCAGGCGGTCGCCGAGGGTTACGTCGACCTGTGAAAACATGGTAGCTGCCAGGTAATTTATCGGTCCCACCTTAGCGGGTGAGCGATATCTGCTCCGTCAGGCCCGTGATTTTCACCCGTAGATAGAGCATCGTGTTGTTAAGATCCAAATAATGCTCGCCCGTTGGGCGATAAAAACTCCAACGGTGCAGAGTACGATATGGCGATAATGGGGCTACTTCTAAATAGCCGTTTTTCTCAATAGCGGTCTGCGTCAGGGGACCGTAAATAGGTCCAACTTCGGACTTGATGCACTCCCCGCATGCGATGCAATAACGCCATGTTAGAAGATGGTTTTACGACTCTCTTGATCGACGCTTCGTCTAACACCCGCCTTACGCTTTCTGCGTCGACTGAGCGTTTCTCGGTCCAGAGTGTTGTTTCTTCTTTCCCCACTGACCACGCCCTCACCCGGGTGGTTTAGACATCCTCTTACGGCCATGACCATCAGACCGGATCCGTCTTGAGCTTTATCGTTATGAGACCGCGTCAATACGTTGAGACGCGCGGATACTATATTTTAGCGGCCGATTTTAGATGGGGTTTGGATGCTAAATCCTCTTTTAACAGAGGTACAGCCATCCTGAACAGGCCTCTGAAAAGACCCCTAACCCGCTCCATAACCCTCTCCGGCATAGCCCGGCAAATCCGCCTGCCTGATTTGTAGGTAGCTGGCGTAGTCGGCGGTCTCTCGGTCTATAATAAACCATTTTTGGTTTAAAGTGTAGTTTTACGATGACTTTCCGTAAGAAAATGGTACTCGCGGTTTTGATCGTCCCTTCAGCTCTATGGTGATGTCGGTGATGTGATCCTTGCTGATCGATGCGTAATGTGGGTTGTCATATCTAGCAATGACCGAAGTCGTTGCTTTTACCCGATATATGCGATCTCAAAAAGAGGAACGTAAGAATGGCCGACCGTTGATATTGGATAATATCCGTGTAGCGTACATCGGTAGAACCCCGTTGATATCGCATTGATGAGGCGCCCGCGGCGCTTATGGTAAAATCTGGTTTTTATGATAGTTTAAACCTCCTAGAGGTTTTAGCGTCGTTCTAAAATAGTGGCTAGCCTCCCTGAAAACTTCTCGAAATGTTGGGTTTGCGGTCAGATTCACCTTGTTTTTGAATTCGCGAGACTCAAACGGCCGCGGTGCGGTAAGTTGATTTATAGCACGCGCGGATTATGAATGTTTGGTAAGGTACCACGCTTATGTGTAATTTCGTAATTGCGGAAAAACCGCTATAAGAGCCTTTGGAGGTCTTGCTATCCGGGGTTCCGGGACCGTATGTAGGAAGAAATGACCGTCTTGTCATCAAGTTGTACCAACTTCTAGGATATTCGATTTGGCAGTCCGACTTCCCATTGTCCTTTCAAGTCTATAGCTTTTGCTAACCTGGTCAGTTATAGGAGGATATGCGATTTTCAGGATAAACCGGCACTGACGCGATTGACGTAACGTGGCGTAGAACCATGATCGTCCATGGCGGTCCTTCGTCGGTATGATCTCGTCCGTTAAACGCGGGTGTTTTAAGTCCAGCAGAGTTTTTTTATCTATGTAACTATTAAATTTTGAAGGCCACCCAGCCATTTCACTAAAAGCGTGGATTTCCCTTGTTTTTTCTGGCCTAAAATCTTTTCCACCTTAAAGATTTGTTTTTACTCACAATTATTTTTTGCAGCTCTTTTTAGAAAAACCCCTCGATGACATCCGCCATAATCGGTGAGTCTGTAGGACCGGGTTGACGCTGAATACTGCCGAGGATACGGTGAAAAATTCCTCCGTGTAGTTCTGCTCATAACCTTTCGCGAACGGACCTCTCACTTTAGAAATCCTGCGCCGCCGACTTTGAAATTAAATACGGATTCTCGGTCTTCTTTATATCGCCGCATCAAGTTTTGAAACACTTGATCCTCATTTACTTTACCGCGTCCCGGTCTCATTCTGATCCGATGATAACTGGTATTGTACCCTGCACGATGTCTTGTAAAACATCTATGTATCGACGGAATTTGTAGCCGTTAAAAATCGCCACATACGACTTTTTAAGGTTCTGTTAAATCGTTCCCAGCGCTGGCTTTCAAATCGGTAGCTGGTAGGCGAAATGATTAATGTCGGCTTTTTCATCACATCTTGAAATTGTTTGTTAAAAAATTCCTTTCCCTGATCCGTCTGCAATTTCTGAGGCACGCTGCCCTCTTGAGGATGAGACTTCGACGCTCTAGCGACCCGAGACCGCTCTTATTCTTCAACACCACGAACCAGCGCATCTTGCTAATCACGTCTATGCCGTCAAGCAGATATTTATGACCGTCGTTATCCTTAAGCGTGAGCGATCATGTCGACGGATCGGCCTGGAACTGAGTATCGACCCGATACCCGACCACTCTGTTTCGTTTGTATTTTATAGGCTGGTTTGTGTAATGTGTAAGCGTCCTCACCAGCCAGCCATTCTGAGACCTGTTTATCGCTTAAGCGGACCCGGTGTCTTTCAAGACGGCGTCTTTAATCGTTTTTACCGCCTAAAGAGCCAGGGTTGGAGGGGTGTAATAAGCCTCTTTCATGAGCTCCGACATGGTGCCGTACAGAACCGTCAAAAAGAATGAGCAGCATAAGCGGTTTGAATCAATCTTTATTAAAAAAAAATGTTACAGGATATAATTAAAGTAAAATGGATATAATAAAAGATAGTAAACATGGATATAATAGAAATACTATAAGTAAAATGGATATAATAAAAGATAGTAAACATGGATATGATAGAAATACTATAAGTAAAATGGATATAATAAAAGATAGTAAACATGGATATGATAGAAATACTATAAGTAAAATGGATATAATAGAGGATAGGAAAGATGCTATAAGTAAAATGGAAAATACAACATGTAAAAAAAATACATACTCTCTGATTAAAAAAAAAAAAGAATGGGGTTAATCTGATTCAACATGCAAAATGGATATAATGATGTTACATACACAGACTAAAATGTACAACGGTTTATAACAGGGATGTTACAGGATACAAAATGGATTAATAATACCGTCAGTGGTAATCTAACCAGAAAAGAAAATGCACGGCAGGCCATCATGTTTTTGTCAAGGATGTAATCGCGTACATTACAACAATTTTGTCCCGTTTGTAATCATTTCCGATTTTGACAACGTCGTCCCTGATCATCGAGTCATATTCTTTTGATTTCTTCATTAGCTTCGGTGCAGACATCTGCCACGTGGTACAGGTACTCAAGCAGATCGGTGATCTCGAGCGGGATGCTGATTCACACAACATATCTAGAACCTGTTTTATCATTACGATGGGTGGATCGTACCGTCCAACACATTTGTCCGTCAAATAGTCCCACGAGCTAACCAGTCCTCTTATATACGTCCATATTTTTCTTTAGATTTGCCTCTACGCGCGTATGCGTGACACGGAGTATCAGGGTGGGATCGTCCATAATAATCTTGCTCACGAGATTGGCATCTGCTCTCTGTAATGGTCTTTAAACAATAATTCCATACAGTACTTTAGGCTACAGGCTGCACCCATGTTGAGGCGGTTTGGTCACTGGCCATTCAGCGTTTGGGAGATTTTCCCAGAGATCAACAACGTCGCCGACTATTTCCTTGCAGGGTTTGTCCAGAAGTCTCGCCCTGATTTCTTCCACCTTGGAGGCGATGATGGTTCGTCTTTTAGTTAGCGCAGAATAGTCCCGACTGTTCCTTGAATACTGATGGGGTTGAGATTTTAATCCGCTACCGCTCCAGGAGGGTAGTGATGATGGAATGAAAAGAGGGTTTAAACACTTGCCCGAAAGTTCGTCAAAGTGTGTGTCAAAGTAGTAGTTGGGAGGGTCAAACAGACGAGGAATGTTGCAGCTGACTAGGATGGTCAATCGCGCAACCCTGACTTCGTCCTTCTGCTTATCGTTGATGAGATGTTGCAGTAAAACCACGTCCGGCTTTCCACGATTTTGAATCCGACATCGGTGAAACATCCGTCTACACGTCGAAGTCAGGATTAGAATGAGGAAGGGTTCGGCGAATGTGAGGAGTCTTGCGATTGGACCCTAAACTTTTGTCCCCTCTTTGGGGGCTGGGGTCCCATCATCAGATCTGGAGTCTAAGCTACGTTTGATAGATGGTCGAGTAGTTTTGGAGGTCCGAGGCTTCAGCGGTGGCGATGTTGTTGGGAGCCAATCATTTTCAAGCACGATTCTAACTCTATCGCCCGTCCTGACCGTTTAGCGAGACCCAGTCGTTGTGGAGTCCGATGGACGCCGCGTCAGCCGGAGTATGTAGGGTTGCGTCGTCGGAAGGATCGAGAATGCTGTCGAAAGAGATACCACTGCTACATGCGTGGTCTTGACCATGGTTTATAAATGATCTCGGGGAGGTCGAAGTCGGTTTTTATGATCGCTGTGGAAAAAAGGGGAGGGGAAGCGGGGGTGGGGTGGTGGGGGCGTGGAGCGCTTCAGCCATGATTTATACAGGCCTTGCGAGGTCCGCGTGGAGCTTTAGAATGGTTGTAGTGAATGGAGCGGGGCGGCAGAGAGTATGTGCTGCTCGAGCACATCTCCGAGGTGGAACAGTTACACTTTAATTTTGTTGTATCCGTCATGCATGTCACACCATTTGAACATTTTGTTGATGGTTGAAAAAAGCCTATTCAGTAGATCCAGATCGCTATACTTGAACAAAAACTGCATTTCATACAGATCGTGGATGCTCGTTAGGCAGGATGCGCCAAACCGTGTGTTGTTGAGCTTTGTCTTGTCTTTACAGCAGAATATGTAAAACAGAATCATTGGTCTCTTTTGAGTATGGTCACCCACCACCGGTACCGGACATTCGGGGTCGCTCCGTCCCACTCCGCCACGTCAAAGGCTCCTCGCCGCGCATTCAGATCATTCCAGACACGTTTGTAAAATAGAGACCAGTCTTTTCAGGAAATACCAGACACTTCGTCTTCCCAGCCTGAAACTCACCGAGGCCGTCCGGTGGTGTGAACGTCTCGACTTCGAGTTGGTTTGTAGAAATTTGTATCCAGAATCTTGCGGTTACTTACATCATAAATTCACCTTTAGTCCATTCTGAAATTTCATGAGAAAACTTGTCAAGCGGATGTGTCCGAAAGGTTTCTCGGCCATAGTCAGGCTATTCAACATCCTGTTGCTCAGTCCCAAATCTGCCGATTGAGGGAGGATAAACCATCCATGCTCATGTAGCTCATGTTTCCTTTCTCGGTGATGCGTGTAGAACACACCGACCCCATTTATACACCGCTCATAAATGTAATGGGAGGGAGAAGCCTTATAACCACACACATAACCGATGATAACTGTGATAAACTTCAAACAAGCTAACTGCGCAGAGTTCAAACAACCGCACACACTTCAAACAAACTAACGGTCAATAGGGTAAAACTTTCTGTCACAACCACATGATCGATGCTTGAGGAGTCTTTCTATATACCTTTATAATTTAAAACTAACAGGTCAATAGGGTAAAACTTTCTGTCAAAACCACATGATCGGATGCGTGAGGAGTCTTTCATCTTACGCTTTAAACTAGCCGTCAAAACCATGATTTAAAACTAATAGGTCAATAGGGTAAAACTTTCTGTCAAAAGCACATGATCGATGCTTGCAAGGTCATAGGTTAACCCTTGAAGTCGGAAAGTTCCACTTCATCCATCATAAGGTTACCGGAAGTTCAACCTGTCAAAAGGTCAAAGGTCAAAGTCATAAATCATCATGATAGGTAGTGCAGTATATTAACTACTGCGCAGCAAACCAGTGCAACTTGGCCTCGGTCTTGGTTATGCGGAGGCTTCTCCACTTTGAAGTAAAACATAAAAACAAAACCGCTCTGGCTCCACCTCTCATGGCAGGATTGTCCTTCATCAGTGCTCCTTCCTACCGTGCTATGCGCGACAGAGCTAATCGGAAACTACCAGGTGGAGGAATTAGGAAATTCCTCTGGTCGACATCCACGCTGCGAGGACCTTCGTGCACTTCGAGACCGGTCTTTGAAGTCCGTGGCCTTGAAGTGGCATTATCTCAATTCTTGGGACACAGCTAACGTCTTCAAACCTTTTGGGTAACCTTTCTAGTGTTTTTTGTCAGGGTGTCTGTGTGATTTTCACAGAATCTAACTGAAGAGAATTTTAGGTCTGAATAGAAAACCACGCTTGGGTAGTTTTAGTTGTTCCCTCATCTCTGAGGGGTCTGGTACTATTGCATTTGCTACAAAATCTCAAATGTCAATTGGCACAGATAAAACATAAATTTACCTGCAGTCAATACACTTATCCAGCATGAATTTATAGTTGAGCCTTCTGATAACTTGAGTATGGTGTTTTTTTTGAAACTTTAGTAAAATTTATAATGGTGAATAAGTTTTGAGGGATTTTGGTGATGCATTACTCTTTACTTCTGACCTGTTTGAACAGTCATAACATGGAAGATTAACTATTTTGAGTGTGCATTTTCTTTGCAAAGCAAGCTGTACTGCCCCATATTCCACCCTTTAACATTTTTTTCCACATTGAGGCACTAGTTTTATGAAAAGGAAGCACAATTTCCTTCTTCCTAATTTTTAGTACCTGCCAAATATAAAAGGTCCAGTGATTCTAATTGTTGTGAAATTTGATCTGAAATTTCTTGGCACTTTTGGTGAGATTCACTTTTCAGTGTTGATGCACATATTTGGATTTATCTTCACAGTCCAGTCTAAATTGTTCTACATGAGAAACTACACTGTAAAAAAAACTTTCAAATTTATGGTAAAATACCGGCAGCTGTGGTTGCCAGGAAAATACAGTGAAAAAATTTGGAATCTGTAAAAGACAATCGATATACTGGTTTTGTAACCCTAAATTTTACAGTAGACAACTTATTATTATTTTTTTTACCAAAATCATGGTAGAAAAAACAAATATATTTGTCAATTATACAGTAATTTTATGTAAAAAATGCAACTTTCCATAGCTTTTACTGGATATTTGCAGTAAAAAAAAAGTTATAATATAATAATATATACACTGTAAAAAAAAAAAGTTGCATCAACTTAAAAAAATAAGGCAACTTATCACAAGGCTTTTTGAGTAAACTTAACAAACGGGACTAAAGTCCACCCAACTTAAAATAATAATAATAAAGTTGTCACAACATAAATAGGCATGTTAACCTTAAAAATATCAGAACAAAATATATTTTGTTTACTGAACACAAGGCCTGTTATCTATATGCATACACAATTTTAAAAGTGAAAAAAGTGTCATGACATTCAGCCAAGTATGGAGACTTATACTCAGAATTCATGCTCTACATTTCACCCATCATGCACACACACCATCATTTACACTGCAGCACCCAGGGGTTCAGTGCCTTGCTCAAGTGCACCTCAGTCGGAGTTATTGCCGGCCCGAGTTTAGAACCGACAACCCTAGAGTTAGGAGTCAAACTCTCTAACCACTAGGCCACAACTTTATATTATTCAAGCCGCCTTAATATATAAAAGACCATACCACGGGTCAAATAACTTTTTTTATTATTGAACGCTTGTGTCCAAAGCACAAACACATACCAAGTCTTGTCTGTTAAATTCTTTACTCAATGCATTTTACACTGAACTCAACACATGGTACATAATGCATGTTAAATAAATCCAGTGTTAATTATACCTTAATACGTTAGCAGTCTTGTGGCATGAAGTCACATGTATTTAACATTTTTGTTTGTTTTAAAGGAACTATTATGTAAAATTACTATATTGCGTATTTTAACATCAACCTAATTCACTGGGCAAAAGTTACATCCAGTGGACATCTTTTATGTCTTTTGTCTTTGTTGAAAAGGTGTCCACTCAGGAGACAGAATGTTTTATGACGCTCTTTTTTATGTTTTTATGTCTTCTGTACGTCCGATATAGACATTCACAGATCCTCCTTACAAGGTTTTGTGACTTTATTTCTGTCAGACATCTAGAGAAGATCTTATTGAGAATTAACAGAGGTTTAAATGTTGATACTTGATTCATTTGAAGTCACCATTGTGGTGGAAAGTGTTTGGTTTAGTTGGGATCTTGGTCCAGTTACTACTTGTGTTAGCTTAGTGTCTGTGTCTGTATTTGTTTTATAAACTTAACGGGTTACCTGATTCGAATAATTTTTTTTTTTTTTTTTTGGGTCTCAGATCTGTGCTAACAACTTGGTAAACAGTAAATAATAACATAACCGATAACAACAAAACGAGCTGGTCTGGCTGCATTGATAATATGAGGCTATCGATTTACCTGCTTCGCTTATGTGCTGAGCGCACCGACTGTGGATGCTCCCGGATCTGGATCATTTGCATCTTCCGATTATTCTCCAAATTCTGCAACTATGCTGTTTTCTGATACCGGTGGCTTTACATCAATCCACATGGCTTCAATGGACTTTATGACTTTTCTACTAAGACCTTGCATAAGTAACTAACTTCTCAGTTGGACAGAAATACGGCAGTTCCAGTCCATCTCCTGCAAGCTGATCATGGAATCAGCAATGCACACGACAAGATCAGCAGGTTTTGGATTATTTTACTCCTGTTCCTATCAGGTAACATCCATCCCAACCCAGGACCAGAAATGACTGACCTTTTGAGCCCTAATGATTTGAAAGATAGCAGTGGCTTGCGCTTTTATTCATGTTAATGTGCAGTTTGTTTAATAAAATCGATGCTATTCGCCTGTGGGCTAAATTGACAGAAAGTGATATAATCGCCTTGTCAGAGACGGGCTCAAACCATCAATTACAAGCAATATGATTCATATCGAAGGGTATAATCTCTTTAGGACGGATCGTGTGGGTAAAGGAGGGGAGTAGCCATATATGCTAAGCTGCTTGGAATGTTGTTCCATTGAATCAATAACAAAGCCAAAATTCTTCGAACTATGTGCCATCAAATTAAATCTCCCCAATGGCTTCTCTGACTGTGGTAGGATGCTACCCCACCTTCGCTGCAGCTGGAGCAACTGCCCTGCTGTCTGACTTTTGCATAAACTGCCTAATGAGTATATTGTCCTAGGAGACCTGAACTGGGACTGGCTATCGACTTCATCACCGTAAGAGACATATGTGATGCTACATTTGACGCAATTAGTACAGTCACCTACACGCTTACATCCAAAACGAATGGACAAATCTACATTAATCGACGCATTCTGACTAATGCTCCACATAAGTACTCGTCTACTGGAGTTTTTGTAATGATGTCAGTGATCATTGTATGGTTGTCTGTGTTAGAAATTGCAAATTGACTAAAACCAAGCCAAGGTTTATTTTAAACGAAATTACAAATGTTTTAATGAACAAGCTTTCCTTCATGAAATCTATCAGAGTGATTTAAACTTAGTTTGTGATATGGATGATGTTGAGCTGGCCTGGAATTATTTTAAAAGACCTTTTAGCCATAGTTGACAAACATGCCCCTATTAGAAGATATAGAGTGAGGGGCAGAGATAATCCTTGGTTTAATGACTCTATTGCAAACAGCTATTAGAGAACGTAATGAAGCATGGATCAAAGCAAAAAAGAAATAATAATGATAAATGTTGGTTAAATTATAGGGTATTAAGAAATAAATGCACAAGACTAATAAAAAGTACAAAAGTGAATATTATCTGAATTTAATAAATGAAAACCTTAATGACCCCAAAAAATTTTGGAAAGCAATTAGATCTTCTTCAGGTGACGTGCCACCCCCACTATCCCTGAAGTTATAATAGCAAGCCATGGTGAAGTAAGGGTAAACAAAATATAGTAGACACTTTTAACAAGCATTTTATTAATGCAGGAATGGTTACTCAGTTGACACTTCAAGCCAACTTCGAGATAGTGTAACCTCTATCACAGACTCGTCTAGTGTAAGGTGTAAATAATTTTAACTTTACTCCTATATCTGTCTTTGAAGTAGAGAGGCACTGTTAGGCTTGGACTGTAAAAGTCTGCTGGCTCGGATCAGATTGAGCCATATTTCCTCAAAATTGCTGCAAACTTGATTGCTGATCCATTTCCTCCATTTTTAATCTTAGTCTATACAGTGGTTCTATCCCCAAGTCATGGAAATCTGCATTTGTCCTCCCATTATTAAAAAGTGGAGACCCGTCAGCCTTAGACACATTATCGACCAATCTCCAGACTATCTGTCTTGGCTAAATTGTTTGAGTCTCTAATAAATGAGCAACTAAAACATTTTTAGCTGACAACTGTATTTTAAGTCACACTCAGTCTGGTTTCCGACAAGGACACAGTACAATCAGGACTGTAACCTCTGTTATGAATGATATTGTTAATGCTTTAGATGACAAAAAGTCTTGTGCTGCTTTATTTATTGATTTATCTAAAGCATTCGACACTGTTGACCATCATCTTCTTCTGCAAAGATTGCAAAACATAGGGTTTAGTAGCAATTGCTAAATTGGTTTTCTAATTACTTGAGTGGGTAGAACTCATGTGTGGCAGTAGATAATTGTACTTCATCCCTGCTAGAAGTAAGATTGGGTGTCCCTCAAGGATCAGTTTTGGGCCCTATTTTATTTTCCATTTATATAAATAACTTAGGTTTGAATTTGAACCAACTAAGGCTCATCTGTATGCAGATGATACTATTTATTACACCTCTGCTATGTCATTGAAGGGAAGCAATTCATAATTTACAGTCTGCCTTAGTCAGGTACAAAAATCTCTGGTAGGATTAAGTTGGTATTAAATGCTAAAAGAAGACAAAATTAATGGTTTTACAGTTCACATTCTCTTATCGATTTCACTATTTTAACACAAAGTGGTACTCAATAGAGAGTGACCTCCTACAAATACCTAGGTATTTGGTTGGATGATAAATTGTCTTTTGGAGCTCCTAGTGACAAAGTTCCTAGAAAATTCTTAGAAATGTGGGAGTTTACTCTTAAATAATAAAAAAATCCTAATAAAGAAAAGTAATTCAAAGCATCTTAACCCTTAAAAGAGGTCTTAAGGTCAAACTTGTCAGGAGCACAGCGAGGGACTTTTAAGAGGCTTAAGAGTTTCTTTACGGAGGAGAAAATGGCAGAAAGATGAAGAGGCAGAAGAAATGTTTCAGACAATGGATGACAGTGAGTTAATAAGAAGGCAGTATAGATTATATAATAATTTATTATTTAATATATAAATTAAAGTAATCACTATATTACAATATTTGGCAAATGGGAAAATGCAACAATGCAATAGTGATGATCTGGGTCTGTCACAACCTTCTGTAAGCAGAGTGATCAAAAACAATTACAGCACTTTCAGAACATCTTATTGTGTCTAGTTTAGATTAGATTAGATTAGATTCAACTTTAGTTGTCACTGCACATGTGAGGTACAAGAGCAGCAAATGCAAGTTAGCATCTAACCTGAAGTGCAATAAGCAGTAGATATCAGAATAAAGGTCTATAATATGTACAATAACTATACAGGTAAGTATTATGGACATGAATTTACAGATATTAAATACTATAACACACGATATACAGATAGGTGTACTATGAACATACTATACAGATGGCTATGTAGAAAGTGTATGTACACTATAGACAGAACTATGAACATAATTTACAGTATTGCAATGGACAGTAAAGTGCATAGAAAAAATATTTCAATGTGCAAATGGATTATACATTGTTCCTGGATGAACAGGCAGTAGTGCAAGTAATAACAAGTTACTTTTTGCTTGTTGTGAGTAAATAAATCAGAGTGTTGAAGAGGGGAGGAGTCTATGTGGTGGTGTGGGGGTGTTGAGGGGTGTCAGAGGGCAGAGTTCAGCAAGGAGACAGCTTTAGGAAAAAAGCTGTTCCTGAATCTGTGGTCCTTGTCCGAGGGCTCCTGAAGGCCTCCGAGGGAGGAGGTTAAACAGTTGCGTGGTCAGGGGTGAGAGGAGTCCTTGAGAATGCTCGAGCTCGGACGTGACAGCGTTCCTCTGGATGTCCTCAAGAGCAGGAAGTGGTGTCCCCGTGATCGCTGGGCAGTTTTCAACACTCTCTGCAGTGCCTTGCGGTCAGCCACTGAGCAGTTCCCATACCAGACTGTGATGCAACTGGTCAGGATGCTCCGATGCCACCGGTAAAAGTTCACCAGGATGGTTGAAGACAACTGGTTCTTCTTCAGTGTCCTGAGGAAGAAAAGGCTGCTGGTGAGCCTTTTGGCCAGGCTGGAGGTGTTTGTAGTCCAGGACAGGTCCTCCGAGATGGTGGTTCCCAGGAACTTGAAGCTGGAGACACGCTCAACAACCATCCCGTTAATGTGGATGGGGTCATGCGTGCTTCCTTTCTTCTTCCTGAAGTCCACAATGAGCTCCTTGGTCTTATTGGTGTTAAGGAGCAGGTTATTGTCAGCACCATGTGGCCAGGTGCTGTATCTCTTCCCTGTAGGCAGTCTCATCATTGTCACTGATGAGGCCAATCACGTGGTGTCATCTGCAAAGTTAATGATGGAGTTGGATCCATGTACAGGCTTGCAGTCGTGGGTGTAAAGGGAGTAGAGGAATGGGCTCAGCACACAGCCCTGTGTACCCAGTGTTAAGTGTGATGGTGGTGGAGGTGAGTTGTGGCCTGACCGAACATGCTGAGGCCTGTTGGTCAGAAAGTCCATAATCCAGTTGCAGAGGGAGCTGTTAATGTCCAGGTCTCCAAGTTTTTGTGGTCAGCTTGGAGGGAATGCGGTGTTAAATGCTGAACTGAAGTCAACAAACAACATCCCTAATACGTGTTGTTATGGTCCAGGTGTGTGAGTGCAGAGTGCAGCACTGTGCATACTGCATCCTCTGTGCTCCTATTTCTGCGGTAGGCAAATTGGTGTGGGTCCAGTGTGGGTGGGAGGCGTCTTTGAGGTGTGCTAGGGACCATGCTCGAAGCACTCATAATGATGGGTGTGAGTGCTACGGGCATAGTCATTGAGCACGTTGGGGAGGAGTGTTTTGGTACTGGCACAATGGATGTGGACTTAAAACATGTAGGCACAGTTGCTTGGATGAGGGACATGTTGAAAATGTCTGTGAAGACCCTGCAAGCTGCTCTGCGACATTCCTAAGCACCGTCCAGGAATGCCATCCGGACCAGCAGCCTATGCGTGCGTTGATCCGCTCAGTGCAGTGTGGACATCTGTGGAGGTGAGTTTGAGAGGTTGGTGGTCTGAAGAGGCTGAGATTTTGGTGGCGTCTCCTTGCTGTCAGCTGTTGAAGCGAGCATAAAATTCATTTAGCTCGTTAAGGAAGGAGACGTCCGTGACTGTTGGTGTGGAGTTGCTTGACTTGTAGTCACTGATAATCTGGATGCCCTGCCACATGCGCGGGGTCAGAGTTGGAAAAGTGTTCCTCTACCTTCAACTTGTAGCAGTACTGCCTTTTGATGCCCCTTTTCAGGTTAGCCCTGGATTTACTGTAGGCCTGAGCGTCGTCTGACCTGAAAGCGGTGTCTTGGCTTTCAGCAGAAGTCAGCACCTCCTTGTTCATCCATGGCTTCTGATTAGGGTATGTTGTTATCTGTTTTTCTGTTGTTACACTGTCAATGGTGGAGTTGATGTGATCCAGTACAGAGGAGGTGTAGATGTCAATGTCCGTGTAGAGAGCCACAGGCAGCCTGTGAAGCAAACATACTCCAGTCAGTGTGTTGAAACCTGTCTTGAAGTAAAGAGTCAGCTCCAGTTGGCCACACTTTGATGGTCCTCACTGATGGCTTCACACGGTTGATGAGGGTGAATACTTAGGGGTGAGAAACAAAGAAAGGTGATCAGACTGTCCGAGGTGGGGGAGGGGGCTCGCGATGTAAGCTCCATTAATGTTTGTATAAACATGATCCAAAGTTTTGTCTCCTCTGGTGTGGCAGGAAACATGCTGGTGAAATTTGGGAGTACTGTTTTTAATTTGCAGTGATTAAAATCACCCCGACAATAAAAGCAGCCTCCGGTTCATTTAGTTTCCACTGGACATTCCCACCTTGCAGGCTCAAAAACTGCATTTATGAATATAGCAGGCTGATAGGTGCGCAAGCAGGGGAATGAACCGTTAATAGTTTGTGCTATCACGCTCCCATGTCTGCTTCTTGTCCCTTACTGTGACACCGACCAATTTTCCTTTAAGAATGGCCTTGTGTTCATCCACTAACTGGGCTAACAGTAAACACTGTTCCTCTGTCCAGTTTGGCTTTCTCGCCCTTCTTGGTTTTGATTTCATGTTTGATACATTAAAACCAACATTCAAACCACCATTTAAATAGGACATCAATCACTGTAATTGGAAAGAGTGGAAAAATTTTATCATTCTAAGCCAATCAAATACCTTATGGGAAATTAAAAGCATGGTAAATATAAAGGATTTAGATACACACATATAATGTGTGTGGAGAAGAGAGAGAGAGAAAGAGAACGGGTCAAATAGGAAAAATTCAGCATGTAAATTCAAAGTGAGAATTAGAATACACCCTATACTTAAAATCACTCTTTTTTTCCTTCTTGTACAACCAACCAATCACAGTCTTCAAAAGATTGTGTCATACATATAGCAGGGTCAACCCCCTCCTCACTAAGATGAAAGTTTATGTCTTTTCCTTACTCAGAGTTGCTCTAGATCAGTCCAGAATCGCTCTTAAGCTAAGACTCCTACATAAAGTTTTAAGCTAAATTAAGAGTTTTCTGAGATAATTCTTAGAATCTTTATGAATACGGCCCTGGAACTTTGAAAAGTACTACCTGCCAGTAGGGACTTTCTGAGGGGCATTTTTTTTTTTTACCTGCAACTTTTAGTTCCTGGTTCCTGCGGTGGAAACACACAAGTACCAGGCCAAAGTCCCTAGTTCCTGTGTAAAATTCCTGTGGTGGAAACGCTTGGTATGTTATTGGGGAAAATCATAGATGGCATGCATTAGTGCTCAACGTAAAAGAAGAGAGTCCCAGTAGAAGGAAATAGAAAATAACAGAAAGCTGTGATGGTGATGATGAGTCATGAAAATCCATTAAATTAAATTGACCATAATGAAGTTAGGATGGTTGAAGTATGAAGAGAACAATTGCAGTTACAATAAACTGCCATCATTTTATGAGCAGAATCTATTTAGCAGGCCTCTACCCCAGACTGGAAGTCACTGTAAAGGCCATTAAATGTTTTGGGATACTGCTTTGTTCCCTTTGTGTTTCTGTTCAATGTTTCTTATAAGATGTTTTATCATGTGGTTTACGTGATCCATGCGCAGTGTTCCATCTTTAGGAGTCCTTTTTGATGAACCTTGAGAATTCTGTTGGTCTCCACGGCACCATTAGGCAGCTGGACATGGAACCGAAGGTCAACAAGCTTACGTTCAGCTTTCAGCAGAGCTCCACCTCAGATGCGACTCTGGCTGCCTTGAAAGAATATGCTTGGGTGCCACTGGGACTTGACCAGAGCAGGTAAATGGATCTCTATGGGTTTTGAAAGTCTAGAACTTACTTGAATCTTGCCTCCATAACATTTAACAGAGAACTGATCTGAATCGTTGGCCTTTTTTCAGAACAACACAATAGTGGGCTAGGAAATAATTAAAAGGCAGTGTAAGAGCCTATTTTGATTAGATTCAGTTTTTGAATATTTTTGTTTGAATTTGCTTCATTTGTAATCTTACTTTATTTATGTTACCATTTGGATAAATATTCTGTAAAAATATGTAATATGTTAAAATTGTTTACTGGCTCTTTAAGAATCAGCGACTGTGAAGCTTTACTGACAGTCGCGCTCTTTGGAATACAGTGGAGTTGCACAGTTTTCTTTACGCATCCAGTGATATTGAAGATTTAAGATCATATTTTTGCTTTTTTAATTTTATTTGTTTTATTGAACTGACAATCAAGATTAAAGGAAGATATTTTATCAGAAAAGCGGATTACGTGGATTGTTTTATTGGACACGGAGCGAAGTGAAACCAAAACCGAAACTAAACGCACTCACATTAGTAAAAAACTAACTCCTGAAGGATAAGGAGCGTGTTTGACACGTAAGATATGTGGATGTTTTTGAACAGTGGATCTTGCAGTACATGTTATGTGGAGTTTCGTTGGAAAAGGAGCGTTATAGGATTACCTCGGAAGCTGACCTTATCTACCCGCAATCTAATGGCGCAGTTTCTGTGGAGAAGATTTCTGAGGTAAAAAAAAAAAAAACTTTAAGCGTGATACTGCACAGTTCAGCAAATGATATAAGGGCAATTAATCATTCGTTTGATGCTTTAAACTAAGAATGGATGAAAATACTAAGATTAATGAGGATTGCACTAAGTGCTAAAAGGCCAATAAAAATGACGGAGAAAGCAAAGGAAGAAAGATTGCAAAGGCTTTGCAGTCAAGGAAAGCTAAACTTGCTCAGCTCACAAGTAAATCTAAGGAAATTGAACAACTTATGGATGATTCTGCACATATTGACATTGTTGAACTAAACTGGAAACTGAGTACAAACATTTGTATAAAGACTTCTGTCAGCTGAATCATGCTGTTGAGGAGTACATGTCTGATGAAGATTATGCAAAGGACCAGCATACATGGTTTGAACCAAGAGTCAGCTCATGTGAAAGATTTATTAATGCAGTCAACAGGTGGATGAAACAGGTTGCAGAAAATGCTGAGCAAGCAATACAGTGTGATCTAGAAGTGAATCCTGATGATAGCATTTCCTCTGTGTCAGTGACTTCCAGTAAGAAACATAAGAAACATGGGTCAGTAGATGGCAGATCTACAGCTTCTACAACTTCTTCTGCAGAATATCTGCTGAAGCAGAAAGAGCTGCACTGCTTGTTAAACATGCTGCATTGAAGAAGAAACAAGCTATTGAAAGACAAGAGGCTGAACTAAAAGCAAAAGGGAAGAATTTGAGCTAGAAGTTGCCCTTGCAGTGTCAGATGCTAAGATTAAAGTTATTAAGCAGTATGAAAGTTGTCGGTCTTCAGCAGTAAGTCACAAGGGAATGGATCTGGAAACAGGTAGCATAACACCTCGTGAAGATGTACTGAAACAGGAAAGTCTGCTTGATAATGTTTTTTCAACCTCTTAGGCCACAGTCAACTAATAACTCCATCCCAAATGAGCCTTCTACAGGTAGAGAGGGAACGTGAGTTGGTACATTATGTAATGCTATGGAGCGACAAGCCAGCATCACTGAGTGCTTAGTGAAGCATCAAAAATGTCCATGCTTCCTTCAATTGACATACCTATTTTCAAAGGAGATCCTCCGATTATAAGCTGTTCATTCGGCCTTCGAACATGGCGTTGAAGAACGATCCGATAATGATAAAGACCGTTTGTACTTCATGGAACAGTACACCGACTGGAAAGCCTAAGGAACTGGTTGCGTAGCTGTCTACATATGAATCCAGCAGAAGGCTATCTTAAGGCAAAGCAGCTTCTGAGAGAGCATTTTGGAAATGAGTATCAGATTGCAGCGCATACATGAGCAAAGCTCTACACTGGCCTTCCATCAAACCTGAAGATGGAGAAGCACTTCACCCTTTTCATTGTTTCTGTCAGGATGCTGCAATGCAATGTCAGATATAAGTTACATGGAAGAGATGGATAATGCAGCAAATCTAAGAGCCATCGTGTGAAACTTCCATTCAAATTAAGAGAAAAATGGCGATCGGTGGCATGTGATATTCAGAGAAGCGAAATGCTAGAGTGAAGTTCAAAGATTTAGTTGATTTCATTAATAAGCAGGCAAGGATTTCTCTCCATCCAGTGTTTGGAGACATAAAAGATAGTTCAGCAGCTAAAGGACATGCTAAGTCAAGCAGAAGCAAGCGCTTATAAAAGGCTGTGACAAAAGGGTCTTCACGACTAGTGCTGTACCAGTTGACAAAAGGTTGAAGATGATGACACACTTGCAGTTCAAAGATCGCAAAATAAACATGCCAGCAACCAGAAGAAACCACTGTCTTTTTTGTAAAGTACTGCAACACAATCTGGAATCCTGTAAAAGATTGAGAAGCAACAACATCAAGAGAAAATTGACTTTCGAACCAAAGGATTGTGTTTTGGCTGTTTAAAGCATGGTCACATGAGCAAACAATGCAAAGATAGAATGAGCTGCAGTGAATGTTCTTTGCCACATCCAACCATACTGCATATGAAGTCGAAGAGAAACTGCTTGTCTTCAGGGAAGACAAAATGGATAGCTGTGAAAGACAGTCTGTTACTAGTGCACTAGTCTGTGCAAAAAAAGGACGCTAAGTGGAGAGCAAGATACCTGTGAGACTGAATGTACTTTGTCAATTGTTCCTGTACAAGTTAAGACTACTAAAGGTACACAACTGGTCAAAAGCGTATGCCTTTCGACCCAGGAAGTTCAGATACTTTTTGTACAGAAGCGTTGATGTCTGAGCTGAAAGTGAATGGAAGAAAGACTGATATACTTCTAAAACCATGGGAGATGAAAACAAGTCAAAACTCACATAGTGTCTGGGTTGGAGATTAGTAGTCTAGATGGTGGCGAGTTTGTTCCACTTCCAGGACGCTCTTCACACAGAAAACAATTCCAGTTCACAAGAGTAACATTCCACAGCAAAGGATTTGGAGAGATGGCGTATCTTAAAGAGGTTTGTCTCCCTAGTATTGAAGCAAAATTGGACTACTAATAGGAGCTAATGTGCCTGAAGTCATGGAGCCTTGGCAAGTTATTAGTAGTAAAGACAATGGACCTTTGCTGTTAGAACCAAGTTGGGCTGGACAGTCAATGGGCCTCTCAGGAATAGTAATGATGTCACAAGAAAAGGAAGGTGTGCTCCAGTATCGGGTGAATCGCATATCAGTAGCCAGATTAGAAGACTTGTGGCAACAGCAATTCAAGCAGGATTTCCCTGAAGCAGAAAAGGATGATCAAGTGGAAATGTCCAAGGAAGACCTCCAATTTATGAAAATGATGTCTGAGTCAGCTAAGCTTGTAGATGGTCATTACAGCTTGTGCCTGCCTTTAGAAGAACAAGGCTATTCAGATGCCAAATAATGCGTGTGGTGGCTGAACAACGGGCTCTGAATTTGAAAAGAAAATTCATCAGAAATCCTGATTTCCACACAGAGTATAGCATCTTTCATGAACAGTCTCATCAAAAATGATTATGCTGTTGAGTTCACAAAAGACAACCACAAGAAAACCGATGGCAAAATATGGTACATACCTCACCATGGGTGTACCATCCCGTCAAGCACAAACTGAGGGTTGTTTTTGACTGTGAGGCATCGTATCAAGGGATATCGTTGAACCAACAACTTTACAAGGTCCCAACCTCACAAGTAATCTTGTTGGTGTCATTACAAGATTCAGACAAGAAAGGATGCCTTTATGGCAGATGTGGAAGCTATGTTCCACCAGGTTGCGTGCATGAAGAGGATTCAAATCTTCTTAGGTTCCTGTGGTGGCCTCACGGAGATTATAATGGAGACTTGGTGGAACATAAAATGGTTGTCCACTTATTTGCGCTACTTTTGCCTAGTCGCCAGCTTTGCTTTGAGGAGGTGTGCTGAAGATCACGCACACTGTTCAAACCTGATGTTGCTGATGCTGTTCTTCAAATTTTTATGTAGATGACTGTTTAAAGTCCACAGCCACTGAGACACAAGCCATAGAGTTATATCATGGTCTGCAGCAATATGTTCCAAAGGAGGTTTTAGCCTGGTCAAGTGGACAAGCAACAGTCGGTGCTGTGCTGGCAGCTATCCCTAAGAATGAATGGGCTGATGGAGTGAAAAACTTGGATCTTGATCAGGAAACACTGCCAATGGAAGAGCATTGGGCATCCACTGGAATGTCGAGTCAGACACATTTCAATTCAAAATAGTCATTAAAGATCGTCCCATTCACTCGGACGAGGACTGCTCTCAATCGTCCAGCTCTGTCTATGACCCATTGGGGTTTCTTTGCACCTGTAGTGTTACCAGCAAAGATGATCCTGCAGGAGTTATGCAGAGCTGAAAATAGGATGGGATGATGATCTTCCAGAGCAAGCAAAACAAAGGTGGACAGACTGTCTCAGTGGACTTCATCAGCTTGAAGAGTTCAAGGTGAGCAGATGCATTAAACCAGCAGATTTCGGAGAAACTGTTGTGGCTTACAGCTCCATCACTTCGAGATGCGAAAGTGAAGATGCGATGGTACAGCAAGCTATCTTCTTCTACGTAATCACAGGACCAGGTGCACTGTGCACTGATGATGGGGAAGTCCAGAGTTGCCCCTTTAAAAAGGCCTACAATTCCAGATGGAACTGACAGCTGCACAGTTGCCACAAAATGGATCTGATGTTAAAGGAGAGTTACAGCTGAAACTTAAACCTTCAGTCTTCTGGGACGGACAGCACAGCTGTACCTTAAATATCTCAGAAATGAAAGCACAAGATTCAGAACATTTGTGGCATAACAGAGTCACAAATATTCTGAAGGCCTCAAAGATCGAACAGTGGAACACATGTTGTAACTGACTCAAATCCAGCAGATTGTGCCAGAGAGGGCAAAAGGTCAACACTTTCATGCAAAATGAAAATGTGATCTCAGGTCCAAAATTTTTACCAATCCACAGATGGAGTGGCCAAAGGCATGGAAGAAATTATATATCTGCAGATGATCTAGAGATCAAGAAGTCTGTGTGGTCAATTCAGTACAGACCCAACATAATAACAGTTACTGTTAGACAACTGATGGATCATTTCTCCTCTTGGATAAAGCAAGCATTGATAGCATGGATTCTAAAATTTGAAGACATGCTGTTGGATCTTGTACAAAGAAAGAAAGACACTTACTGCTGCAGAGACTCTAGTCAATTCAAGTACGGCAAGAGATAGTGAACAAAAGGATGGAAGACATCAAAGCTAAATGGAAGGAAGTAACATCTCAGTTGATGATTTGGAGGAGGCTGAGTTTGAAGATAGGTGAAGTACTGTCAAAGAGAAGTTTGCTGAGGAGATATCAGCTCTGCAACGTCAGGGTCAGCTTCTAAAGAGAAACAGTATGATTTACAGGTTAAACCCCAGTTGCAAGTGAAGTTACTCAGCTGGAAGACTTCTAGCAATGCTATGCGAGGAAGAAGAAAGGCCATGATTATTCAAAAGGATCTTCATGTCACCAACTAATCCTCCAGAATATTCATGAGAAAACAGGACACAGTGGCAGAAATCACATGACTTCTGCACTGCAACAGAAATACTGGATACCAGGTGCCAAATCGCAATCAGAAAAATTCTCGCAGCAATAGTATTTAGTGCACGAGCTTACTTCCTCAACAGGAAATGCAAATAATGGCAGACTTACCATCAGACAGGGTGTTACCAGATGATCCACCTTTTACAAGAGTAGGTGTAGATTACATTTGGACCATTCATGGTTAAAGCGTGGAAGAAGCATTGTCAAGAAATATGGTGTTATCTTCACTTGCTTAGCAATTGGTGCAGTGCATATCGGGGCTTCTGTCATTGGATCACATGATTCCTGTATAAATGCTATCAGTCGAGTTTGATAGATGCTCAGAACGAGTGACAGAGTGAAAGTTAATCAGGTCAGACAATGGGACCATTGTAGCCGATGCGGAATTAAGACAATCCATTGAAAATGGAACAACGAAAAGATCTAGGACCTTTAGCCAGCAAGATTAAGTGGTTTTCAATCCTCATGGTCTACACGCATGGCTGGTGCATGGGAGAGATTACTAACTCAATAAGAAAAAATACCTTAATGCTACATCTCAGTAGAACATTAGTTCTGATGAGGAATGCCTTCAAACTGTTTCTGGAGGCAGAGGCTATATAACAGTGTCCATAAGCAACATCAAGTCTTGATGTAAACGATCTGAAGCTTTGACTCCATAATCACTTTTGTTACTCAAGTATCAAAACCATGTATTGCCTCCAGGACTGTTTGGACAAAGAACAAACCTGTACTTCTAGACGCAAATGGAAAACAGGTGCAGTATGCTTTTCTGATTTGTTTTGGAAAGTTGTGTCGTGAATATTGCTCATTAACTAACTTTATAGATAAAATGTGGAATAACACAAGAAGAAACTTTCTATGTTGGAGACATTGTTCTGGTTAGTTGATGAACTCCTAGAAATTCTGGATGTTAGCAAGAGCTTATGAAACTATTCTGACAAAGGTCTTGCTACAAGTCCATTAAAACAAAAACCAACATTTTGGAAGACCCTTTAAAAAACTTTGCCTGTTGCAGGACGTGCAGAATGAGAGATTAAGGCAATATGTCTATAGAACCTAAATTTGTTGTTATTGGACTATGAATTTAGCATTGGATATTAAAATAATATCTCCTTCTGTATAATTTAAGTAATTGTTTCAAAGAGTTTGAGAACAATTAGGGGATCGGTAATGTAAGAGCACTAATTTATGATTAGATTCAGTTTTGAATATTTTGTTTGAATTTAGCTTCATTTGTAATCTTACTTTATTTATAGTTACCATGTTGGATAAATATTCTGTAAAGAATATGTAATATGTTAAAATTGTTTACTGGTCTTTGAAGATATCACACTGTAGGAAGCTTTGGACAGATGCTCTTTAATACTAAGTGGAAGTTGCAAGTTTTCTTTACGCATCCACAGGTTGATATTGAAGATTTAAAGCATTCAATATCCTTTGCTAACTTTTTTAATATATTATTTGTTTTATTAACTACTAATCAAGATTAAAGGAAGATATTTATCAGATAAACAGTGTTAGTGATTGTATTTATTGGACAGTGTATGTTCAAGTGAAACCAAAACCGAAACTAATTAGCACTCACAGGCAGCATAAAGCCTAACCCTTTAGAATAAAATAAGTGAATTGGAAGATTTTTTGAGTTGGGAATAAACTGCAGTCTAATATCAACTGTGTCACAAAATGTGTTAACATGCAGTTATAGATGCAGTTTTTAAATGCAGTGTGTAAGTTGTTATACAACAAATTCAGCAGATGTGATCTTTATTAAAATTCCAAACTGTTGGTCAATCAATCTGTCAGGAGAGCTAGTCATAGTTGCAAATATTTAGAGGACCTGACTGGATTTTGCAGGCACAGATAAATACCATAAAGGAAGCACCCCCATGCATATTTGGGAACAGGAAATGCTACTTTTATTTACAAACTACTTAATGGAAAATCTGCAAGTCATTATCTCAAGCTGCCAGACAAAAGGGCTTGAAACAATGAGGAAAAGTGGCTTTGCTAACAGCCAAGCTTGCAGACAAAACTTATTTTTCCTTGCATTGACCAGAAAGGGTCCCTCTCTTCCCTTAGCAAAAGTAGTATACTTCAAGTTTATTTTATTAAGTTTACTTAAGTAAAGTTCAAGTATACTTTATGTAGCACTGTATACAAAGTGTTCTAGGGTTCTAGTCGTATACTTGTAAGTGTACTGTTTCAATACTCCTTGGGACTAAATCGGCCTATTTTCTAGTATATAAAATATACTTTTAAATATACTTTAAGTATAACAGTAGCAAACTTTGAGTACACAACTAATTTACCTCTATGTTTGTAGTTTGTACTGCAATTATAATAAAAGTGAACTTGATTTGCTGATAGTTTACTAATTAAATACTTTGTACACTTACACTGCAAGTATACTCATAAGTTTTCTTTAAGTGAAATTTATATAATACTTTAAGACTATTATGTCCCTATTTAGGTTTGGATTTGTATACATTTTGTTACATGAATATCTGAGCATGCAAAACATACAAAGAAAGAACAGTGTATCTGCTTGTAAACAAAAACATTTCAATCTAGCTTCATGCATTCTTTTTTTTAAACACTTTAATGTGGGTAAGTTACCAAAAAAAAAAAAAAAAGTTGATAGATGCATGCTATGCACACTTTAACTACACAGAAATCCTTGCAAAATTCCAATCAGACAACGGATGAGGAGATTTACTCAAGACAATTGATGACATGGCCAGAAGAAAATATTTAAGTGTAGGTATTATTATGGTTTTATGACCTAGATGTACATTTTACCAGTTGTTACCTACAGTTTATACAAACATTATGGTCATCGACCAGTGATTGATATCTCAAACATAATAATAGCGGTTAGACGTTGGATTTTGGTTGAAAATGAAACTGGCAGTACACGTATTACCAGCTTCACTTATTACTAACCAGTTTGACTTTATTTCTGTCAGACATCTACAGAAGTTCTAGTCGTATACTTGTAAGTGTACTGTTTCAATACTCCTTGGGACTAAATCGGCCTATTTTCTAGTATATAAAATATACTTTTAAATATACTTTAAGTATAACAGTAGCAAACTTTGAGTACACAACTAATTTACCTCTATGTTTGTAGTTTGTACTCAATTATAATAAAAGTGAACTTGATTTGCTGATAGTTTACTAATTAAATACTTTGTACACTTACACTGCAAGTATACTCATAAGTTTTCTTTAAGTGAAATTTATATAATAATCTTTAAGACTATTATGTCCCTATTTAGGTTTGGATTTGTATACATTTTGTTACATGAATATCTGAGCATGCAAAACATACAAAGAAAGAACAGTGTATCTGCTTGTAAACAAAAACATTTCATTCTAGCTTCATGCATTCTTTTTAAAACACTTTAATGTGGGTAAGTTACCAAAAAAAAAAAAAAAAAAGTTGATAGATGCATGCTATGCACACTTTAACTACACAGAAATCCTTGCAAAATTCCAATCAGAAACGGATGAGGAGATTTAGCTCAAGAGCAATTGATGACATGGCGAGAAGAAAATATTTAAGTGTAGGTATTATTATGGTTTTATGACCTAGATGTACATTTTACCAGTTGTTACCTACAGTTTATAAAACATTATGGTCATCGCACCAGTGATTGATATCTCAAACTATAATAATAGCGGTTAGGACGCTTGGATTTTGGTTGAAAATGAAACTGGCAGTACATCGTATTACCAGCTTCACTTATTACCAACCAGTTTGACTTTATTTCTGTCAGACATCTACAGAAGTTATTTTTTGAGAAATAAATAGAGGTTAAGATGTTGATGTTTATTTGAAAATGTTTGGTCACCATTATTGTGATCAGTGTTTGCTTTAGTTGGGTAGTTTGACTCTTGGCTTAGTAGGTTTGTGGTTCCTGTAATAGTGTTTATAGAAAAGGAGCCATAAACAAAGATAAGGTGATATAGTTTTCATCGTCATGAAGAAAAAATGATTGAGGGAAGTTATTTTTATCGCTCATTGACCCAAAGTGGTTATTTATTACTAATGAACAATATTCAAGAGACAATACTTTCTTCCCTCAGATCAGACATTGTGAATTTTATTTTAAATACATTTTGGGAGAAAAAGCTTTCGAGACACATAGGCATCAATAATCAGTATATGAATCTCAACAATGGTGACATGCTTCATGACAATGCATGCTGGAGCCACCATAGTATAAAGCGATGGTCCCAGCATGCATTGCTGCATGAAGCATGTCACCATTGTTGAGATTCATACTGATGTTGATATCTTTTTGAGCTTTGTTAAAGGTTTTATCTGATTGTTATAATACACCGGATCACATGTGGGTTTGTAATATAAATGTACTAATGGAACAACATAATTTTTAGATAAAAAACATCAGTAATCAGGTTATCTTATGATGATTATAAAACCATTAACAGGTAACAGCCATCACTTGATCTCATGTCACTTTAGCTTTATTTGATGCTGCAAATGTGCTTGACAAACAAACTGTCACAATAGCCAGAACATATAATAAGTGTTAAGAGCTCAGCTTATGGAAACACTAATCACTGTTATGGTGTTTAACTGTTATGCTGCTATGGAAATTAAACACATTAGAGTTAAACCTCAGTTAATTTTCAATAAGAGTGTTTGTAGGCATCTGACAGAAATAAAGTCAGTCTTTTTAGTAATAAGTGAAGCTGGTAATGCTGTTTGTTTAATCCGCCTCTGCTGAGATCTTGAGATATTTAATGTGCTGCCATGCATTTCACCCATTTTTACAGTGTGGTGCTTATTCCAACAAAATTCAAAGTCTCCAACATTCAAACATCTTCCTGGCGTCACATTGATGTTCTGTGCCTGCTGGTGGTGTTTCTTTTTCTTCTTCACTTTTCTTCACTTCACTTCACAGGGCTTCTTTTCTGAATTGTCCGATAGCCAGTGTTGTGCCAGTTCATACTTAAAAGAACTAGCTCAAAGTTCAGTTCACACAGATGATAATGAACTAGTTCATGTTCATAGTTCTTTTTTTAAATGAACTAAGTTCACATCTCTAAAAGACGAACTAGTTCACATTCATTTGTTAAATTCTTTTTAAGATAGACCACTATCTTACTCAAGAGAACCTCTTTACCATCCATTACCAGCTGCAAATCACTGCCACTCCAAAACTAATCAAAATTATTGTACCAATAAACAAGAGACCATTATTATAGCCAGGAGAAAAATAATGTTGAGATAGAGAAATATTTACCCCTTAAATAATGTGTAATCATGATATGTAGAAATTGGAAAATACAAGGTGCAGTCAAGGTATACTCTATGTTCAGTGAAACTTTTATTTAGCCAGCATGAACCAAATTACCAGGACTTAAAAAAAAAGTATATTTAGGTTCATAGGGAAAAGATCAGTTTACTGACAAAAATCCAGCATTTTCTGAACGACAGTAACTATGTAAACCAGACCAAAGTAGTCATGTACTGCAATGTCAAATTAGCTTGGGCTTACCCTGCTCAATGTGCAATACTCAACCAACAAACAACATTATAATATTTTAACAAATATGAAACGCGCTTTTTTTTAATGGCTACAACAGTATAGTATCCTAACCGCTTTGAGTAAACAGATTGGCTTAATTTAAACCCTGTAAGTTTTAAAACTTTGCATTCAAGTAATTAAGTGATTAACTAAGTGCTGATTGAGAATTAGTGATGAACAGCTGCTGTTAACAAACAGAGTCACTGAAGAAAAGAGAAACACAAGAACTACTACAACTGACTTCAGACACAGCCTTAGATGAAATCAACTGAAATAAAATACATGAAATCTCTCAAGATCTGATTAAACAACCCCACAAACAGCATTACCAGCTCCACTTATTAATACCAGACTGACTTTATTTGGTCAGCGTCTCAGAAGATCTTATTGATTATGAACTAAGGTTTAGATGTTGATTTATTGTTTGTTTGAAGTAACCATGTTAGAGATCAGTGTTTGCTTTAGTTGGGCTCTTGACCCTGATTTCTGTCTTAGTATTTTCTCTGGCTGTATAACCATGTGTTTCTAAAACATATTTGTTGTAACTCAAGCCCAGAAGAAATATCATCAGGTGTTCACCTGTACCTAGATGTTGGTTGTTATACTTTATATTGGTGATGATAATCATCAATTATTGATCCGTCGAGTCTAATCTCTAATGAAATAAGTGTTGTGTAATTTTGGTTGATTATAGTAAAAGTGATTCTAAGAGGAAGTGGTTCTGTGATAATCAGTTAATCTGAATGACTTTTCAAACAGAGTGGTATTCTATGGTGTCAAACAGTCACACAAAGACATCAATAATCAGAATATGAACCTCAACAATGGTGACCATTAAAAAAAAAATGCTGCAGAGCATCGAATAATGTATCTTTTAAATTATGAGTGTAGTTGCATCTGATCAAATGTGCATTTTTATTCATTAGCTTGGTTAAACTAATTTTACTTTGTTGGATCAGCAGCTATGCTAATGATGTCTCTATTTTGTTTCTATGTTTTGCCAGGATTTGCATAAGCTCCAGTCTGGATCCAGAACACCTGAGAAGAGATGATGCTGACCCTCAGAGGACCCCAGATGATGCTAACCTCATTCTACTAACTACACACAACATCTATTTAATCAGGAGATTGACTCCGTCGGATCAATAATTATCATCACCAATATAAAGTATTACAACCTACACCTAGGTTAACACCTGATGGCATTTCTTCTGGCTTTTGAATTACAACAACTGTGTTTTAGAAACACACAGTTATAACAGCCAGAGAAGAGACTAAGACAGAAATCAAGGGTCAAGAGCCCAACTAATACAAACACTGATCTCTAACATGGTTACTTCAAATGAAACAATAAACCTGAGTTAATTCTCAATAAGATCTTCTGTAGACGTCTGACAGAAACAAAGTCAGTCTGGTTAGTAATGTGAATCTGGTGAAGCTGTTTAAGGAGTTATTTAATCAGATCTTGAGAGATTTTATGAATTCTTTTATTTCAGCTGATTTCACCTAAGGCAGTGGCTCAAGTCAGTTGCAGTCCTTGTGTTTCTCTTTCCTTAAGTAATTCTGTGTGTTAATAGCAAGTGGTCATCACCCATGGTCAATCATCAATTAATCACATAATTATCTCATTAACTTCACTGATTCAGTGTTACTCAAACACTCTGTAGTGTGCACACATTATAATTGTTCATTTAAAATAAGGATTTTTGTTGTGGGGTTTAAAGGGTTAAAGATTTAAGATGAAGAAAAACAGCATGAAACATAAATTAACAGTAATAAACTGTAATTAATTTACAGGGAAACAAACTGTAGAAAAACAGTTATTTACTGGCACCCCTTCAGCCACAGCTTTAGATGAAATCAACTGAAGATTTAAGCAATCCAACAAACAGCTTTACCAACTTCACTCATTACTAACCAGACTGACTTTATTTCTATCAGATCAGAGATCAGAGATCGAAAGATCTTACTGAGAATTACCGAGATTTAGATGATAATGTTACTGTTTGGTTTGGTCTACCATTGTGGAGATCAGTGTTTCCTTTAGTTGGGCTACTGACCCTTGTCTTTTGTACTTTTAAATTTTGTTTATTTGCTGTGTTTGTATTTTTATGATACATTTGTTACAGCAGTATTAATTTTGACAGTCAATGATTGTGGCTGTTTTCTCAGGCATGATCTACTAGACTGACTTAAAGTGTTGCTATAGTAATCAAATATTAGTTTGGTGTTGAAATATGTGAGTGAATGACACACATTCATTTTGTTTCTTCAGTTTTGTAAGATTGAACAGTAATGTGATAACCAGAACTTATGGATTTAACGACAGTTTTAGTTAAAAAAATATTTCGGCAGCAGTCCCAAAACACTCAAAGAGAGAAATCAACAATCAGCATATGAATCTCAACAATGGTGACAATCAAAGGTTCATGATGCAATGCATGCTGGGTACTAGCACAGGATAAAACTCATCCATGACTCTAGCATGCATTGGCATGAATAAATTATGCCCCTGAATCGCTCACTTATTTTCTTGAATTATTATGTGCTTATCATTTTGCATTTGTATTAAGTTTTAGAAGCATGTTTTGTGATGTTCAGAACTGATCTGTTTATTTATTTTGTGGATTGTCACCATTGTTGTGATTCATAAGCTGATTCTCGATCTTTCTGTCTAAATTTCAGCAAGGTTTTTTTTTTTATGAGTGAAATTTTCTTAACAGTCTTTCATGACTTATGGTCCGAGTGTATCTTTTATGCTGTAGTATCAATAAAGAAGAGACACGATTAGTTAGAGATAATAGTGTTTGTTCTTTTCAATCTATAAACAACAATACCAGATTTTTTTCTTCTGTGGACATTTGTTTTGCTATAATGCAATTTCCAAAGACACATTGTTATAACATGTAAAAAAACCTTAGTTTGTTGACAAGTCACGTTCAAGAGCCCAACTAAAGTAAACACTGATCTACATCATGGTAGTGGAAACAAATATTAAACCCTATTTAACTCTCAATAAGATCTTCTGTAGACATCTGACGAAATAAAGTCAGTCTGGTAGTAAGTGAATCTGGAAAGTCTGTTTTAGTAGTTGTTTAATCTAGATCTTGAGAGATTTGATGTATTCTTTTATTCATTATGATTTCATTTAAGGCTGTGGTTGAAGTAATTTGTAGTGTTGTGTTTCTTTCCTTCAGTGATTCTGAGGTGTTTATCACTAATAGCTCAATCATCAATTAATCACATAATTATCTCATTAACTTCACTAATTTAGTGTTACTCAAACACTCTGTAGTGTGCACACATTATAAGTGTTCATTTAAAACTGAGGATTTTGGTGTTAGGGTTTAAGGGGTTAAAGATTTAAGATGAAAGAAAAAAAAAGACAGTAACATAATTTAACAGTAATAACTGAATTAATTTAAGGAAATAACTGAAAAAAATTATTTACTGGCACCTACAGCCAGTAAATAACTGTTTTTCATTCTTTCGTCAGAATTGATGGTTGCCAAAAAGTGTTTTCTACAGTTTGTTGCCGTTAAGTCAAGGAAAAACAGTAATATACTGTAAAATGTAAACGCAGATTTACCAAATTAAAAAAAGTTAATTTAACTAAAATATTTGTGGACATCCATAGAAAAAATATGCAAAGTCATACACGATAATGGGTCTCATTCATGAAACATGAGCAGAACAATTTTGTGAAATCAGCGTAAAGTGGTTTTGCGAATTTTTGGATTCATTAAAATGTTCGTATTTTCCTAATGTTAGTTGGTGACGAAAGAAATCTACACCTGCTCCCAGCCACGCCGTAATATATTGTGTTTAACGCCTGAACGCTTTGCACATTAATACGGCTGCATTTTAATTCACCATATCGGTACATATTTACACAGCATTTTGAAAAATATTATATATATTAATTACATACGTTTTCTTTAACTTTTATTATGAGAGCCAGTAATAGGATCTGTAATATGCTGCCAAACTTCCTTTTTAGGACCTGATGCTACTATATGCGTTGAAAATTAAATGCGTTTGAATGAACTTCTGATAATAAAACTTCAATTTCTGCAGATGAGAAATGTTTGTTTTCAGTCGCTTTTAGAAGACATGTTGAAATCCTTCCTGGTCATCATGATGATGCTCATAGTGTAGTTGTCAGTCGGATTTAATGGGAGGGATTTATGGTAATGAGAGTGAGCGTACTGCTTCCCATTTACGACTGATTGGAATTCATTAACACATCACACACTTCCACTATCAATCTGACGTTTACTAAGTTTTTGTGAATCAGAGAAGAGTTTTGAAGTTCTCTTTACGGCGAAATCACTCAGATATTTACTCGAGTATTTACAAATGTTTCATGAATGAGACCCAATGAGAGTAAATACTGAACTCGACTGTATTAATGTGTGTTTGCACAAGAGAGATCTGTTAGTTTAATGTGTTTTGTCGTCACCATTGTCGGAGAGTAGAGCCTGTGCTTCAGTCAATGATGAGCCACAAATTCTGATCTTCTGCTGCTTCATATAAAGACAGTAAATGTAGGTCCGCTGATACAGTGGTGATCTCTGTGTTGAGTATTTCAGCACATACATGTGTGCTATAGCTGACAATGAGCTGCAGTGATTAGAGTAAAAGTCATGTTTTTATTTACTTTGTTACTGCACATTAAGTGTTTGCATCTTTATATTAAGAACTATTCCTTCTCAGTGAAATCAAATGAAATAAGTTCATAGAACTAACATGGTAGGAATGCTAGTTTTAAACTTGAACTGTTTGGTAGTGGGAGTGGAGTTAATTTCCATGGTAGAATTTACGGTAAAATACTGTAAAAAAATAAGAGTGATAAATTAATGGTTGAGAGCTGTAAATTAAAGTACTTTACTGGCATCCCTGTGCCAGAAAATTACCTTTATTTAACGGCACAATTTTTTTACAGTGCAGTTTGTTGCTGTAAGTCAAGGAAAAACAGTAGTATACGTAAAATGTAAATGTTAGAATTACCAAATGAAAAAATACTAAAATATTTGTGAACATCCACAGAAAAAAATGTATGCAAAGTCATACACTGATCATGAAAGTAAATACTGAACTCGACTGTATTAATGTGTGTTTGCACAAGAGAGATCTGTTAATGTAGTTTTGTTGTTCACCATTGTGCTGGAGAGTAGATCCTGCGCTTCAGTCAATGATGAGTCAAAATTCTGCTGTTTTATATAAAGACAGTAAATGTGGAGTTGCTGATACAGTGATCTCTGTGTTAAGTACTTCAGCACATACATGTTTGCTATAGATGACAATGAGCTGCAGTGATTTGAGTAAGAATCACGATTTAGTTTCTTTACTACTACACATTAGGTATATGTATTTTTAGATAAAGAAATATTCCTTCTCAGTGGACTCAAATGAAATAAGTTCATAGTACTAAAATCTAGGAATGCTAGCTTATAAACTCGAACTGTTGGAAGTAGTGGGAGTCTGTTGTCCCTAGGAAAGAGAGATGGGTGTTCAAAAGTCTTCCAGTTCCAGGCTTTCTCAAACTGGGAATGGAAACAGAAGGAGTTGTGAACTTGCAAATAACCAGAGATGGCATCAGGTCGGAAGCAGGATGAGAGGAACTGGAAGGAAGGGCAAAGGTTTGTGGTGTCGGTGATGTGTGGAGTTGGAATGGGCGCTCAGGGATGAGGGCATTTATGACTAAGAGTAAACTAAATATAATGATTTTCAGGTCACCATGGACGCGTAACTAGGATCAAAGTTGGCATGCATGAAAGATACAAGGTATCTCTGTGGCAAAGGTTCAGCATCTGACGGTTGTCCTGGTAAGATGATGTCTTCAGTTCTAAAATTTGTGAACTTTGAAGAGGGGTGGATTGGTAGAAGCTTGTGTACAGAAATGTGCATCCCAGTCTCACACCTCGGCCTGATGGGAAAGAGCTGGAGGTTTAAGCTTTGCGTTTGGGATTTTTTCAGGTGACCTGGATACCTTGGCGGTGTTAACGAAGGGTCACTTGCACGGTGAGTATCCAGCCTCCCTGGGTCCACTTGGACAGCACGCAGGGCAGGTGGCCTGGGGCTATCAGGCCTTATGGAGCCCAGTCTCTATGGGGAAGAACATTTAAGTATGTTTGTTGACAAGGTGGGGTGGGAGGATCTAGAGGGATAGGGCTAGAGGAAGGTTCCATTTCAAGATTTTTTTTCCCATCGGTTTGTAAAAGTGTACTCTGACAGCCGGTGTGCTTGTAGTATAAAGCAGGGGATTGAGAGATTGGGTGTCCAACAGCAGTTGTGGATCTAGTGGAGGTTGGAATTAACAAATTCACTAAGAAACATACACTGAGGTCTGATCCCTCAGATACCCAGAGGAGAGTGTCAAGCGCAGAGAACCAAAACACCATCCTGGAGTTTGCTTTGACAATGTGTCTAAACGTTTCCCATGGTTTCTGGGGAGACGAGAAATGGCCAAACAGGCCAAGTTAGCTGAGAGGGTAGGTCAACCAAGGGGCACTGCAACCCAAGTCTGGGGTTTGGGTACAAAAGGAGCTGCACCGGTAAATTGTTCACGGATTTTTTTTTCATAAACTGATTCAAACCAGATAAACCAGGGGCGCCCAGAAGGGAGTAATATTTTTCCAACCTGTCGGCTCAGTCCATTGTGAGATTGTTGTCGGATAATTCATTCTTAAATTAAGGTTCACAAGCCCTGGAGAGAGCACCAAATCTCCGAAGGGGCCATGTTCAACAACCTGTGGGAGGGTATGGAGGTAAGTGTGGAGGGCAGAGTGGAGGGTTAGAGGGGAGGGTTTGAGGGGAGGTAGAGTGGGGAGGGGATTGGGAAGGCAGATGGGAGGGTTAGATGCGATGGGGTGGAGTGGAGGCCAGAGTGCGAGGGTGGAGTGAGGCAGGAGGGAGGGTCGAGTGGGGGTTAGGAGGGCGGGATGCGGATCAGATGCGGAGCCAGTGAGGCCAGATGCGGAGGGCCAAGATGCAACCAGAGCGGATGGCAGATGCGATGTCAGATGGATACCAGATGCGATGGCCAGACGCGATGCTTTATACCAGAGCGATACCGATGTCCGATGATGGCCGATAACAGATGCGCAGGCCGTGAAACAGATGCGATCAGAGCGCGATGGCCAGAGGGTCGATTTGATACAGATGATGACGCGATGAACAGAGCGCGATGCACCGGTATGGATGGCGGCAGATGCGATACAGAGTTTTATACCGTGATGCACAGATGGATGGCAGATGCATACGGATGCGAACAGATGCAGAAGATGCGAGGCCATCGATTTTTTCAATGCGATGGGCCCAAAGATGCGATGGGGCCAGAGCGATGCCCAAGAGCGCGATAACAGAGCGATGGGTCAGATGCGAAAACGAGCGGACAGATGGGATGCCCAGGGAATTAGGGCCGAAAGATGCGATCAGAGGGCGGGTCGGAAAAATTTTGCGATAACAGAGCCTTTTAGGGTCGGA